>CM044438.1:69038453-69053161 GCA_024363595.1 Xenopus borealis
CTGCTTGGCAGTAGATGTTCCGTTTTGGACAAAATGGCTGGCAGTGAAAGGGTTAAAGACGCTGAATAAGTCAGAGTTAGAGAGCTGAAAAGCAGGAAGTAGTGTTCTGTTCTGTTAATGTTAGACATCCAGTCACTCCAGTCTTTATACATAACATTTTTGGCTAACTAACTATATTAGAAACTTTTTTTATTTTGCACAGCCTACAGTATCTATTTACCCAGTTTTTATTTTTATATTGAACTGATGCTTTAAAAAGTCAATTTTTATATATGGGATTATCTACTGTTTTATGTAAATTATTTGTTCAAAGCAATGGTCAGTGGTATACTGTAGATTCCCTGTTGCAGATTTCCCTCAAACAAATAGGTCACATTTGCTAGCATTTTAATAACTCTCCCGTGTCTTAATCCAGTTATTTTTTGGCACAACTAAAAAGTTATTTGGTGGATTTCTCAGTGATATATAATAATAATTATAATCCGTAACAGTTGTCCTGTAATCCATTAAAAGCATCTTGGCTCTTAAAGGGGAACCACTAGACTGGGTGGTGATAAAAGAGAAATGTTACATTTAATCTTTTTCTTTATGAATCACAGGTATAATATGAAACGTCACCCCCAAAATTTACCCTCAATGACTTGTTCACAGGGCTTTTGAGTATATGCAATAACAAACAAAAAAATTTTGCTCATATTTTAGTTGTTGCTTAGAAATGAAAGAAAATTTTTCAATGATGACAATTTTAGGAAAATATACCTAACATATAAGAAAATATGTCTAATTATATTTAGGTAACAGTTCTCCCTATATATTATACCTGAAGTAAAGTTGCACAGAACTCTGGCACCCTGGAGATTACAATATAAGCAACCTAGCATGTTGTTTGTATTATAGTTCTGCCTGTCATAAAATAATGTTCTGAGCTTCCCTTCCAACTCAGCACCTGTCTTTTCTGTTTTCCATAATCTCCTCTCTATGCTTCTGTCTCCTTGACATTAGAGCATGCTGTGCTCAGCGAGCCTTGAGTGTCAGCTCTGTCCAGCATCATGTGTCACTACAGAGTAACATTAATTAAAGCTTAGTCTGCAAACAACTGATACTGTGCCTGTTTCTTGGACAGTTCATATCAAAGGAGAGTCAGAAAAAAACTTTCCCTCTGTTGCAACCAGCTTTTTATTTTACATTTTCTTGGTTCTAATCAGCAGAAGAGGAAGTGCAAAAGCATTAAATAGACTACATAGAACATTTTCATATTGGCTTGATTGGAATTTCGGGATGCCAATCATTTTGGGGCTTTTTCCCAAAAGGCAGAATTTTCTTTCAGGAATTCAACTACTATTGCAGCTACATGAAGATTTGCATCTGACTGAATTGCTTGTGAATTGTCAAAATGAAATGAATTGGATATAGGTTGCAGAGAGCATTTTCAGAGTTGAGATTCTGTCACGTCCAAAAAAACATAAGCATCTCATTTGCTTGGAGCAAACCTGCAGGTTGTCTATTGTTGCAACCTTCTGTAGTAACCCTGGAATTGCTGTCATATGCAGGGTAGTGGTAACTTCAGGGTTCCCCAGTTACTTGGTGGACTTGCACCAAATTCACTTGAAGAAGGTCACTCAGCTCTACCTTGTGCAAGGAATATATTTGGTCACACATACCCTTAATAAATATAATATCAATATGGACACCATACTGTTTCCACTTTAACTCACCTACACATATTATGACAAAATTGTAAGTAACTTCAGCCTGTATCAATTCTAATTATGTCAGCTGAGCATTTAGATAACAGAAGGGATTATTGGGAAGCCGGTTTTACTTCTTGTTTCTGATATTTATGTGAGAGTAGAAAGCACTGTACAGTAGTGACAACTACACTACCCTTATCTCCTTATAACATAAAGCCACCCTCTTGTTGGCAATAAAATTGGTCACAATTTTGTCTATATTTGGCAACAATTCTGGAAATAATATTTAGTATACCTTGGGAGACAACTTCCATATCATGAATGCAAGTATAGTCTTAATAATAGACTAATAGCCTTAGGGACAGATTTACTAATGGTCAAATTTCAAATTAAAAAATCGAACGATTGAATATAAAAAATTCAGCTCGAATATTCGAATGATTTTAATTGATCAATCAAATTTTTTTTATTCGATCTCAGCTTATGATTCCCAATTCGGTAGCTTGATCCTGGCAAAGAAGGTGGTCGAATAAAAATTTAAAGGGGAAGTAATTTGAGCATCGAATATTCAAATAAAATTTTATTCGAATTCAAATATTCAATGGTCGAATTTGCCTAATTTTCATATTCGAAGATTCAAATTTGAATTTATATTACATTCAATTGAACTTCGAATTATTCACGTGAATTTTGTAAATCTACCCCTTAGTCTTAAAAAAAAATTGTTTGTCTGTGTGCAAAGGTATTGGGATAGACTTGTGGGTATAAAGCATTTGCAGAGCCTGAATTTATGTGGAAATAATGGACCTAGCATGGTTGGTGTTGTATGACTGTTTACCAGTAATAACATTTGTTAACATGTGAAAAAGGAACTTTATGCTGTATACTTACAATGTATGCATGCAATACCTTTGGCTGATGAGAGGTATTTAGGTTTAATGTCATATTATAGTGAAACATTAAGCACTTTATAGAAGTCAAATGGGCCAGCTCAAGCAAGATACTATGAATGTTTCAGTAAAATATGTTTCATTAGAGGCAATAGCATTTAACAGTTTGTCCTAAATGTTAATACCTTTAGGTAAGGTTATTGTTACATTTTCATTATGTTCTTTTTTTGCAAAACACTAAAAAGACTTTAAAAATGCAAAAATTTAACTTGGGGTTAAAGAATACGAGTTCAACCTATTGGGGTTAAAAAATACCAACTCAACCCATCTATATTACCATCAGAACTCCTGACCCACATTAAAAAGAGGAAAAACTTAGCATTTTCCTAGCATTAACCTAGCATACTGTATATGTGTGCCCATGGTTTATGTACAGTAGATCGTATGAACAAGAAGAAACCCTTACTACTAAAAATGGCATTTTTTTTAATTTATGAAAACCAATAGAAACATACAACTAGAAACATATTATGAAAATAATTTACTTAAAATGCAATTAATTTGTCTGACGAGATTAATTTAACCAAAACCATGCTCAACCTATTTCATTGTAGTTTCAAATGTATTCCAATATTTCCTCCATTATTCCTCTAGATGTTTTCCTACCACAGATGCCAAACTTTAAGACCACAGATTGCAAACATTGAAATCACAGATGCCAAAAAATTTTAATTCAGATGTGTGAGGGATTAATTGCTATTTATTTTATTAGTGCTTGTTTATCTTTTCAGTTCCTATATTATTCATTTTAGATTTTGATTTCAAAACTGCTCTAGGTTTCTAGGGTAATTAATCAAATATCCAAACTTGAGAGTTGAGTTACAAAACAGAAAATGAAAATATTTAGAAAACAAAATATAGCCATAACATTTATTACTAGTAGTTATGTCTCCTATAGACAACCTCAGGCTGCAATGATGTTAATTTTAATAATACAATCTGGTTACCTTTTCTTTAAACAACCACATACAGTCCTATCACTTAGCTTGCACCCAACCAATCAGATCTTGTATTGGGAAGGGTGGTAAGGTGTGACCCTAATGTTTGACAGCTACAGAAATAACCTCCTACGCAAAGCAGCCACTGACTATATAAATATCATTATAAATGGTCAGCGGAGAGATGCAGAATAAAGCAATCATGAGAAAGTTCGGCAGGAGGCTACAAAACTAAGCAATACAGTTACTATTACATGCTCATATAAAACATTGTACTTTTTGATCTCCATGTATTTTTTCATAACATGACTGCTCCCCATATAAACACAACATTTTATTTGGTATCACAGTGAGCAACAGGCTCAACGAAGTGCAGCATGCTTTTTGATTGTCTATTTAGTTCCCTCAGAAGCTGTTAAAGTATTACAACTATGCTTCAATCACACATTGTTAGTATTATGTCATTCCTTTAATGGAAATGTCACTGATTTAGTTATCCTTAGGGCTTAAGTGACTGAGTGATATTGCCACTGCTGTATTGTAGTCTGTGACTAATGGTTTTCATGTCACTCAGTGTATGTGTCACAGTACAAGTGTCTTTGTCAAAGTGTGTTACCAAATATTCTGCAGTCAGTGGGTGCTCAGACAAGTACAGCCTTTCCTATTTATACAAATTAATAGAGCACCATTTTAATAATGTCTTTTCTTAAAATAGTTTTAAAACAAAAAAATTGCAAACAATATTTGTTATGTAAATATGGCAAATCATTTTGAACCACAATTGTATATAAAATACTTTTTTTTTTTTTTTTAAATCATACTGTATATATTATTCATATAGCCTGGTGGGATCATAGCTCTGTGATGCAAATGTGACATCACATGAGGTTTTGCAGCTTCTAATGAAAAGGAATAAGCTAATTTTTCAGTTTCTTGACTATGAAGGAAGCTTCATTAAGTGACAATTAGTTACTACTGCAGAGGGATATAAACACTTCTCTAATTATTATCCATAGCTAAATGTCTAATTAGTCAAATAAACAGCTACAATAAAGCCCTTGATTAAATATTTCACAAAGTCACACAAGAATCATAACAGTATTGATGAAATACACTGCAGGTTCCTTGGGTAAGCAACATAAACATGGCATGCTAATAGGACTGAATCTGAATTTACATTGAAATCATTAGTCTATCTATAGTTTAAATATATTCAGAATAATTAATCTGAGATAATGCATGACTGATTTGTCCCATGTTCTGTAAAAGCTGATCAGCAAATACACAGTATTAATATTAATGGAAGCATATAGAAACATATTTCATTTAAAAGGTAAGAAGCAATATACTGTAGTCATTTACTGTAGTTTCAAAGTAACAAACATATACAAGTAACATAAAATATAAATTTTATCCAGTAATACACACTAGCAGATAAAACCTTCCCTGAGGAAAACCTGAAAAATAGTCAAATACATATACATACAGTATAATTCCTTGGAAAAGCCTTCACCCCCTTGATCAGTTTTTTAATTTTACTAAAGAAAAAATCCTTGAATCACTTTGGGTTCTGATATTTTTATTTTAAAGAACCAAACCCCATATTTAAGTGTTTATTAATGTAACATAGTTTTGTAACACTGGTCTTTAATTAGGGTGGCACAAAAGGAAATTTTGGCAAAAAATCACATGCTAAAAAAATGTATGCAATTGTATTCATCACACACATACATTTTATTGCTTCTAGAGTTGCCTTTTGCAGCAGTAACATCTTTCAGTATTTTAAGGTAAGTATATACCAGCTTTGCATTATTTTGGCACCTCTTTCTGGCAGATGTTCAGACTCTGCTGATGAAAAGCAGCCTACAGTATGATACTAATTCATCCATACATCACTCCAGATATATGGTTTTCTTTGAGATTTGGGCAGTGTTACAGAATGTTGTCTTAAAGTTCTTTCTTGGTCTCATCTTACCACATATTTCTATATACATGTTATACTGTAATATTTTCTTTTGTGCCATCCTACATCAGTGTTGGCAATGTTATGCCAAGTTCTTTATAAAGCTGACCCATGCTTACAGAGAAGCATTGTGATGCTACAATTATGCTGTGTGGACTTTATTAAAACCTGAGTTGTGCATTACACTACACTACATTTAGAACTAGGAACTTTCCATATATTCTTTATGTATGCAACATACTCCTTGGTGAAGCACAGGACTACCCATACTAAACCTGAAGAAAATGACTAGTTCCTTAGTAAAATTCATAATGCACACTAATATCATCTATACCTTCAAACGTTATCATTGCAATTCTCTGGGAGATATATTTCCTAAGCCGCAAGTTCTGGCTACATGGTTGCTTTACGAATAGCATAAAAGAGTTGCTTCTAGTACAGTACACCTTTACAGTACAATACAGTATTATACCCACATTATGATAATACAACATGCAAATAACATTTCACCACCTCATATAGAAACTGGTAGACTGCTCAAGCTCCCATAGCTCTTCAGTCCAGGTGCTCAGTCCCCAGTGTCCCCACTGTATGAATGCAATCAACTAGAAAGTTGGACGGCGCTACTGGAAAAAAAGATTTATTCAAGCAGTGTGCTGTAGACACCTCATTGTTCTATTAATATGGTCAAATTTGCAGCACTCCCCATAAACTTGTATTAAACGGGTACGCAAGTATGTGGATCAGTTAAACAGGCATTTTCCACTTTTGACACCTGAGGGCATCATGTCTTAACTAGAGTGGAGCTCGTAGACAACTCCAAAATTCTGAATAGATTTTCACTGCCAAAATATCCCTTCAGAACCAACTGGATTTTTTACTTTGCAAAGTAAAAGCACATTTGTTTCTGTTGCTTATTCTGAATGAGGGAACAAAACTTATTAATTCCACATTTGGACAGTAATTTGGAAGCTCTAAATGAGCTAAACTAGGCCAGACTTTAAGCATGTTTCATCTCAATAGCCCTGGCATTGAAAATAAAAAATCCTGTAATACACATTGACCATACATCGATATAGTGATGACACTACATAAAATTAGGCCAGAATGATCAGTTTTCTAACAGAATGTGGCTAATTGTTCCAGTCTTCCCATTTATGTAATATAAATCATCAAGAGCCCTTTTTAAGTAATGTG
This sequence comes from Xenopus borealis, assembly GCA_024363595.1. Taxonomy (NCBI): domain Eukaryota; kingdom Metazoa; phylum Chordata; class Amphibia; order Anura; family Pipidae; genus Xenopus; species Xenopus borealis. The sequence goes on from CM044438.1 coordinate 69,045,193, forward strand.
TACTGTAAGCTTCAATAATTAATGCCATTATTTATAGTCTTAAAATGTTAAATTATTTTCATCAGTGAAGACCTTTCCAACATTTTTAAGTAGAAGTGAAACTTGGCTCCCAATGGTTCCAGATCTCATGCAGATAACTGCTATCAATTTGACTTCTACTGTCCTTTACAAAGTAGGCACAGATGTAGAGATATATCAATTGCCAAAATATCCCATCTATCTTAAAAAACAATTTCAACTGATTAAAGGTGTTACCATTTTTGACATTGTTGATTGCATTTCCACCTATGTGGTGAGCAGGATCAGGTGGCAAATGCAGTTAAACCCAGACATATATTTAAAAAATTTGCTTAAAAAAACAATATCACTGGCTCCTTACTGTGCATTTCTGGATAAATTATGTTCATGGTTTTGCTTCTGTATATTTGCCAGAAAAGTTCAGATCATTTTCACTGTTCAGTAAAGCATACTAATATAGAGATGCAGATCTTAGCATCCTGCAATGTTTGTGCAGCATGTTCATGTGCAATAATAAATGTTGTGTCAATTATATTAGTAATATTTGAATCTACAATAATAATTCATATGTTTATATTGCTTTTATTTGCCATACTATAATCTACTATATTCTTTTGAAGATTATGCAAAATAGGTTGAACACCATATATTTGGAAATCTTTAAAGGAAAAGTAAACCCTAAAAATAAATATGGCCAACAATGCCATATTTTATATGCTGCACTTATTGCTTGTCTATAGCAGCAATGATCCAGGGCTTCAAACTTGTCACAGGGGGTCACCATCTTGGAAAGTATCTGTGACACTCACATGGTCAGTGGGCTCTGAGCAGCTGTTGAGAAGCTAAGCTTAGGGATCATCATAAATTATCAAACAGAAAATGAGGTTGGCCTGTAATATAAGCTGATGCTACAGGGTTGATTATCAAATTATGTTGCTAGTTGTCCTGGTTTCTGTGCTGCCATCTAGTAACTATCCATATTAATTACTAATCGGCCTTATATTGTGACATTTATACTCTATGACTACTTCATATTGTGAGTGGGTTCCTAGGCTCAGTAAGTGACAGCAGCACAGAGCATGTGCAGTGAATCAGCAGAAAAAAAGATGGGGAGCTACTGGGGCATCATTGGAGACACATATCTTCCCTGCTAAAGGGGTGTGGTTGCCTTGGGCTGGTACAGAAACTCAAAACATACTGGACAACATTTCTAGCCTACTGATTTGGTTACGCTTTAGTTCTCCTTTAAATGCGATCTATCACCCAGACATACAAAGCTGTAAAGTTTTTCTTAACATTGTCCGTTGCACAGGTCATATCTCTAAGAAAATTACCTTGGAAGTCCTTGCCCTCAACTTTACACCTAATTTTTTTTAAATCTTTCTTGAGGACTTCACCACCTCCTCTAACATTGTTACCTATGTGGGGTGGGCAATTACTATTTTACTATCCATTCTGCATTTCCTAAATATCACTGTGCTTTTCTCATTCCCCCCACCCTCATCATCATCTCATTGTGTAGCCATTGCATGGGCATGTGTATCAGGTCCCCTATCCTGGAACATAAACAAGATTTTGGGCTGATACAAATGTACCTTAATAACAGTGTTCACAAAATGGCTGCTGTGTAGATAGCAATAGTCAGCACAACTACTTACAGCCTTACTTTTCTTGGCTTGTGGTGCACACAGGTTCCCCAGTGGCCTTTTATCACAAAATAGCTGCTGCCTGCTTGCTGTTATTGTGAGGACATTTTATGATAGATCAACCAGGATCCAAAAAGTTCTTGTAATTATTAGGCCATTATAAACAAATGTCTCAATGTTCTTAACATATTAATAATGTGTGTAGTGCAGAAGACCTCTTGTTTTTGTCTTTACTAACGATATGTTACACATATATAAGACGTATCATCATTTGTTCACTTCATTTCTGTTGTGTATAGTAAGAAGTAAACAATCTGTTTTGATCACTATTTTGATAAGTCTAGTCACTTGCTTTTAAAGACAGTAATGTATCCATTTTCTCTCCAGTTTTCTCTCCTCTGTTAGTTCCTTGCATTTATTGAGGCCAGTTGAGGAGTGGGCTCAGTAACTTTTGGGTTACTATAAAGAGAGAAACAGTTAAAGTTCTGATTTTAATTGACAGCACATTAGCTGTTAACAAAGAAATCCATCTAGTGTGCACTAGGTCAAAGTATCACAAATATACTAGTACATTATAACATTTCCTATAGGTTGGCAAGTGAATTAATCAACAACAGAAATTCATACTGTATACCATATGACTGAAGTGTATAGTTTCCTCTATACTTTTATTGAGTAAATCTGGTAGAGTCAGTTTGTAAAAACATAATTATCAATTGACTTGCAATAGTTTAGGTATATTTGCCTGGACTGGTTTGGTTATATCAGCTTTTCCAATGCATGTGTGCCTTAGCTGTCACACACACTAACCAAGGCAGTCTAATCTTCTCTTATATTCTGATCAATAGAGAACTGTGATGATCTGTTCTTGTTTACAATGATTTACTATCATTCAGAATGCTCTAGCTAAAGCAAAACCAGTAGCATACAAAGCTTGATCCATCTACCAATATGTACATTAATTGGGGGTCTTGTAACTAACTAGTGGTCTAGACACATACAGCAGGCAAAAAACTAAGTTAAAGGCTATGGAACCACTAACTGATGTGACTCATATAGAAAGCAGGGTCAACTTTATCCACTTTTTCACTAGTGGCTGTTAAAAAGCATTAGCAAGTCTGCTCACAACAGTAGACAATGGAAATCGATTGAAGAACAGGAAAAACTATTAAGTGCCATTTATTCTGATGAGTTCATCATCAGCAGGTAGAATTTACTGATCAACTTTTGAAAAACCAACATCCTATACTTTACATTGCTGTATTTAACTGCATGTAATCAAACATAAGGCCCTTACAAATGGGGTAAATTGTACACACAATGTATTTGTGCCAATTTTAGTCAATGTTTTATGAAAATTGGTTGGCCTATCCGTCAACATTAATTGGTTGCCATGAGTAACTACCCAAGAACACATATTAATAAATAAGGACTGAAGTAATAGCTTTAATTTATATTATAATATGTCTAATTTAATCTATTTCTGATTACTATAATTGCACAGTTATATACCAATCATGCATCAATTCACAATGGATTTTTTCGGCATGGGTTTTTTCCATTTAAATATGTGTTTCTGTCCAATTTATTTTATTGTATAGACTCTGATTCGTGCAAAGAAGAGATTAGCTTGTGAAGCTGTATCTGTTTGTTTTACCTTTTAGATTATAATGTTTCCATTATGAGAGCTGCTTTATTTTATTATGGAATGTGGAGCACACTGTCATGTTGTACAACAAAATAATTATACAGCAAAATAAGTGACCCTGCTTGATTAAAAAAATGTGTTTTTATATGTTTATTTTTAACTGTAAATACATAGAATAAAAAGACAATTTTAACTGTAAGCTGGACAATGCAGCACTGCTTGTTAGTACAATGTGATACTGATATTAATCAAGGACTGAAGAGGTTGAGAAATATAATGAAACTTAAATTTAAAAAAAAATGCAGAGCTTCCCTTAGGCGTACCGATATTTCATTTTGGAGAATGTAATTACAAGAAATGAAGATCATGTTCACATTAATGGCCAAATAGAACATGTATTACCATATATAATTAATATCATGTTAACGTTAATGAACAAATATGTCTGCTTTGTAATTTGTTCCTATAGACAGGAATCCACTGCTCATAAAGTAGTCTTGGGAAGGACTAGCCTTGATTACCAGAGAAGTGACAGAACACATGCTGATACATGCAAACACCAGTCTTACACACCATAACTGAATAATTTAAATGCAGTTATACTGTAGCTATAACACTTCAGTACTTTGGAAATAATACACAAAAGACCAATATTCTTTTAACAACTGTACTAAATCTACACATTGGTAAAGCACAAGCACAGCCACTCTTGTCTTAAAGGAGCATATTTGCCTTTTGTAAATATTATTTTTGTAATGATTTTACAGTCTTTGGTAAAACTGAGAATAGATGTAGTGGCATTTCATAGAGATTGAATTAACTGAGAGTAACAAATATTTAAAGCCTCTGCATGTTGCATATTTTAGAAGCTTTGCTATTTAGAACAGGCCAAGCTGGTGATAAATGAAGATTAATTTTATAACTGTAGGGAGCCTGAGATTTGGGTATGTTTACTCAGGCAGTTTCTCCTTGGTAATAGGACACCTAAGGGTCCTATTAGGGGGTCCACATTAGGGGATTGTCCACTAGTGGCAGTAGTTTAAAGTATAAAAGGGTTAGCCCCATGTGCTCAGGGTCTGACTTGGGACCTTGCCTCACTGGGACGTATTACAGGTCCAGGCTTGCCAGTGGAAAGTTAACATAAGAGAAATTTAGTGATAGTGGGCATTGTAATAGTCACTCTAGGAGTGAGAGTAAGTGCAGGGTAGCTAGTGTGCAGAATCCGCTCCAACGAGGAGAATTAGTGGGGGGACCCTGTAGTGTGTACAGCACTAGCTCAGGGACTCAGTGGGTGAGGTGAGGACCAGTGAGAGTGCCAAGGACCAAGACCCCAAGCTGACTATCCCTGGGCAGGAAGCTTTACAATCTGGGAGGAAATAGCCCCAAGAGGTGTTCATCCTAACTGTGCTATTTCACTGAATGGGAAGAATCCTGTTACTGTTATCCTTTGGTCATCTAAGTGCCTGTGAATTGATCCATTGTGACTGTCCTTTGCGAATAAACAAGTTATTTTGCTGCAAGAATCACCTCTCTGTTTGGATCCTTTGCTGCACTGATATATACCAGGTACCAGAAGTATCTGGTATCTGCTCTCCCATATAGCGGAGGCACAGGACTCCTGTAGTGCCACATGCAAATAAATGCATGCTAGATCTCATACAGTATCAGAAGAGGGCTATATAACATTCACACACATCCCTATATTTATTTTGTAGTTACCAGAAATGCAAACATTAATTTGCCAGAAACAAAATATCCTAGAATATTATTATTTTCTCTTTGTCTTTGTTCAGTGGGTATATTAAGAAGAGAATGGATTAGTGATGGGCGAATCTACCCAGTTTTGCTTTGCCAAAAAATTCGCAAATTTCCAGCGAAATTCGCGAATTGGCGAATTTACGTCGCGTCAAAAACTACACGCGACTCGTTTTTTTGGGGGGGGAGGAATTTTTGACAGGCGAATTTTCGCTGGCGTCTCGCAAATTTATTCGCCGGCATCGAATCGCAGGAATTCACCGCGAATTCACCCCTGGCTAATAAATTCGCCCATCACTAGAATGGATCATAATATTTCCTTCCTGGCTTTTCCCTAGTTTGCACTGCTGATTTTACCTTCCATTTTCAAAATTAATTGAACCTAGAATTTAAAGTGTTGAAGGGCACAAACTTCCCAGAATTTGACAAAAAAGGACTATTTGGAGTAGCAGGAGTTCTGAACAGCAAAACAAATGTCAGGTTTGAGTCTGAAGCAGGTCCAGACAAGCCAATATCTTATTTGTGTCTGTAAGTTATCCACGCACTGTAAACTCTGCTTAGAGGGGCCGACTTTCTCTTGTCTCACTTAGCACATTATCTTGAATGCAGCTGTATTTTGTGTTTTACTATTGTATTGACTCTTGTTCATTCTGTTCAAGTATTGTTTTACTGTAAATGCCTACATATAAAGACTGTCACCACTTTTATTAAAAACAATACAGGGGTTCACTGAGCCTTCAGGTTCTCTTACTGCCCATTTTCCTTAAAGGGATTCTGCCATGATTTTTATGGTGTAGTTTTTATTTCTAAATTAGACTGCAAATAATTCACTTAACGTGTAAAACTAAATTCCTAATACAAGTGTATTTGAATTTCAAAGTGATTTTTGGGTACTTCGACTATCGAATAGGCCAAAATTCGATCCAAATTGAAAATAAATTGAATTGTAAAATTCAACTTTTCGAAAGTCGAAGTACTGTATCTTAAAAAATTGAATTCAACCCTTAGCCACTTTAAACCTGCCAAATTGCTGTTTTAGCCTATGGGGGACCTCCTACAACCTTTAAGGAGTGTTTATGAAAATCAAATAGTTAGGTGAAAATCGTTCAAATCGAGCGATTCAATTGAACAATTCAAATGATTTTTATTTGATTGAAAACAGACCTATTCAAATGAGGGTATATCCTTATGTAAAATCCTTATGCAAAATCCCTGCAGTGTTCCTGACTTGTGACGTGCTATGGATATGCTGGACCTTTCTTTGCTCCTCAGTGAAGCCTAGCTGCTCAACTAGCTGGCCGACTCTATTAACTACCCCATCTTTCAACAGCTATGGTAAATGCTACCTAATATGACCTTGATTGCCTTTCTGTGTGGTGCTGATAAATTAGACACTTTTGAAGTAGCTAACCTCAAGGCCTTGCCGTTATTAGTACTGCTTAACCAGCCAAAGAAGTATGGGCAGCCTGCACTCTCTTATATGGACTTCTCAAGACAACCCTCTACCTCCTGATTGACACAGAGGGACCACCACCTACTACTAAAGGATATTTAGGGGCAAATTTACTCCCAGAAAATAGCTTGACCAAATTCGCAATTCGATAAGTATTCGACTATCGAATGCTTATCGAATTGTTTTAGGCTATCATTTTGCTCGATAACCGATTTCTCGATGAATTCGTACGATAGGATACCGATCGTGAAATTTCATTCGAGCATCCGAAAAATTCGTACGATTCGAACGATCGAACGCTCCGATCATAAGAATGGTTTTCGTGCAGGACTTAGTCTCTGAAGCCTATGGGGAGCTTCCCATAGGCTTCTATTGCAATTCGGTAGGTTCAATTTGGCGAAGTAGGCAGTTGAATAACTTTAAAATCTTAATTCCTTCGATCATCGAATTATCAAATTATCGAATATCCGATCATTCGATCTATTCGATCTATTCGATATATGATGATCGAATAGGCCAAAATTCACTTTACGATTTCCCGAAAAATTCGTACGATGGTTATTCGATCGAACTTCGATCATTTCACGTAAATTTCGTAAATCGGCCCCTTAATGTCTTACAGTCTTATAGTGACAGGAACACAGAATAACAGTACACCAATATAAATGATATATTAATCCCTCTTACAAGGTAATAGAATTGTACAGAAATGGACAGTTGGTTTTCCTAGGTATCCTGATACTTAAATGGTTGTATTTTTTGTAATGTTTTTTAAATTTAACTTGTTGATGTTCTGTATAAATCAATTTACATTTAAGATTTGGCGTTCCTTGAAAAATTGTGTTGGTAAAACTATCTGAGCAATCCAGTCATGTTATATGACAGTTTAACAGCTATATAACCAAGTCCTCGGGGCAAGATAAAATATTCATTATTGAGCAGTGTATTGTTTGCAACATTCTGAGAATTGCTAATAGAATTGAATAGCAGTTGGAAACATAAACTAGTCAATAGAAGGAAACCTACATAGGATTTGTAAGGTCAGAGACATTTTTAAGGAAGCCCAAGGCAGGAAGAAGCTTCAAAGACACTCAGCTCAGAAAATATTGAACCAAAATCACAACTACCATGACCTAGAAATATATAAAAACATACTTTACATATTTGCATATATTATATAATGAATAGGACTATAACAATTCTCATTAATCCAGATCATGGTATATCTAGTATGAGTAATTCCAGAGCAACTGGACATGCTGAGTAATCTTCAGTTCAACTGACTGTAATGGGAAGTCCCTGGCATATACATTCTTCCACTGATCCAATCACAATGGAGCACTGTAACTTTTCAGAGAGGTGACCTCTGAAACACAAGATATAGATATGCAGCAGGGAGCACTGCAATTTAAAAGAGCCATATATATATATATATATATATATATATAT
>CM044438.1:69053949-69071486 GCA_024363595.1 Xenopus borealis
TATATATATATATATATATATATATATATATATATATATATACTGTGTATGTTTAAGTTATACAAGTGACAATATTACCAGGCTGATATAATGAATTCAGATTTTCATTACACACTCCTAACAAAAGTCCAAAAAATTTTTTTTGGAGAGCTATAAAAAAAACCTTAAACTTGTATGCCTTGCATTCTTCTTAGTGTTCTGTTTTGCATCCAAATTCAGTAAATTCAGTTACAGAAGAAAGACTAATACGTTCTTCTTTAATTTGATATCTTACATAATCCATGATTGTGTGAAGGTCTGGACCATGAAGAATAATTAACCATTAGGTTCGTCTAATAAGTACAATATATAAAATGCAGGATTTGAAATTATATTCTTTTTTAGTTCTACTTTAAATCACTTTGATTTTATTCTGAAGCCAGCTGTTAAAAGCAAGTTAAAAAGCACACAATATCTAATTGGATCTAATCGTATTTACAGGGGCATAATACATTAGTGCTTATCATGAGCAAAATAAATATTTGTGTCTTGTTTAAAAATGTGGATCGTCCTTTTTTTTCTAGAAATAATGAGTGGATATTCCCTTTTTTTTACATTAGGACCTCCCTCTCCCTCTCCACCCCTGTAACTAGAGCATATATAAAGTATTTTAAATGTATATACAGTTTATTGTGAGTTAGTCCCAAAGATCCGATAATTGACAGCAGCAAAGAGCATGTGCTGGGAATTTGCAGAAAACAAGATGTGAGCTACTGGGGGCTAAAGGGCTGTGTTTGTTTGAAACTGGTGCAGAATACAGTATAACTTGCACCATTTCTACCCCACTTCTTTGCTAAGCTTTAGTTACCACAGGTTTATCAAGTACAGTCTCTTTGAAAAGTCTATTCTTCCAGAGAACAAATATGCATTCAGCAATACTTAAATCAATAGTTAGAGATTAGTGAGTCTGCACAGTTCTGAATTCTCGATTTCCCTCCATTTGTATGCTCATTTATAGACATAAGCTATGGGACTCATGGAATGGTAGTTAAACAATTTGGTTGAGTGTTTTGATAGAGTGTCTTTCTATAGTTACATAGTTAGATCGGGCTGAAAAAAGACCAAAGTCCATGAAGTTCCACCCCTCCAAATAAAACCCAGCAACCATACATACACTTACTGACCCCTCCATACACTCACTTAAACTATATATACTCATACGCTTACTATAGATTTTAGTATCACAATAGCCTTCGATATTATGCTTATCCAGGAAATCATCCAAGGCATTAACAGAATCAGCCATAAAAATAGCTGTCAATGCATTCCACAACCTCACTGTCCTCTTTGTAAAGAACCACCTACGTCACTTCAAGTTCTTTTCATCTAGTCTAAAGGGGTGGCTTCTGGTGCAGTGATCCTCTTTATGGGTAAAAAGATCCCCTGCTATTTGTCTATAATGTCATATACTGGTAAAGTGTGATCATGTCCCCTCGTAAGTGTCTTTTTTTTCCAGAGAAAGCAACCCCAACCTGTACAGTCTACCCTCATAATTTAAGTCTTCCATCCCTCTAACCAGTTTAGTTGCACGTTGTTGCATTAGGGGTCATTAGGACAGGTTAAACTTAATGGGCTTTTGCATTTTTTCAACCTAAATTAACTATGACCACAAACATAGAATATCATCACCATATATTTTGTGCAAAGCTAATCACTTATTACCTACCATGCTGCTTTTAAAATAATGGGCTTAAGAGATAAACATAAAAAGCAGAATGGATTTTTAGATCTCTGACTTTTCCCAGATGTTGTCAGTTGCAATTTCCCAGGACTCCCCATCCCAGTCTAGTGCACTAATGAGTTTCCCAGTTCTGTCAATACATACAATGTAAATGTGAAATCTACTGATGACCTGATATCAGTATCAATTAGGATGATTCCTATGCCTCCTACCTTCGCACAAAACACACCATTCAATGTCCAGCTATTTCTATACAGCGGTGTTTCAACTACTCATTATTCAGTGTCATTTTGGAATATAACATTCTAATCACAGTCTGCACTCACTGGGCATGTTTTGCTTGAAGGCTTTAAACACACTTAGGATTTCTGATCTTATTCCAGATAAAGTAACAGCATTCAATTAATCACACAGGTGTTCAGAGTCTTCGAACATTGACACATTGATCAATAATTTATCGATCTTGAGCAGCTCAATTTTTTTCTAAGACTGCCACTTACTGTGGACAACTAGTCTATGCTGTCACTGCAGTTAATTTTACAGATAAAAAGACGCAGAGGCTAATAATACGTGAATATTGACGATCACCACTTAAAGTAATACTGTAATACCACTGGAGCCCCAAAAAGGGGCTTAATTGCTGAATGTGGCTATTGGTGGCACCCTGGTACTGGGAGACACTGCTATCTAGGCAGTGCCGTTGTCACGAAAGCCGCCCAGAGCCATGGCAGGAGCTCTGGGCAGCGCATCTTACCCGTCCGGCATCACTCCCACAATGGCATTGTCCAGAGCCATCACGTGGGTAGAGGTGCTGGGCAGTGACGTCATTGCGTCGCGACAGATGCGATGGCCTCACAACACCTGCGCTTGGCGCCAGATTTAAATATTTAATATCCTAGAATGGGCAACACCTCTTTGGGAGAGGCAATCCCCATTGACTTTTGATGTTAATGAATTTCTGCGGATGTTCAGAACCATCTTTGATGCCCCTGGTTGGGTCGCTACTGCCTCTTCACGTATGCTGTAAATCCGTCAGGGCAATCTCTGTGCCAGTGAGTATGCCATAGACTTTAGAACTCTCATGGCCGAGACCTCCTGGAATGATGAGGCATACAAGGCAGTTTTTTTCTAGGTCTGCCGTCTCACCTGAAGGATGATCTAGTCTCCAGAGATCTTCCTGACTCCTTAGCGGATTTGATCACTCCCGTTATCAAGGTGGACACCCGCCTCAGAGAACACCAGGCTGATAAAAAGCAAGGCAAGTAATCTCATCCAGTGCTGGCACTGCGTTTTCAAAGTCCTGTTGTACCCCCTCCTCATTGCAGCTGTCCAACACCACTTCGGAGGAGCCCATGCAACTCGGGAAGGCTCGTCTCACTGAACAAGAGAAACTCTGAAGGCGCCTTTCCAGTCTGTGTTTGTACTGTGATGGGCAATCCCATCAAGCTGTCTCCTGCCCAGTAAAATTGAGAAATACTCCTGCTCCAAGTAAGGCTGGTGTTTCCTTTGTGGGTGGCGTTTCTCCTAAGTCCTCAGGAAGTTCTCATCAGTTTCGTATTCCTTTGCAGATTCGGCTGTCCTCCAAATCAATTCCTGTTTTGGCCTTCCTTGACTCCGGAGCTGCAGGGAATTTCATGGACTTGTCATTTGCTAAAAGAATGGCTTTCCCCTGTTTCCAGTGTCTCCTCCCATACAAGTCTTTGCCATTGATGATAGACACCTATCCACCGACATCATCTCCCTGTCTACAGGAGAATTATCCATTCAGATTGGGAATTTGCATCTGGAAAAACTCTCTTTTTTTATCATTCCTTGTCCTTCAATTCCTATTGTCTTGGGGTTACCCTGGTTATGGCTTCACAATCCCTCCATCAACTGGTCTGCTGGCCAAACCATCCATTGGAGTCAGTACTGCCAAGGCCATTGTCTGATTTTTTCCTCTCTCCAGAAGGTTACAGTTTCCGCTGTGGATCTCTCATCTTTGCCTTCGGTCTACAGGGACTACGCAGATGTTTTCTGCAAGAAGTCGGCAGAATTCTTTCCCCATGCTACCTCGTGGTCGGACTTACCCTTTGTCTCCTGCCGAGACTGCTGCCATGAAGGAGTATATCTCCGAGAACCTCCAGCGAGGCTTTATCCGTCCTTCCACCTCTCCAGCTGGGGCAAGCTTCTTCTTTGTGGAAAAGAAGAATGGCAGACCTTGTATTGACTATCGGGGCCTTAATAAAGTAACGGTTAAGAACAGGTACCCCTTACCCTTTCACCAGCTTAAAGCATCTCCTTAGCATCTGTACCATTTGCTATATACAGTTTTCTTGTTCATTCTTCTCCTGTTGTAACACAGGCCAAGCACTAATAACCATTGTACTACTGTATACTCTTACAGGGGGAATGATAATGTTGGCATAGATTTATGGCATCTTTCTCTACAGGTTTGAGTGTTATACATGGCCCTGTTTCACTAACTATGACTCCAGTGTAACAATCTGCCTACAGTTGTACCAGTAACCTGTTTTTTTCATGCTGTCTGCATTATCTCTGATCTATATGAGCAGACAGCTAAGATCTGAGGGTATACTTATGGATATTCTGTGTTGTTTCAGTGACTCCGGGATGGGGTTGGCACAATCCTTCCATAGGCTAATTACACATGAAAACAGTACTGCAGCCAATGGAAGGATCGCTCTGCCCCCAGCCCAGCACCACTGAAGCAATGCAGAAGATCCATTAGCAATGTCAGGAGGGTTTTTAATGGAAACTATTCAGCATGCAGGACCTCCTAGACATGGACACGTACCTATGATTTTTATAGGAATGTGTCAGAATCACTTTTAAGTTTCATTAACTTTGTATTTATTTCTGGTATCAGTGCAGGAGATCAAAGAGAAACTCGGGACCTTTAAGAAATAAACCAAGACTGTATGTTTAATTAAAATAAAGAGTCCAAAACACTCCTATTTTAAGGGAATTTGATCGGTCGAGCGATCGAATAGTAAATTTTTATTTGATCAAATAGTTAGAACAAATTCAGTAGGTTTAATCTGGCGAACTAGGCTGTCGAATAAAAATTTAAAGGGCAAGTAATTTGACTGTCGAATATTCAAATAGAATTTTATTCGAATTATTTGATTCGATCGAATTTTCAAAATTCAGTGGTCGAAGTGGCCTTCAAAAATATTCAAAAATGTTAATCTTTTTGAAAATTCGATCGAATTTCGAATCCTTCATTCGAATTTGATAAATCTGCCCCACTGTATTTCTCTTAACTGCAAGTAACTTTCAGGATACAAGCTAAATAAGGAGTTTTATTTTCAGCGCTATTCATATCTCATAGAACGAAACAGCGGTCCTTTTTTTGATGCTTCCTTATATAGGGCCTATATTTTAATTGTGTTTCTGAAATGTGAATTTAATGAATTAATTAATTGATTCATGCATTCATTCATTCTATTACATTTTGATTAAGCAACCTGCTGAGGGTACACTTATTGTTCCTATATTCTTGTTATATTTATTTTTTTAATGTTGATTTTTGTATTTGGCCATGGAACCAACTATGATGGGTATAACATTTCTGTTTCATATATCATTTTAACATTTACATGATTTCTTATTTGATCATTTGATCATTTGTTTGGTTTTTCTAGCACTCAAGCAGTTAATGGGAGGAATACAATTTACATGAATTTACTTTAGTTATGTCTCATTAGCACTATATAAAGAATGTGAACAATAACCTGTATGAGATTATGTGACACCTTATAAGAAGAGACAAAGTCACTCTATTACAATTTGTATAATACAATGAACACAATTTTTTTATCTGCAATTGGTGGAGACTTATTAAAACAAAAACCTAAAATTAAAAACACCACTTAAGCCACTGGGTAAATAATTTAGTAATAATAACATCTAAAGCTGGAACAGATGATACTACAAGGGCCCACCAAAGTCACCTGAATTATGTGCTGTGTGCTAAGGTGCTACATCTAAACATCAACTGCTTTCAGTTAAATGAATGGAAAATATAAACAGAAAGTTTGTTTTTCAGATAATAATCCAGACTGGTTCTCTTAATATTGTTATATTTTACACATATTTTTTTGAGTAATATTAGTTATCTATGGTAACAAATACTATAGGTAACAAAAATTGAGTAATCGTAGAAGGTAACAAATAGGAAGGATCATATACAGTTCTTCCCGTTGAAACATAAAGTTTTAAACAAGATAAGTTACTTTGTTTTTCATCACTCTGGGAAGTTGATGACTTCTTTAAATGATAATGCAACAAGTGAGTTGGGAGATTGATTGATATTCCCACTTTGTCATTCTCATTTCCATATACCCGGTTGAATAGAGCTGATAAAATAAACTTTTCAATTCCCAGCTTTTGTGCCTTGATATTTTACATAGGCACAGGAATGAGACAGAAAACTCAACACTGTTTATACTCATAACATTTTCCTTTCCACTTTTGCATTCTTGCTTATCCATACAAATATATATATTGTATCTGTAAAGACAGAGATAGACTGATATGAAATATCTTTATATGTTTTGGAATAGAAGAGAAAAACAAACACTCACAATAACCTTTCTGATCCATTTATACACTCTTCATTCCTTGAATCTTTCACCAAATAAGGGTAAGTTTGTATTTTGCGGGTACTGTACAGTTAAACCTTTGAAAACGTTCAGAATCATTTGTTACCCACTGAAAGAATATTCTGAATTCTGTGGAGTCTGGCAGAAGGAAACTAATCATGCTCATCAGACAAATAATAGCACAGTACAGCATAGTATATACGGTATGTTTATTATGATTCTGATTATTATTATTAATAATAATAAAAACAATCACATAAGGATGTACAAATCCCACAGGCTGTAGCCCACAGACACATATTATGCCTTAACAGAACCTATTGATGCCTCAAATCCGAATTTTGCGTTGAAAATAACCTACGTTTTTAAGGATTCATTAAAGCTTGATGCTGTGAACAGTCTGAATCCAATATCCAGTATCTCAGACCTGCCAATGTTGTAGATAAGTCAACGGGAAATGCCCCTACCCTGTTTGGAAGTTTCTGTGGTCTGCATTGGAATTAGCCTGAAAATCTGACTTTTCAACTTTTCAGGCAAAAATCCCAAAAATTTGGGCTTTTTGGAAAAAGCCAGAAAATATCACACAATTAGGATTGTCGCTAGGATTTAATCGTGCTTTTATTAATATTAATTGAGGCCACATTGTGGATTCTAGTTTGGTCAGACTTTTTTATTTAAAAAAAAACGGATTTTGATAAATAACCCCTTAAGTGTCATAGGTACTGTATAGTGATGGGCGAAACGGCCGCGTTTCGCTTCGCCGAAAAATTCGCGAATTTCCAGAGAAAAATTCGCGAAACGAGTCGCGCGTCAAAAACGTGACGCGTCGTTTTAGGCGCGTCGCGTCAATAACGACGCGCGACTCATTTTTGGCGGCGAATTTTTGCCCGCGAATTTTTCCTGCCGTTTCGCGAATTTATTCGCCAGCGGTGAATCGCGGGAATTCGCCGCGAATTCGCCCCTGGCGAATAAATTCGCCCATCACTAGTACTGTATAATATGTAAATTGTAACTCCTCTCCAAATCGACCAGCTATAGTGCCAGAGCACTTAAAAAGCAATCTGTGCCACAAAGCTGCATTCTCTAGTTTGCTTAAAGCAGTTACAGAAATGCACAAGTAAAGTAACATTTTATATTCAGCTGGGTTGTTATCTTTGGAAAACAATTTTTATTTCATGGGCAAAACCCTTCTTTTTTCTGACTTTTGTGCCTAAGGTTAATAATAAAGTAAAAATATACCCCCCAAAATAATTACTTAAGCAATAGATTACTTACATCATGTTAGGTGGTCAATTAAATAATCTTACCAAACTAGATTATATAATTAAATATTGCCCTTTTTACATCTTTTCCCTTGATCCATCATTTTATGATGTTAGGTCATGCTAGGCTCATGTGACCTAACATGTATGTGTGCCCTTGTTTTTGTTTTTGTATGCACCATGCATCATAGGCTCGCAGGGGGCAACCCTTATTTCTTAAAATGGAAATTTTCTATTTATGATTATCCAATGGCATATTACTTCATTATTATGAAAATGGTTTATTTACATGAAACAGGACATATGAGCTATTTTATGCAATATATTTTTATATTTATTTATATTTGTATAGAGAACTTCCTTGCCCTGAAGTATAGTTTTCCATTACAACAAGCCCTGGTCTAGGAGAACCAAATTTTGATATAACTTGTTATTGTAGTTGCTAGTATTTTAGCAGTCAGTTTTAGATTAATATTAATAGTTTGAAATTACAAGTCTGATTTGTGTATTTTATAGCTGACTAAAGTTGTACCATTATGGTGTCTATTAAGATTACAGTGCAGGATACTTCCAGTTGTTATTCATTTTATTTATTTAGTTATAGAAACCTGTACAGTGTTCAGACGTGCTGTTTTGTATTAGAATAATTAAGAGGTTGAATTGTAATGCAAATGTTTTATTACTCACAATATGCTTCAGGCTGCAATGCCCTCCAGTGTGCAAATAAAAACATGTATGGTATGCTAAACTATAAAGACTTCAACACCATCCTATTGGGGAACATCCCTGAGAGTAAACAGAAATTCTTACAGGAATGTCCAGAAAATTCAAATCATTATTATTTACACAGGTATGGAACCTGTTATCCAGTATGCTCGGGACCTGGGGTTTTCCAAATCTTTCCGTAATTTGGATCTTCGTACCTTGTCTACTAGAAAAGGATTTAAACATTAAATAACCCCAACAGGCTGGTTTTGCTTCCAATAAGTATTAATTCTATCTTAGTTTGGATCACGTGCAAGCTACTGTTTTATTATTACAAAGAAAAGGAAACCATTTTTAAAAATGTGGATTATTTGCATCCCCCAATTCTGAGCTTTCTGGATACCAGGTTTCCAGATAATGGATCCCATACTTGTACTTAAACTACAATCTAAAGGAACAGTAACATAATTTTTTTTTAAAAATGTGTTTCTTTTTTAATGAGAATAAACTAAACGAGAGATAAATCTTTAAAATCGCTAAGTTTTTAAAGGGGTGGTTCACCTTCAAGTTAACTTTTAGTATATTGTAGAAGGGCCAATTCTAAGAAACTTTTCAATTGGTCTTCATTATTTATTTTTCATAGTTTTTTAATGATTTTCAGTTTTATTCTGTTTCTTTGCAGCTTTCAAATGGGGTCACTGGCACTATCTAAAAACAAATGCTCTGTAAGGCTACAAATGTATTGTTATTGCCACTTTTTATTACTTATCATTGTATTCAGCCCATCCCCTATTCATATTCCAGTCTCTTATTCAAATCAATGCAGGGTTGCTAGGGTAAATTGTACCCTAGAAACCAAATTACTGACACTGCAAACTGGAGAGCTGCTGACTAAAAAGCTAAATAGCTATAAAACCACAAACAGTAAAAAATGAAAACCAAATTGTCTCAGGATATCACTCTCTACATTATACTAAAAGTTAACTCAAAGGTGAACAACCCCTTTAATAAGAAATTACTTAACAATTCTCTGCATGCGCTCCTCTTCTGGCGATATGGCGGCAATCCATCCTGTTGCACTCGATTTCTGGTATCGCTATGGGTTTATATAAATATTTATTCTGTGGTGAAGGAAAATCAAATCATAAATTACATATGTGATAAAATTGTTAAAAAGACCATGTTCTTATGCAAAGGGTAAAACTTGAAAACTTGATAAAACTGAATAAGCTTATTCCCCGTTGTTGTTGTCAAAGGATGCACATAACTATTAAATAAACAATATGTGCAATGTTTTTCTGCAGGGATGATATTTGACTGGCTAACTTCACAATACTGCTCCGATTCATGCCCGTATTTTTAATCTTGTACGTGTACTGTATATGACATCTTGCCTTGTCCTGATAATGTTTTTACAATGATATTGTCTGCCATATTCTGTCAGATCATGGGGCTATGGTTCATTCTCTTTCAGGGCACTAAAAATAAAAATCACAACTATATTTCTATTAGTATGTGATAAATATGATACAACGCATACAGAAATATAATACTTTTTAGTTTTATGATATTTTCTTAAATGGCAATGCTATTTTAACGGCTTAATAAAATATTATCTGGCACTGGAGATTGCATTGTCTGTCTGCATTATTTATTATCATAAGGTCCCGAAAACACTCATTTCTACTGGTTTCTGTATTATTTGAATCATGCAGCTGGACTTTTCCGTTCATAACAACTGTTTCTGGTGGTTGCACTACAAGTCAAATTTCTCTAATCAATTTCTGAGCAGTTCTATATCTTGTATAATTAAATTGTGACCTAGTTATTCACTCGTTTCCGCTTGCCATAGTACTTCTGCCTTTTCATAGGCACTTATATTTTGCTGCTTTATAGCAAATCCTCACAACAATTCATTCTATTTTATGCACAACTATTATTTACAAACTATTGAAATGACTGCAGAAATTACAGCACATATATATTCTTTCCAAAGCACTACAAAGAAACTGAAGAAAAGACTGACTGATGAATTTCTTTATCCCTTGTTTTATAAGACAGTCTGCTAGTGCGAGGCACTTAAATGATTACATGGTTTACATTGTTGCAGACTACGCTTGCTCCCAAGATAATTATGCTTCACAAAGAATATGAACATATTCACTTATAGCAACTGGAAATTTAAAGTAAACAATTCTGTATAATAAGAAAAAGCCCTTTAAAATGTCTGCATCAAAGCCTCTCACATGTAGAAGCTGGAGCAGAGCAGGTTAATGAGTGAAGCGAGAAGATTTCCCTTACAGTTAATATGAAAGTATGAACCACAAATTACAGCCAAAAGGCACCCTTGTTATTTCATCATAAGTCAGTTTGCCAGTGGTTGAGCCTTGTCTTTAGCTGGAATTATGCAGAAAGATTGCAAAAAACAGTCTGACACAGATACTGGTTTAGCTAATCAGCAAAGATGAATAGGTATAAATTAAGAATAGTAAATGAAAAACATACTTGCCATTTGTACCACAGATTTATGGCTCCTCTTCAAAACATACAATGCTCTAATAACATTTGCCGCTATAAAGACCTTCACAGAATTACAGCTTACTTAAAAAGTAAATTCACTGTTTATATATATATATATATATATATATATATATATATATATTTATTTATTTAAACTATATCCAGTGTATGCACTCTTACCGGACTTTAGTCAATGTGGGTGCGTTGGTCAATATCTTAGATCCTTGAGAAAGGCCCCAGTGTGGGCCGAAACTTTGGATATGCATTGAAGAATAGAAAAAACGATTATTCACAAGAATATGGAGTGCGAGTCCTTTTGCTAATATATATATATACAAAAAAGCATTGGATGCCTTATGCACACACTAATGAGGGTTATTGCCCTGGTGCTAACAGAATAAGTATATATAAAAGGAGAAAAAAGCTGTTGCGCAACAGGGTCTTTTGCAAAAAAGTGTTAATTCTTTATTTAACAAATCAACGTTTCGACCCTCACTGGGGCCAGACTGGACCGAAACGTTGACAAATAAACTTCACCTTGGTTGATTCTACTATGAAGTCCTGGAGTGCGTCATTCTTTGGAAAAGGATTATCTACACTTCATATGACAGCACTTTGCTTTAATTGGAGTGCACCACAGCTGGAACTATAAATATATATATATATATATATATATATATATACACATACATACACACTTTTTCAAATCTCAGTATTCTGGGGGCTACAATACCCTGAGAATACCAACTTGGCTGTCTAAGAACATTGTTGTTAGGCAGCACCCCAACTTCTGGTGCTCCTTGGTCACAGCAGATTGAGTACAGTCTAAAAGTATGATTCTTATTTTTTCTTTTAATTTGTGCTACACGGTATTGGTAACTTAATAATACGAAAGAGGTCTTGGATTTAACCTAAATCTATATTTCTTTTGAACACAGCATGAATTACAGTATAATTGCCTGAAAAATAAACCTTTTGAAGGCTTAATTCAATAAACTGTTTTCTTACACAAGAGCCACTTTCCATGGGCAAGATGATAAATATAGCACTACAGTTCTGCATTCCTTCTACTAATACATCTATAATCCCTGTGCATCTGAGCATATGCTCCTATCCTGCTCATATAATGGCCAAAAGAATGCAAGTGCAGCATTTTCAAAAAGGGTTATGTGTTGCCCATATTAGTCTGTGCAGAATAATGTAATTCTGGGAAAAACTCTGCACTGTGGGTAAAAACATAATGCACTGTTTTTTTACACCTAGCACCTTGACCTCTTTAACCAGCTCTATCCAGAACTATGATTTGTTATTGCAGCACAGGAATTGTGGAACTGGCAGAAGGTTAAGGAGATTCCAAGATTGTCTTGTTCACTGAACTCTAAACAGATGTATAAGTTAAATCACCATTGGGTACAATAATTGTATTGGGCATCTCAGCCCCAGACAGTTAGCTCATGGAGCAAGAATGATTTGCACCTTTGCAACTTGCCTAAATTGTAAATGACATAGGTAAAAAATGTGCATACAGACCCATTGATGCTTTGCCTTACGCGTTTCGTACCCCCTGGTACTTAATCATAGGCTCTCTGAGAGGGGTACAAAACACGTAAGGCGAAGCATCAATGGGTCTGTATGCACATTTTTTACCTATGTAATGAATAAATATTGATGTTTTTAATACTTGAATTGGATGTCTTTGGAGTAAAAACTTTTTTGATATGTATTGCATGTGCCCTTGAGGACTGGGGGCTGTACTCTGAAGAGTCTATGACCCTTAAGACTTGAATGGTCTTGGCAGTTTTTTGAGCTTTTTTTCTGTGAGGGATAAATTGTAAATGAGCCCTAAATCTCTGAACCAAAAACTGTCACGGGTAGGCCTCCGTTAGGCGCCCAGGGGATGAAGTGGACCAAGGAGGAAGCTTAGGGGCCAAAGGGTCCAATAACGCAGCAAGGCAAGGATCAAGCAGGAGTCAGACAGGTCCAGGCAAAAAGTGTATTAGCAGGAACAGAATAAACACAAAGTCCAGGCAATGATCAAAAATACAGGAAAACAGGAACAAAAGTACAGGAACAGGATCAAAAAGCAATATCAGGATCAATATAGCAATACCCAGGATCATAGCATGTAATCCTATCATTGGGCGCCATAATGGCGTTCAATACCCCTTTAAATAGTCAAATCTCGCGCCAAAACGAGCGTGGTGACGTCATTGCGTCAAGCGCGACGCGATGACGTCACTGTCCGGCGCCGCATATCCACGTGGCGGCTATGGGCGCCGCCATTGTGGATATGCACCGAAGAGGAGAGGACGTGCCGCCCGGAGCTGCAGGTAAGCCTCCGGGCGGCGCGATCCTGACAAAAACTGAGCCAGAAACATTGTCCTTTCTACTGGAACTGAAAGATACTTTAGACTATCTTACAAAGGGTCAAAGTACACATGCCACATACAACTGACCAGCACCTAGTAAATTATATGTTAATGCTGTTAGTGGCACCATGCTCAAGAAGTGACACCATGTCTTTTAAATGGTATTTACTGAAATAGATGTTTATTAACAGTTTTGTGCAAATACTCTGGAATGCTGAGGATGAATTCCGTATTGTAGGTTGAAAACTTTTAATTTAGTAATTTTACCCATTCAACTGGTTTAGTGAATGAACACTTTTATATGTAATACACAAACACCAAAGCAAGAATGTGTTTTTTAAACATAAGGGCACGTTGCTCGCAGTTTCATTGCCATTTATTCTTTCAAACATAGATCCAAAAACCTATTTAACTCCACTTTTGGAGTGGAAAATTATTCTGTCTTCAAGGTTTGAGTGACCTTGCATGTTACCACTCTGCCTTTCACCTTATCTAATGCAAAATAAAGAATTTTACAAAAAATTTATTCAGTATTTAACATCAATTTATGTAATGGAAATGTGATTTTTCATCCCCCAATACTCTTTTGTAACAATTACATTCACTGTTGGCTTCTTGATCTGTTCTTTATGCATCTAAGTAAAATCTGAGGTCAACCCCTTACAAATTTTGTAAGCTGTTGCAGAGGCCATTATTTTGTGTGCATATGCCCTAATGAATTTGTGCACAGAGTGATTATCAAACTTACACAAGGCTCTTTCTTGCAAGTAGATTATATATTTAAATGTGCATAATATATATCGCTCAAAACTTTTCTCTTGTATTTTTCTCTATGTTGCATCTTTAATAGGAGAGGTCAGGTAACCTTCTTTTTTTTGTTTCATGTGCAATTTGTCTTTTCAGACAAAATATCCTTGTTTAAATTGCATTGACCTATACAATACACTTCTTGCCTAATAAGCTTACACTGAAGGTCATTAACTAACATTTGGTTTAAAATAAATTAATTGTAGAGAGCAGTGATAATGTTTTATTTTAAAGCAGTGGTTTGTTTATCAATGTGAAGAGCTGCAATGACTCTACCGGGATATTGTAGATAAACTACAATTTTATTTTCCCCTCAACCAATGCACTCACTATGCAAACAGTAAAGTAAAATATTGGTAGTCCATAGGTGTTGGGTTGTAATGTATAATTAGCAGAAAGATGGCTACATACTTGGGAGAGCTAACACAGCAGGACTCACTGAGCTGTTTATTTTATGAGTAACGCCAAACAAAACAGCTGCATACCGTATGTCAATCTTACCTGAATGGTTATAATGAAAGGAGATGGATAATTAGAACATCCTGCTGTTGTCAAGTCCTTGTTTCATAATGAGAAGTAGACAAAGGCCAAGTGTAGCAATGAATTAACCATGCAAATAAACATATTTTTAATAATCATGTATGGAAACTGTCTTTTCAACATATCACAGTAGGAAAATAATTAGTTATAACGACTGGCACACGTAATGGTAAGAACAGTTTGCAGCAGGTACTAGTGCACAGGAAAGAAATTGTATATGTTTAACAATTGAGCACTTGAGTATTCAATAAAGTAGTTGTGAATTCCCCTAAAAATTAACTGTGTTCTATAAAACTGTATGTAGGCACAAGATCTCAAAGGGAAAGCATAGGAGCTGATTATTTTTAGTGCAAGCATAATGCACAAACACTGAGGAAAAAGATCTAAATGTAAAAAAAAATTAACTTCCAATTAACATTAATCATCTATAAAAAGACATTAGGGTGAATTTCATTAAGATGTGATTTCCTCCTCATCGATCTCTGCCACAGTTCAAATTATTACACCAGATGGTATTTTGTGGCATTTGCACCATTAAGAGTGAACAGTTCAAAACTGCAAAAATACATCAGGGAGCATTCACTTACCAAGGTGCAGTGGAGCAAATTGCAATTTTATGGCCAACTGCCATGTTTTTTTTTCCATGAATGCACCTTTTTCCCCCAGAATTCTGATGTAATTTCAGGCCTAAACAGGCAATTCTCTCAACGCAATTGCACTGCACCAACAATTTTGGTGATTCGACAAATTGAGCACAATATATTTTCAATGTCTGCCTGGCACCGTAACACCATTGTTTGCTGGCATGATTTCTGTGTTTGCTGTGTGAGTGATGTCTGCATTTAATTCTTTAGGCACAAGTCTGCTGTGCCTACTGAGGCAGAGCAAAGGGAGTCTTGAATCTACCACCAGGTCAGGAGGTGACAGTACTGCCAGGCACCAACATTCTTTAAAATAGCAGAGGCTCAACTACAATTTCAATTTATAGTTGCAATAGGGCATATTAGCATTGAGGATATAATGTAGATGAGATGCTAATATGAGTTCTGCATTTGGATTCAGCAGTAGTGATGGGTGAATTTATTCGCCAGGGGCGAATTCGCTGCGAATTCCCGCTATTCGCCGCCGGCAAATAAATTCGCGAAACGCCAGCGAACATTCACCTGGTGAAAATTTGCTGGCGTAAAAAAAAAGTGCAGCGACTCGTTTCGCAAATTTTTTCTCCAATTCGCAAATTTCTCTGGGTAATTACCCCTGGTAACATGAATGTGTTTTTTTAAAGTTGATAACCAACATTTTTCATACTCATATATGTTACTAAATTGCCAATGTTATGTAGAATATTAGGGGGCCCGTTAACTAACAATCAAATTTAGTTTTATTTCCACATCTTGAAAAACTTGTGGTTTTCCTATATTTTTAAAAAGCTCTAATAATTCGAGTGTCACATGTGGACACAGTAAGCAGAGTCTTCCTCTGACATTCAGTCCAATTTTATTTTGACGTGTGTAACTCCATTTGTCACATGTTTTTCATTACCGAGTGCTGATCCGTCAAGAAACCCTCTTGTAGTTCTACCCGTTGAGGTTTTGCTCCAGCACATGAACCTGCAATGTTGGTAAACGAGCCCTTATATGTTATGGTGCAATACTTACTGACAGAATAGTTTCTTTTTGATTTTTGCTATTTTTATCTGATTAGCCACACAGTTATCTCCTGCAGGTGTACATTGTGAATAGTGTTAGCTAACATTGTTCTATGCAGATTTAATTAAAGGCAGTAGGTATGGTAATTAACAAAGTCAAGAAAAAAAGAGTTCAGCTGGAATAAAAAAATGTCTTACACTGCAACACAATGAGAAAATCTTAGCAACAGGGTACATGGAAATTTCAAGATATAGATTTTCCTTCTTACTTTGTCCTTTATACTCACTGAATCTGGTATGTGACAAGTATTTTTCTTCAGATTATGATGACTTATGCGGTGTTGCTTATTATATACTAGGTGAAGTAGCTCAGTGTTGGCCAGGAAATTTGATGTTAGTGCAGTTATAAAAAGAAAAAACATGCTGAGTAGTGGAATGGCACTGTGTAATTAGTCAGGAAGGTAAGTGGGCCTGTGCCAAGCATTGCCCAAGAAACCAGGTAAAGGAACTGCATAACCAAGCCAAAAGGAATGGTACAATGTGATTGGTCAGATGGACAGGCAATTACATCTTAAATTAACTTTCAAATAATTTATACAAATATTTTCTTTCATTATGCACAAACCTGGTATGGAAACATTGCTAAACCACTCAAAATCAAAACAATCTCCTTATTTTATCTACTCTGAATGTAGTTTAAATTATTGAATTTGCAGCCCTTAAACAATTAATTATTAATACTCAGAGAGCAGATTCACTAAAGGGTGAAGTGGCTAATGCTAGGACTTTTTGCCAGAGTTGCCACCCGCAGGGACATCGCCAGGTGCCAATTCGTTAGCGGCACGGGACAGTCATTTGCGGTCACCAGGCGACTTTTCGTTCTGGCGAACAACCGTTACTCTGAAAATCCATTTCAAAGTGCGGATTTTACTGAATGTTACCTCTTTCACCACCTTAAATGAGTAAAAATGGTAAAAAGAAGCTAGAACTTCCTCAATCTTCAGTGACTTGCATTATATCCTGTCTGACATTATATCCTGTCTGACATTATATCATGTCTGGCAATAATGCATTAAAGTTCAAAAAGCACTGGAAACTTTTTCTTTTTTTAAGCTGGGTTGCCTGCAAAAGTCCTAACTTAGACTTAGGTTTCTCCAGATATTTTACAACTTATGGAACATTAATTTTACAATGGGCTCATGTGTAGTGCATTATATTAACTCAATAGTCTTTATTAAGGTTCCCTGGACATGTGTCATAAAAACCGGTAATTTAAACCATTTTACATTACATCCTGTAATATACTATGTGTGAGAGCGCCCATGCTGGCTGCTGCTCTCCTAAGCTCCAACCTTGTCTCAG
>CM044438.1:69074378-69110391 GCA_024363595.1 Xenopus borealis
GGTCCTACGGGAGAAAAGCGCTTTACAAATGTTGTTTGTTGTTGTTGTTGTTGTACTACTACTTCTACAACTAAATATTTTACTTCTTGCCCAAATATATGGTATGTAATGTTTTTCTTCAAATTCATTCAGACTGAGTTTAGATTTTTATATAGTTTAGGTTTGATTATCTGTATTCCTCCTGAAGGCGGATCATTTAATGTATATTACCAAGATTTCAGCAAAGGAGTATCAGTCAACAGAAATATAGACATTAACTAATAGGTAACTTAATAAGAGAAGAAAGAAAGGGTATGTTTACAAATGGAGCACATAGTTTTCCTTTTATTTTTCTGTGGTTTCTGCCACAATTACATCTTCATGTAAGAAAACTCAGTATACTGGTTTGTAGTGCCATGGGGAATGTAAAATCTGCCAGTGTTGGCAGGCTGTAATTTTTGCATTTGTGCAAATTTGTGCAAATTTGTGCATTGAAAGTGAAGGGCAATTTTACCTGTATTTCGTGGGCAGATGGTCATGGTCAGCAATAGTGGCGTTTTGGATGCAGGCATCCGTTTCTGGTCATCAGCGTCCGTTTTTTCGAAGCCAGCAACATGTGGCGGGGTCCAAAAACGAGACGCGCAATTTGTTACACATACCTAGTCTTGTGAAATTTAATTCGCGAAAAGGCAAAAAATTCGCGAAACGCCACCTGCGTCTCGTTTTGGACCCCAGATTCGCCCATCACTAGTCAGCACTTATTTCACAAGTCTACCACACTTGTGCACATTGAACTAGCACAGACTTCATTTTTGTTTTTAATAAGGCTACCCTAAAGCACTGTGCTCTGAGATACACTGATCCCTTTTCCTTCCATCAGATAATATTTCTCGAGCTGTAAGCATTATGCATTAAATCAAGGAATGTTTGCTTGGTTGTTGGATTGCTAACTAATTATCTGACTGAGGAGCCACACAAGGAGAAGAAACTGTCACTGGGTTATTTAGCGGTTGGCACATTTCAGTCCCCACCAGGCATATTGAAATCTCCCATAATTATCATCTCACCTTTCAATGACATTTCAGCGCTTTCCTCTACTAACAACCTATCCAATTGCTCATCCAGCCCCAGAGGCTTATAAATTAAAATATTCTTTGTCACTGGTTTCTACAGCTACTCAAAACTCAATTTTGTCTTTTATATTGTGTATATATATATCAGCTCCTCCATTCTGGAGTGAGTACAGTATAAATATTAGGTATAATATTCTTATGTACCACATTTAATTATTATTGTAACATGATTACATGATGCCAGCAAAATCTATTATTGTCTGAAACTGCTAAAATTTCAAATGCGAAAATACTCCAGCTAAAACCATGTTGAAGTCAATGTCGGATGGTCCATTTAATTATTTTGCCTTCATGATCGTCAGTTTATTCTGGCTGTTTGATGCTGTTTTTTGTTAATCCGAACAATTGTTGAGACAACAATTCAATAAAGCTGGGTTTTCTGGGTGGCAATTCAAAAAAGTTACACAAATCAAATTGTCACAAGACTTTGTCCTGCGCTGACTTTTTCAGTCAGATTTATTAGTAAATTAAGAGAATTTGCATTTGAGAGTTTGGTAGAATTTGTGTTTATTATAGTAAGAAAAAGTTTTAGCAAATACAAACAAAGGTGGGGGGGAGGCAGTTTGAGGAGATTGTTGCCCAGAAGAAGAGGCAATTAGTCGTCAGGTGACTAAATCTCCTTGAATCTGCCCATGTGACCTTACCCTAAGGGTTAATTCATATCAGGCGATTCTGGGAGATTAGTCGCCTGGCAACTAATCGCCTCTTGTTTTGGACAACTAATTTCCCAGAATCGCTAAGGGCAAGGCCAGATGGGGAGATCTGTCTCCTGGCGACTTCTCGCTGCGACGAATCTCCCCCGACTCTCCCCGAATAGCTAGTCAGCGCTGCGCACTTGCTAGGCGTAAAGTCGCCTGCGCTTGTTCACACGCAGCGGCGCAATTTTAAAAGTCGATCAAAATTGCCTCGCCATCGCTGACTAGCTGTAGGGGGAGATTCGTGGTGGCGAGAAGTCGCCAGGCAACTTCGGGTGATTTCAGGGAATCGCCTAGTGTGGACTAACCCTAAAGGGTTAACCCCCTGCTGCATCTTGTTAGGCTTTCAGATAAGCAGATAACATTTCATCATACAAAGAGATTCTCAGTGAACTGCTGATTTATTTTGATTGTACTCATAGGAATCAGAGATTAGAACGTTGTTTTAATTTGAATTTCAACTTTTAACATTTTTATTGCAAGAAATATCAAAAGGAAATAAGGATGTATGTCCAACACAAGCCCAAATCATTAAATGAAATGATACATGGGGTATAATGACCCTTTAAACATAGGGGTAAAAGTCCCTAAATAAGAATTTTTTTTAATGATATGTCTTCTCTACATCAACAGGGTAAAGCCCACTTTATATTTCCTTTTAAACAAACATATGTTATTTGACAGATACTTTCATTGTACATATATATTTAATTTTCCAGTCTTTATCATTTGTATCTTCATTTAAAGTACCTGCCACATTTGAAACTGCCAGTAGGGTTGCTACTTGGTGTTGCTAACTGAGTAATGAACAATGAGTCCAATAGTATAAGTATATGTAATACATTATCCAAAAACTTGTTATCCAGAAAGTTCTGAATTACAGAAACACCATCTCCTATAGACTCCATTTTATGCAAATAATCCCAAATTTAAAAAAAAATATTTCCCTTTTCTCTGCAATATTACCTTGTACTAGATCCAAACTAAGATATAATTAATACTTATTGGAAGCAAAACCAGCCTACTGGTTTTATTTAATGTTAACATGATTTTCTAGTAGACTTAAGGTATGAAGATCCAAATTCTGGAAAGAACAGTTATCTGGAAAGCCCCAGGACCAGAGCATTCTGGATAACAGGTCCCATACCTGTTGTACCAGCTAAACCTTTCACCATACTGAACATTTAAAAAGCTGTTTTAGAGGCAAAACAGTTTGGGGCAACAAGCTAATCTTGTATTTTATAATTTTACATATTTTTAAATGGCCAGCTCCTTTGCTGTTTATGTAAAAGCCTATTACTGGAACGTACAAAGCTCTTTTGGTAAATGCTTAGAGACCAGTAGTGAGTTTTACCCCATTTCTTCTTTTCCTGTTGGCAAATAATGGCAGAAATGGAAAGATAAAAATTGAACCAAAACCAATGTTACTGATTCCTTTAAGAGCAGAAGAAATAATAAAATATGGAAGAAAATGTTGTTTATTTTCACGTATCACAAAAATAAGAATATGTTCTTTGGTATTTTGCCAGCTCACTGTGTAGGTGGATATTAGCACAGCATGAAATTAGGTATTACAGAACTAGGTTATAACAAGTGATCTTGAGTAATAAAAAAAAAACGAGAGAGGAAAGGGGAAGACAAAGACTAATCAGAAAGAATTGACATATTTCAGGGCTACATTATATGTTTTCAGTCTTCTAGCACAACCTGATCCTTAACTAAAATTATCTGTGCCAAGTATCTACACAGCATGTGACATACAGGATATGACCCCTTTAAATTAGAAATGCTGCAATGACAAACCTTGAACATATATACAAAGTTGCACAAAACAAACTATACTGCTCACTAATAACTATATTAGCACAGATACATCTTTTAGCAGGCATTTTATGAAGCACAAACAAACAGTTTGATCTTTCTTGGATTTTGCAAAGCATTCCTTCCCATCTCTCCGTTTTAACAGACATTTGTCCCAAAGCTTTGAACATATTCATGACCTTTTGGCTATTTGGGCTCAGTTTAGCTATTCATTCCAGCACAGAAAAGACATTTAGTTTAGTCTAAAATCACAGATAAACCATCCCTTACTGCCCTCAGATAAAAGATTCAGTAATTAAGCCATTCTTTCTTAAATGGATATTATTTCTTACATTTCTTTTGGATGCTCAACTATAACCCTGATATTCTCTGCATTTATTGCAGATGGGAAAACAGACATTTCTTGGAACAAGACATAAGTCTTAAGGCGATGTCGCTAAACGAGTGGATCTCTCCCCAATGGGGCCAGGCAAGGGTGCCCATTATCCCCTTTACTTTACACCCTTAGCACAGAAGCACTGGCAGCAGTGATCAGGAATTCCCTGGATATCTCAGGGATTACATTGGGTTAATATACGTGCAAAATTTAACTTTTTGTGGACGATGTTCTGCAGTGAAAATGATTATTTTGCCTAAGCTCCTTTATCTGTTCAAGACTTTGCCTATCCCTGTGCCTCAAAAAAAGCTTTATGAAATCCAAGCAATATGTCATGTCTTTATTTGGTCCAATTGCAAATATAGAATCTCTAAAAAAGTTATGATGATACTACATGGGCTGGGTGGACTGGGGTCCCTTCTTTCAGTAGATATTATGAGGCAGTGCATCTGGACATTTAGCCTGGACAAGGTGGTATCCTACTACTAAATGGTGTCTTATAGAGAATGATATGTCCACTGTAGGCCATTTAAACCTTTGGGTCTGGTTGAAGCCGGGTCCCTTGCGGGTAGGGTTGCCACCTTTTCCTGAAAAAAATACCGGCCTTCCTATATATTTATCTTTTTTTCCTATTAATAACATTGGGATCAAACAACCAAAATACCGGCCAGGCCGGTAAAATACCGTACAGGTGGCAACCCTACTTGCGGGATAGGGAAAACTTGTTGCCATCCACACAACATGCACTCTTGTTATGGTATGAACTAAGAGAGAAGCATAACTAAACCGCTTGACACATTGTTTCTCAATAACCCTGAATATTTGCAACTTTATTTTACAAGGCTTTTTTGTGACAATGCAAAACTTAATCCTCTTATGCCTTTTGAGCTATTACCAAAATTTGGCCTTCCACAACAGGGGCTAATCTCTAAGATATATCAGATGCTGTCTGAACCCCAGTCAACACAAACACCTAGACATCCATATATGGACAAGTGTGACTCCCTCATAGCTCACCCTCTTACAGAACATGAGTGGGAATCGATCTGGGAAAATGCAAAAAAGATAGTAACATGTATAAAGCAAAAGGAACATATACATGTTTTGGTTTCACACACTGGCTAAGTTACATTCTCTATTCCCAGACCACTCACCATCATGTTGGAGAAACTGTGGGGAAATATGCATGTTTTAGGATTGTGCAAACATTACACCATTGTGGACTGATATTTCGAATTTATTGAGTAGATTGTTCCATGAGCCTGTTCCAATGGACCAGTGTACCTTTTTTTAATGGATAAACTCCCTCTGAAAATGGGCAAATCTGCCCAGGCCCTAGTACATCAAGTCCTCCAGCCCCCCACCCCCACCCTAGCTGAACTTAAACGTGGATCAACTCTAACAAGGTTTTTGAGTCAGGTATCGCTATAATACAGAACAATACTCAGCATTTCTTAGATGTCTGGACACCCTGGGAGCTCCTGAACTCAGATGAATAAAATTCTTACAGTATATATGGTGCGTTTGCTTTTACCAACTACGGAGCCATTTAAAATCTCATATAGGATAGTTGAAGCACTGTTTTGCAGGTTTTTCTTTGATTTTATTCAATTTGATTTTATTCTTAATTACCGCATTACTTTCAGTTGCATCTTGGTATCATGTTGAGGAAAAGCACAAATATGTTGAATGTTGTTGTAGAATGTAATATGACAACATAGCAATGTTTGGATATGTTGTAATCAACTTGGATATTTTATCAAGATTCTGGGACAACCTTAATAACATATTATTACTGGTGGTATCAACCTAATGTGTGACATGTATACTGTACAACCACCTAAATATTTTCAATAAAGATATGTTACAAAACAAAAAGTGAAGTGAAACACTAGTGTTGTTGCTCATAGAAACCAATCAGATCTGCTGATTAGTTGCTCTGGACTTCACTCCTTTTTTTAAACATGATAAACCCCATAGAAAGCTAAGATCAGCAATTTCAAAGGCTTGACAATCAGAAACACTAGAAGTGAGTTAGCAAATGGGAAGCTTGGTACCATGAAGATGAAGGTATCAATTCATTGGTGCCTACAGCAATAGTGAATCACTGTCAATATGTGGTTTCTATGCTCCTAATACTACACTTTTTTTTTTTTTACTTTGTTTGCAGACATTTTACACATAGAAAGCCAAAACAGTAAGGAATTCACAGTCTGATTGAAAGGTCAAGAAGACAGGGAAATGGTTTGGCACTCAGCAGTCTCAGAAGCCCTGTATCTATACAGTACACGAGCTGAGACAAAGTCAGTGAACTGATGAGTCTTTTTAAAGCCTTTATCTCTACAATTCAGAAAACTGACAAAAACTTGAAGACAATAGGCATTAGTTGAGAATATTTTGAGCCCCTTGCATCTGTCACATTCCAGTGTAGGCTGTGCTTTGCACGTTGGACAGGCATAAAATGTTTTTAAGTGAATCTACACACATATAACATAGAATGGGAAATAAACTGAACTGTACTGTAGTACAGAGTTCATTACATTAAGTGTAATATAAGTGTAATATTTAGGTTTGATAAAAAATATTCCCTTAGTAAAACACTGCATTTTTTCACGATAGCTTACCAACAGAAATTCTCAGTTCCCTTGTTTTGTTTCTTACTTAACATCTTTGATTTCAAGAACAAAGTGCTCTTTTACCTTACTGACAAGCATTTCATAGATTGAACCTTGAAAACAAGTGCCCTACAGGTGCAGAGGAATGGTTCCCTGTAGTACACCCTTAATATCGCTCTGTATAGAAAAGATGAAATAGGCTCTTTAGAAAAATACAAATGAAACAGATATTACAGCTGCAAAATGGTTGTGTGAAATGGCTCCCAAATTGCAGGTTTGTAGTAAAACTTCTTAAGGAATTGTCTTAGCCTTACACCTGACATCAACTTTGATGCCCAAGTTCAATTTATGTAGATAAACGGATGAATAATTGCCAGGGAAACTGTGTATAGAAATCATCAGTCAGTCCACTGTTCTCCTGAGTATGGTCTAGCTCCCTTTAGATTAAAAGAATTTATGTCTTATATTAAACAGGTGAGAGAGTAAATTATTCCCAGCTCAAATGTAAGACAACTTAATTTTGGATCTCAAAGCACAGAATTATGGTGGTTTGGCTGCTAACATGTTGTGCATTACCCTCCCATTTAATTTAAAAGGAAAAGGTAAAAGCAGATACAGCAAAAACCAGTAGATATGAAAACAAGTATTTGTCAGGTGTACTACTATTAAAATGACTGAAATGTAGTGTGAACCACAAAAATCTCACAATAAATAAAATGTACAGGTTACACAAAAAAGTTTTGTTTCCATATAAAACTTCCATTTGAGGGTTCATTAGTTCTAAAATACTCTTTTATAGTAGATGACATACCCCCTACTGTAACTAAGAAAGACATAAGAAATGTAATCTAACATCTTTATAAAATTTAGAAGGGTTTATGTTATCTATTATAATCTACAGGTGTTCTGCCACTTGGCCCTGATACAACAGTAGGTATGTGAGCATTCTTGTAAGCACTTCTCTTTTTTGTATTTTTGGGTTTTGGGGTTTTTTGTATTATAAGTATTGTGACTGCTAGTGACACTACACAAAAGCCATGAATGTCCTGCAAATTATATCCTTATAAACATCTCTTAGTGATGTAATCAGTTATAAATGGAGCTTAGTAATGTAAATTTTGTCACATGGCTCGATAAATCTTGGGTATTATAATAAATAAAGTACCCCTTGTTGGATAATATGAGGATATTAGAAGTAACCTTGGAGTTCCATGACCTGTATAAAAGAACTTCACCCTCATGCTTATATATAGTCATGGAACTCCTGGGTGATTATGCTTATATTTTGCAAGAGGGGGTACTTTATTGACTATATAATACACATTAATATCTTGCAAATTATATCCTTATGAACAGTCCTTTGTGATGGTATCAGTGATAATCACGTGACTCAGAAACTTGTGTATTATAAAAAAATAATGTACCCCCTGTTGTAAAGTATAAGGATGTCACCTTGCAGTTCCATGACCTGTACAAAAGCTCTCAGTCTTCGACCTCCAGTGAACAATAGCAGAGTGGTTGCCGTACAAGATTTACTTCTACGTCTCTCAAAATAGTCTTATCCACCACCCTTCCAGCCATCCTACCCTCAGATAATGACACATATCTTTAAAATTGTTTTACTTACAGTACATGTTTCAGAACAGACGATAATGAGCAGGTTACATTGCAAGTAATGATAGAAAATGCCTTAGCTGCAAGAGAGCAAAATAAGTATATAGCGTAGGATGTAGTGCTTCAATTATGCACCATATATATGAGGGTTGGGAAAACAGGTGCACAAAAAATGATTCCCACTTATCCCAGGGGATTGCAATGATTAAAAAAATCTTAATTCAAGTAGACCGAAACCCAAGTCCATTAAGCTTATTTTTATGGGTTTTAGCATATCAGAATCTCTCTTTCCACCTAAAATACTCTACTGATCTCTTCTATTTGAAAAAACAGACAATCCTTGCCAATGCAGGCACTTGGTAAATCATTAAAGTCCACTGATCTGTCCTTCTAGTGGAGAGGGTAAAGATAAAACACCAGCGTTCCTTTCTACCATTAGTTCCTCCCCAGGTGCTAGGTGATGATGTCTCGCCTAACATGATTAACAATCAAGCTTCACCAGAGGAACGCCAGCATTTGGACTATTTACAGTACTTATGCATTGCAGGTAAAGCTGTCACGCCAGGTGACAGGTAAAGATGCAGGTTGTGCTTCATATGAATGGCTCTACACAATTAAACATATGCAGCAGTCAATACATTCTTGCACTTTTGTTTCAATGTGCTTTCTTAAAGGAAAATGTAAAAGTTAATGTAAAAGTTAAAGTTCAATGTAAAAATAAAAACTGGGTGAATAGATACATTTTGCAAAATAAAAAAATGTTTCTAATATAGCCAAAAATGTAATCTATAAAAGCTGGAGTGAGCCAATGTCAATCATAACAGAACACTACTTCCTGCTTTTCAGCTCTCTAACTCTGAGTTACTCAGCAACTTTAAGGGAGTCACATGGGACATTACTGTACAGTGACTTTACAATTTATCCTTAGCATGCAGCTCAGATTCAAAACAGTTATGAACCATGTGCCCCCCCTTAAGTCACTGATTGGTTGCTGCCTGGTGGAGCCAAGTGAGCTGCAAAGCAGGAAGCAGTGTTCTGGCTATTATGTTAGACATCCACTCACTCCAGCCTTTATAGATTACATTTTTGGCTAACTATAGTGAAACATTTTTATTTTGCATGGCAAATCTATTTAACCAGTTTTTATTTTTTATACTAAACTGTTCCTGGAAATGAAATATATAATTTATTTCTTGTGAAATAAAATATTGAGGTGCTATCAGATCCCCTGACAAAATCTCATCATTCTAAAGATGGTAATGAAGTTGATAAAAATATTGAAGACTTTAGGCCAATATCTTTGTTTTGGTTACCTGTTTCCTGTAAATGACAATTATAAAACAGAGCATAACCTTATTACATAGAGGAGAATTGCATTTCAAATATAAGCACATAACTTGGCGAGAATCTGCTGCTAAGTAGTTTTAGTGTTAGAAGTGAACTTGCTAATTGCTTTTTTGCATGGGTAAGCAAATACTAAAGTGTTGGTGGGTGTAATCGCCAGCTATAAACAGAGCTTAGCAGAGGTGTGAAATTTACCTAGAAACGTCTTGCTATATGAGGGCTATGTATAATTTAAAATGCTTACCCTTAAATAAAAAGTAAACAGTGCAGGTGACTGCTGACCATAATGCAGACTGAAGCAATGTTACTGTATATTACTGTACATGACGCTTATTTAAAAATAATGCATACAAAAGTGCAAGAAAGAAAGAAAGAAACAAACCTGTTGACAAAGAATGTTGTCATGAAGAAAATGAGTTTGTACAGCACCAGTTCAGTAAAAATGCCTTTATTGGAAAATTACATGGCAAAACAACCTGGTTCAAGCCTAGAGCTTGAAAAAGGCCTTAAGTGGCTGAAACGTTGCGGACCTGGTTGTTTTGCCATGTAATTTTCCAATAAAGGCATATTAACTTATATTGGTGCTGTACAAACAAATTTTCTTCTGGATTATTGGTGGAGGATGGACCATTTTCTTCATTGGGGGATACGAGCTGACTCAGACATACAGCTACAAAGAATGCTGTCATTATTTGCCCACTGCTTAGTTTGTGCTTTGGTGGGGATAATAAAATAGTAACATTGAGGCCACTTGCCCTTGCCCTTAACAGTGAATAGATCATTAGTGTAGGAACTTGAAGAAGCATTGATAGGAATCAGATTCCCCATAAAGAGGATGAAAGAAGAAAGCCTGTTTGAGCAGTCTGAGTGATGGAGAATGGCAGGTGCCCTGAACTGCCAAGGAACTAACTGAATGACTGACTAGTATTAGGCCCTTGACCCCAGAAAAGAACAAATAAGTATACGTAAAACATGCTGAGGGAGCCAGTACTTCAGAGGTAGTCCCAAGCATGAAAATTCAGTAAAGGAGTTAATGGTCCCTTGGTTCTTGAAGCACAATTGTTTGCTACTATATTTGGTTAAAGTCCCCAGTGGGTTCTCAGTGGTCAAATTAGGAACTTAGAGAGACAGTTTCCACATGAGTTTTGAGCTGACTGCAGAACTGTAATAGAGACTATTTTTTTTTCCTATTTTTATTTTTACACCAGACTATAGGAACTATGTATCATTAAGTGTGCCTATCTGACTCCTGTGGAGGTTGTACCATAAGACCAGAGCTTCCCATGCTGGGAATGTTTGATGCATCAACTGCATAATGCTGTCTTTTCTATAATCAAGATGGGGTTAGTAGTTGTGAAACATAAGGCTGCTTGAGAATACTCGGTTTCTTTTAAATGTTTTGCCATTAACAAAGAAAGAGTACAGGTCAAGAGAACAGATTGCTCATTGCTTGCCAGGTTTGCATTTCCAACACATAAGATGTGCCCAATTAAAAATGTTGCGCAAGCTTACCAGATCTGTTATTTTCATTAAAAACTCAGTAGGGTAGAGATTAGTTTTATCAGTCACTAAATGAATGGAGTATATTGAACAGTAATTGTAAGCACCTTCATTTTTCTTCCATGTCAACACAATGTACAACATGACAGGTATAACATCTTTATTGTCTTCAGGCTATATAATGATATATGGGATAGCTGGAGAGGAGGCAAACAAGTTGGACATTTTATCAAGACCATAAGGTTATAGTAGAAATGTGCAAGAACAGGCATTAGCATTGTATTGAAGTCTCCATTTGTGTCTTTGTAACCTGCTGAGATTTTTCGATCCAATCCACTGAATTGAGTTACTCATAAATCAGCTGCCGAATCAATGAAGGGAGCTAATCACATCCCCCTCCTTTCCTATTTTCCTGCTGGCTCCTTGAAGTTTGTCCTGGTTTTTTAACCTTGGCTATTGCTCTACTTTTACACTTTTATATTTGTGAATTTACTTCAACTGTCCCAAATTTTGCTTATTGGAAATTATAATTATAAATGTTCTCATACATGTGGCCTATTAATGGCTGTCTAAAATACTTCCCAAAAAGTTGTACTTACAGAACATGGCTGAAACTAAACTGCTGTAAATATTAGTTGATTCTTTTGTGTGGTTGTTTTCTATGATAGGTCAGGGTACATCCATTTTTGGCACTTTGCATCCTGCATTTTATTTCAGAAATTAGTCTTCATAAAGTTTGGGCCATCTGCAGAAATTATTTTTTATAAAACTTTTTGTCCTTGAAATATTGTCTGCTTATGGTACAAACAAGTTTTTTTTTGTTGGAAAAGGCAAAAGAGAAAATGATCTACAGTAATAGAACTTTCCAGTGTGAATAACAAAAACTAATTTTAGCACATTACTATTTATTCTGAAAAAAAAAATTGAGTATAAACATACAAAAATTCTTGGCTCTACTGAAGCAGCAGAATGAGCCAAAAACACATGTAGCTTAAATGACAATAGTCAGCAAGTTAAATCATTATGGCCAAGGCTTAAAAGTGTGCTTAATTTCAATTTATATACAAGATGTGTGCAGTCTCATACTGAAAAAACATTTATTTGTGCAAACACAGAAAAGTAAATTTACAAACACATTTGTTTTAAACAAAAAACCACAGTGCAGTGCTACCCCTCTGTCTGCCTACCTGAGTCAGCCACTCCCTCCTGACGCGTTTCGCGCTATTGGGCGCTTCATCAGAGGAGCTCCTCTGATGAAGCGCCCAATAGCGCGAAACGCGTCAGGAGGGAGTGGCTGACTCAGGTAGGCAGACAGAGGGGTAGCACTGCACTGTGGTTTTTTGTTTAAAACAAATGTGTTTGTAAATTTACTTTTCTGTGTTTGCACAAATAAATGTTTTTTCAGTATGAGACTGCACACATCTTGTATATAAATTGAATTTAAGCGTGTGGATCTGGGTGCAGTATCTACTGAATGAGACAGCAGGTTTGCCCAATAAATATTTAACTATATTTATTTAAAACTAAAGTGTGCTTAATACAAATCTTTCTGTAGTTTTGTGTAATCTTATTTTATCTCTTTTTCTTACAATGCTTTAACTTCCAAATGATTTTCAATTAATGACACACTGTGACACTTGAATCCATTACACTGTGCCCAGTTTTGGGTAACCTTGTGGCTTTTATACAGCAAAGCTGTGAATGCAGCCTTCTTTGAAAGTATCACAATGTCAATAGAAGGTACAGGTGTCTCCACACCTGTTATACACAGTAACACAATGTTTTTACTATAAAATATAATATCTGGACAACTAGAATAAAGGCTAATTCGTTTGGACTCACATTTTAGAATTTCATTTTTAAGGGGAAGAAATAATTCCAAATCTTGTTTTATGATCACTTACACAATAAAAAGTATATACACCTTGCTTTTTTTTAGTCTTGAAATTCACAATCACAGCAAGCAGGCAGGTGCAATGTTGTGGACTCTGTTATTGAGACAAACTTTGCATCTGGTCAAAATCATCACTCCAATGTGTTTATGTTTCACAATTGGACACCTGATGCAAATGCCACTGAATACATGATGAGGAGGAGAGAGAGAGAGGGGGAATGTGGGGAGTGCAGTGATATCTATGAAATTCAAAATGGAAAGTGAAAGTGAAAGTAATCGTCTGCCCCCCCTCTAAGACTAAGACAATGGGGAGATATAGGCAATATATGATTGACAGCTGAGACTTTAAATATTATATAACAGCTATGGATTTTTAATAAGAAACAATATTTTGGTTTTCATGTTTAATTTGAAAAAAACTTTTATCCTACAGCTTTTTATGTCTGGGTAACTGGTCCCCTTTAGTTCAGAAGCCATATGCTGGAAACCAAGTCACAGGCTTCAAAGCTGAGCTTTTTTAAATGGAATTTTTTGATGGAAAATTATATTTTTTAGCAAATTCAAATTGCCAGACATAATAAATTTATTTTATAATGTAAATGATCTGTACATATGTTTAGAATGTGTCATTCATAAATGCTGCAGTCAATCTTATCGTTCCTATGGATTTGCATTATATGGTAGCGCATACAAGTAACATATGGTTAAGGAGACTCATATAGATTTAAATAAATTCATGCCCAGGATTCATTTTGTTCATTATATGGTAAGGCACTCATGTGTTAATGTGTTTACTTCTAGACCTGCTTTCCAAGTGGTGGTACAACTTTAACTTTCTGAATTCATCTGGTAGCATTTTTATGCATGATTTGTATTCAGCAAGACCCAGGATCACATGAACTGCATATATTTGTCTGTTTTAATATCAATCACAGCTTAATTAATGCTCAGTGCCAGTGGCACAAGAATATAAGTGAAAGAGAGATGTACAGAGATTAGGAGGAAGCAGTGACCTCACAAGACCATTTGGTGGGGATGTCCCAAAGCCCCCTTTGGGCTGTTCAGCAGACACTTTCCCCTGGAAGGTCGGAAAACATCTGGATCTAACACAATGCTTCCCTATGGCCCTAATGAACTCATGTGCATGCTAATGTATGGCTCAGAAATGAACAGCTGGCAAAGTTCTTTATCCTAGGGCACCATCCTGAATCTGTTCTGAGTCTCAGTGCTTCCCAGTCTGCAAGAGAAGTTGATATCCTGACCTTCTAAACAAGGTTTTTTTTATTGTTCGTATAATAATAATATTTCATGCATTAACCCAAAGCTTCCTCATATAGCAAAATCCTAGCATGCAGGAATGCTTATCAGTACATTTGGGGGGGTTATTTATCAAGCTCTGAATATCCAAAATTCGAATAATTTGTAGTTTTTGGACTAAAATTTTTTTTTAATTAAAGTCTGATGATCTGAAAAGTAAGACCCCGAAAATCCGGCATCTCAAAAGTCAAAAAAAACATTCATAGTATTTGTGGAAAAGTCCAAAAACGTAGTAATTTTTTTGCCCAAACTCATTTTTTTTAACCTTTTTAATAAATATGATCCATTCGGGCAATCATAGTTGCTCTGATTTCTATTTAAGAATTACTGAGATAAATTCGGACCTTGATAAAAAGACCTCCCTAGAGATTATTTTAAAAATGTTTTTTTTAAACCAAGATTTATATTTAATTTAGGCTTTTCTCACAGAATTACATTTCAAATAATTTTTTATGTTCTCATGGGAAACACATGTAAAGCTTCTCTGGGCTACCCATATATGACTTTATATAGGTTACTAAGGCTTTTTTTTTTTTGCATTATAAAACATGCAACTTTATGCAGTATATTTATCAAATTCCAAATTTAAAACATCCAACCAATTAGAATCCATGATTGGATCTTATTTAATATTTAAAAAAAAGCCTCGGATCGGGGACAAACATGGAAAAACAAACGAAAATACAAAAAAAGCAGTTGTTGCCCTAAAAGTCCAAAACAGTCTGAATTTCGGACTAATTCCAGCGCAGACCAGTAAGATGCAGGATTATCAGATTCTGAAGTTTCATAACATTTTCATACCATTTAATCCTGTAACCCTTGTTTGTTAACTTACTGTAAGTGCCCTGTTTAGAATAATATTATATTTAATACCTGCATAACATGCTAGCAAAAAAAGAAATGTTATGGATGATGTTGATTAATATTGTGGTACTACATTTTAGCAAAACTGTACATGAGCTAACCATGGCTCATGGAGAACAGCATCTGAAATTACACTTTATGCACTGCACTTTTATGACCAAAATGTTCAGCATAGAGTCTGAAACTAGAAGCATCATCCACAACAATTATATACACTTTGACAAACTAGTATAAAGTAAAAAAATGTTTAAATCACGTTCCCAAAATAGTGTTGCAAACAGATTCTCACATACCTGAACAACGGAGATTATTTAGAGAAACAGATAGCAATACAGAAAACAAAAATAGCAGATTTTGAGGAAAGTGTCCACAGTGCACAAGACATTAGCAAGCAACTAATGCCCCAACCTAAATTTCCCAAGGAAGTTTAACCCTAGAGCTGTGTATGCGCCTTGAGTTGTTACAGAACTATAACAATAGTAATCTGGTGCTGACCTATTAACCTGTACACTGCCCTTTCATGGCTGGCTTTATTTCCTATGTCAGTGACCCTCCCTGAGCAAGCAGTATTCATGCAGGATCAATATACATTGTGTGTGCTTACAGAAGTTCAGCACTGTCTGCACATTAGCACACTCTGCACATTTGAAACTTGAAAGAGCAATATCACTGTACTCAAACACATTTTCATTGCTTAAAGAGCCAGTCAAAATGTGAAAATATTTTATTTACAATTAAAGTTTGTATCTGTTAAAAATTTTGTCAACAAATGTCCTATTTTATATGAGAGGTTTCAGTCTGTAGTGAGATATAAGTAA
The DNA here is from genome assembly GCA_024363595.1 of Xenopus borealis. Taxonomy (NCBI): domain Eukaryota; kingdom Metazoa; phylum Chordata; class Amphibia; order Anura; family Pipidae; genus Xenopus; species Xenopus borealis. The sequence continues at coordinate 69,090,349 of CM044438.1, forward strand.
CATTTGACCCTCTGCTAGACAAACATAAACCTTTTTGCCCAATTCAGTTTGGATGGCTGCCTCAATGGCTACATAGCAATTATTTTATATAAACTTTAGTGGTGTTTTTTGAAGCAAATATTTTTTTTACCAGTACAGGGAAATTATATTTTGTGCATTATTTTGAAATGCATATAAAACACATTTTTGGTGTTACTGTTCCTTTAATAAAGTGTGTGTAATGTGTATATATTATATTATTTGTTCAATCTTCTTCATGCTTTCTGGCAGTATAAAAGCTTCACCTTTGGATTGCAACTATGACCCCCATACCTTCAACAATGCTTGAAACTACTAGACCTCAAAGATCTCCATGATGTGACCCCTACAAAGAAAATTTCATTTTCTTTGTAGTATATTGCATTTAGTTGTTCCTTTGTTTTGGTTTGGATTGCAGAATCAAAAAGTAAACGTGCATGTTATACATTTATAGTAGTCTGTTGTTCACTTCTAAATGCAGGATCATTTACAATTTTTTACAAGTTTTTCTCAATAGCCAAAACAGATGCTGTTGGTTGCATTGTGGCCCTCGTCTGCACTTTCACTTTATTGCCCAGGCTATACAGCACTGACCATTCTCAGGCCAAATAGGACATGGCTCCCCTGTAGCACCCACCCTTTATTGACCAATATATGCCTACTCTTGTGAAATGCAGTCAACTGAGGACAATGGATTTAAAACTGATACTGGTCTGTGAGAAATGATTCCATGATATTTGAAAAGGAAAATTTGGCACTACTTTATTTCGCTAATGTCAAGAATTATGCTTCTCAAACGTTGTACTTTAGCTATAGGATCCCTTACCTGGAAACCCATTATCCGGAAAGCTCTGAATTCTGGAAAGTCAGTGTTCCTTAGACTCTTTTTTATCCAAATTATGTACATTTTTTAAAATGATTCTTTACAATAATAAAACAGTACCTTGTATATGATCCAAACTAACATATAATTAATCCTAGACAGAAGCATAACCCGCCTATTGGTTTTATTTACTGTTTACATTATTTTCTAGTAGACTTAAGGTATTAATATACAAATTATGGAAATAAATATCTGGAAAGCCCCAGATTTTGAGCATTCTGTATAACAGGTCCCATACCTGTACTGTTTTCCAGTTCCAGTTTCCAGAAGTAAATGAGAAACTTTGCAGCCAATAGGCATCACTAAAGCACATGGGCTGCTTTTGTTATTTGAGCAAAACTAGACCAGTTATTACTATTTTGACCCATGTATAATGCAGTGCCCTGTAACTGTACGTCTTTTTCTGCTCTCATTGGCTTACTACCTACTGACAATGCTTATTTTCACAACAGTGCAGTTGTATACCAAACAACATTGAGTTAGGAAAATTCTAAACAATAAAAAAAATCAAGAACTCTTCAAGCAGAGACAATGGTTAATACTGACTCTTCAATGACATTGGTAGTTGTTATGATGCGCTGACATTACAATTTGAACAAGGCACAAAGCACCAGTGCAAACTGAAGAAGAGCACTGGCTGACACTAATATAACACTGTGTATTAATTTGCTGCTTTCTTGCGGCTTTCAACAGTTTCTGACAGGGTTGGACTGGGCAGGAACAAACCTGGTAGGCCCAGGCCCTTGTAGGCCTAACCGCACCTGCTTACCCAAGCTTTCTTTGCTAGGAACTGCAGGCGCCATTATTCCCACCCGTGATCGCAGCCTCAAGTGATAAGGAACGGAAGGGGAAGCGGTAAGTGCTAGGGGACAGTGACTTTTGTAGGTACTGAAGCTCACGACTGGGGTGGAGAAGGCCAGAAAGGGCTTGGACATTGTACTTGTTGCAGATCATAAAGCCATGTGTCCAATAAAGGCTTTTTAAATTTGGTGCCTTGGCCACCCCAGTCTGAAACTAGTTTCTAAAACTTGTAGGGCACATCTTACAAAATTAATAATATATTAATCTTATCTGGTCTTTTGTAGTACCAATTTTTTGGTATTTATATTTATGGTATTTATATAGTTTGATGCCTGGTTCAGACATTTTTTTAATGCATGTAAAGAACAGAAATCTTTGATATCCAAGTTGTTACAGAACTACAATATCCAATTCTAGTCTGGCTTCTAAGCTGATGGAGGGAATTCTGAGAAACATAGTTCAGTAACAGCTGGAGTGAAAGGTTACATATTCCTGCTGGCATGAAACTGCAGGTTAAATGCTTGTGCGACAGTGTGACTGAATGGAATGTAATCAAAGTACATTAGACATAGCTAAACGTAGACAAGCTTTAGGAAACAAAAACTGCTAAGTAGATCCAGTTAAAAAAATGAAATAGGGCAGGCATTAAATAAAAATATAACAAGCAATCTAGGCCAAACTTAAGAAATCTTGTATGTAGCATAGTCTCTAATGAGAGATTTTATTCCCACTGCTGGCTAACCCTGTCTATTGTGCTTATTTTCACTTTCTGCTTCTCTCTCCAACCCTCAGTTGTCCTTTGGGTCTCACTGTTGTTATGAATGATCTGGAAGGGATCAAGTCATTACCCAAATTTGTCAATGTATCATTAGCAGCCATTAAATGACAGCTGTGATTATGCTGGGAAGAGAGACATCAGTTTCTCTGTAACTGCATTTCAGTACTCCATTCATTCTGTGTTTTGGACAAGATCTGGCTCAGTACAAATATGGAAATGTTATGAGATCTGGCACTCCTCATCAAGATACATTAACATGACCCAGAATAACACAGATGAGATACTGAGTAGCAATGATCAGGAAATAGCAAACATTTCTGAGAGAGAATGAGATTGGCTTCAGAACTGAGGATGTTTGGTCAGGCCATGTGTCACAACCTTTCAATATTTGTAAGCAACCATTTTCATGTTATCACAAAGACCTAGGCACAAATGCTGAGGGTTGCAAATGCACCTTACAGCCTATTTCATCTAGCTCCTTAAAAGTAATATATCCACTTTTTTAATGAGTAACCTTGCATCTCTAATGCTTCCCAGCTTGAATGTTCTAAACAGGCAAGCAAAAGGCATTCCAGGGGGTCCCATGCAGCCCCTATCTCACATCCTTTCTGTATAGTACTGTTGAATGCATACAACATATAGGGGCAGATTCACTAAGAACCAAAAATTCGCCAGTGTATGCTTCGCTAACGTTCGCAGCACTTCGCCAGGCGAATTTTCACCAGCGCTAGGCAAATCCACTAAAGTGCGAATTTACGCTCAGGTCAGCGAATGGTAGCGTAGTTGCGCTAATGTTACTTCGTTAGGCAGAGCGCTGTTGGCTAGTGAAGCCTAATTTGCATATGGCGGAACTTTAACTTATAATAAAAGTATATGTTACAGTCACTACATTCCACTACACAAGCCCAGAAAAACTTTAATAAATTATATAAAGTTTTCCTATTGCCCTACATGTGCCCCCTGTATAGTTGAGTTGCCATATGTTAGGAAATGTAGGGGGAAGGAGGTTAACCCCCCCAAAAAAATCATCAATCTTTTTCAGACTATCCCCCTACTATGCTAAAATACGCTTGCGTTTTTTTGGGACTTAGAAAAAATGTAAATTTTTTTTTTCAACCTCCTATCTATTGTATTGAACTTTGCCTGGTCTGACTAGGCGAAGTAACGTCTAGCGTAAGTGCTAACGTTCAGGAAAATGTTCATCAGTGAATTTGCGAAGTTACGATAATTCGTCAGTGCGCAACTTCACCTGGCGTAAGGGTGCGAAGTTGCGCAAGTCTATAAACTTCGCTAGCGAAAATTCGCCAGAGTCCGTGTTAGTGAAGTTGCGAAATGACGTCACGCTGGCGAATTAGCGCTAGCGTTAGACGCTTAGCGCTTTAGTGGAAAAGACCAAGTCCATTTCCAACAGAATAAAAAAGCTGAAGCCGTAAAGTTATTTTAAAGACAGTTTGCATGCTGCTCACTAAGTATAAATCTTTCATACCGTTCTTATTAACTAGAACATGACAGGCAGACAAGACTTGAAAATAAATGCAAAACTACATTGGATGAAATGTGAAAGTATTAATGGAACAAATTGCTGATGGGTGAAAAGAGTTCTTAAAATGCTAGAACTATGATGATTAAAGAGTATGTGCACACATTCACATCTGCCTAAAATATGGACCTTTGAATGAACTATATTCCTTTATAGCCTATATTCCTTTACAAATACTGTGTAATCAATTACATTTATCTACTATAAAACAAAGACAACCTGTAGCAGAGTGCACAGATTCTAGCTGCCTTAAGCATCAGCACTTGGCACCCATGTGACCAGAAATGTTAAACCAACAAGAGCAGATGCTTTGAACCTTGAAATATATTTTGGTTTCTTAGGCAAGATTTAAGATTTAACAAACCTATCTAATAGAACAACTTGCACTGCTGCAAAGCTTCCCTCTATGCCCATTCGGAACTTGGCACCAAAGATACATTTTCTGCTTCAATCTCCATTGGGAGGCGGAAGGCCAAGAGTCAGAGAGCTAGTAAATGATAGTATATATTTTCCTTCTGTTCTATTGTTATGCCTTCCTGACCCACAAGTATTGTGTTTTATGACTCAGACCTGGTCATTACAACACCAATAATAATTTTTCACACTGCTGTCAAAGAATTTTGCAGGCACAGTGAGCCAGTATCTTGAAAAGGTTATAATCTACAGTTGTTGCCTTAGGGACAAAGAAATAAAAGGGAATTTGCCTTTTGAATGAGATTCAGGCACATCACAGAGCTGGAAATATGACTTTCCATGACATCTGTATCTGCTGGAACAGTGTTTTGTACAGCATTTTAATTAGCCTTTTTCAAAAAACATACAAGTGAAGTCCAAGTATTGATCTCCTCCTTTGCCAGACGGTGCCATTTCATTGGTTTGATGAAGTTGTGCTGATCTTCCATAAATGATGCCAACACCACACACACAGGTAACACAAAAAATATCTGATATTTATATGACTTAAAATTCTCTCTTTTGGCAATGGCACAATAGTCTATCTCTGATTTAAAGTTCAAACTGAAAAATGAATCATTGAAGACCCTTACCTCTCTCCTGGCACTGAGGAGCATTTGGGATCAAGAGAAGAAAAAGTTTGAAATGGAGGTGTATAATGGCTTGGTGTGAGAAGACAAAGAAGGTAAAAACTATCAAGAAGTGTAGAGGAAGGAACACATGAAAATGAGATTTATTTTTGAAGATTTTATATTTATCTGTATGCATATGTATTAATATTTTAAATCGTGACATCTTTAATTTTACAAACAGTGCATTGAACCATCAGTCAACAATATGATCGTATTTTGTTTCTGCAGTTGTTATTCCTTTATACACTGACCAGTTGCATGGAGTTAGGTGTACTGTAAGTATATCTGATAGCAAAAAGATAGTTGACTTCTCTGAAGACATATTCCTATATAATATTCTGTAGAACTTATCAAGTTGTGCTTTTATGTGCATTAGAAGTTCAGGAAATGTTACAAAATGCATCACGTAATCTAACAATATTAATCACACCAACAAGTAATATCTTGTAACACTTGGTGCTGGAAATGTATCAATTTATTTTTAAGCCATACAAAATAATCTGTCTGCAAAAGACGTACTGTAGAATGGACAAATGGAATTCAAAATGATCAGAGTGGCAATGAGGAGGTATGTGAGATTAATGTAATAGCCTACTGGCAGCCATTATTTTCTTCCTGTGCACAGACACAGACTGTCTAGCAAATGCTATCACTTGTCAATGCAAGGAGAATGGTCTTTGTGTTGTCTTTTCTGCTTTTTTAAACACTAGATTATTTTTTTCCAAAGCAAAATCTAGTGCTTCTTATCAAAGCTTCATCATGCTGTCTATAACAAACTGCTCAGCTGTTTCCTCCACACCTCAAGCTGTGTTCAGCTGAGATCTGCTTTCTGTTTAATTGTTGGGTATCCTCTGAGATCCTTAGCAGGAGCTGTTTTCCGTATCTGCAAAAAGTGTAATAGAGCTAACTATGGGGATTATTTAAGAGTAGAAAATCCCACTTGCTGTTTAACCTATTTATTTCTGGCCAGATGCTTTTATAAATATATATTTAGGCATTGCTTTTAGCTTCAATAGAGACATTTTGTGAACAAAAGAACTGTTTGGTAAATGCTTCAGATATCTAAAGCAGTTAAAGCTACAGTGAAAATCACAGAGCTAACTCAAATATCCCCTTCCATCCTCTGAAAGGTGCAGTACATCCCCTTTTTAATGTTCAATAAATAGGGATTGTGCTAAACATAATTTTGGCTATAATTTTAATTGAAAAAGATATGACGCTACTTTGTGTTTGGTCCCTGCAAGGTACATCATTTGATTGCCAGAGTTTAGATAACACCCTTGCATAATGAACTCCTGTGTATCTGTGCATTTGGTAACCCTAAAATGGCCATACACCAAACTGGCCAAATGATACCTTCAGAACAAGTTGGCAATTTTGGCCAGGACATAGGTGGCAAGTCAAGCAAAACTTTGTGTATGACCATGTAAAATGGGAGATATACTGCCCTTTAAGCATGTATACCTGGTGTATATACTGGTGTGTACAATATATATACTGCATTATTAATTATTATTATATTAATAATCAACAAGAGTACACAAAACTAAGATTTAGGTTACTCAAATATATACCTGTTTCTGATTCAGCTGGTGAGTTAGACATTGCAGAATGCACTTGGGACCCAGGTAAATCAAGTGTACCCATCATTACCATGCAAAATTACTTATATGTAGGATGGATTTTTATATGGCTGGTCTTGAGCATTACACTACTTTGACATTAGGTTTTGATAAAGTTGAGTGGTTAGTGGAAAAGCCTAAAGCTATAGGAATAACACTGCCAGTCTATGGCCTGAGCCATTATAGAGCGTTTTAATGAATTAACTAACCAGCATAAAGAGTGGGTCTCACTGCCCTATACAGGCCTAGATGTCTATTCCGAGTCTGTCCATTTACAGTTTACATGAAATGTACTGGTGCTATGGCAGGATATTTCTCAATGTTGTCTCAAAGTTTTAAAATCATGCAATGAAAAGTTGAAAAGGAAATCAGCAGATATACAGTACTGCCTGAATACAGTGTTAGAGAAGCATAATCTCCAAAGAGTAATGTCAGGCACCAATGTCTAAACCTGTTCCAGTAAATCAAGAGTTTCCCTTTCCAAGTAATGCTCCATATTAAAGTCTGGGATTTAAATCTTGAGTAGGAAGCTCTTCTCTAACTCCTCAAGACCCTTATCAGTCAGACTTGTCACTCTCAGAACATAACTACTGAATGTGATGCCAAATCTCTCCCCATCATATATTACATTCAACCCCAAAAGAGAGGAGGGATCCTATATTACATTCCACCCCAAAAGGTGAATAACCCATTTAAAAGGACATTTTTGTGATTTTCAATCTAAAGAGCTGCTGAACAAAAAGCAAATAATTAAAACAACACAAATAATAAAAAATGAAGACCAATTATAAATTGGAATCACTACATCCTGCTAAAAGTTATTTAAAAGGTGAATAACCCCTTTAAAAGTATATTTTTGTAACTCTTTCAACGCAGTATGTGAGTTTTACAAATACAGAGTATATACATTTATCTCAGAGTCATACATTTATCTCAAATTTGTAGTATAGCCAAATACAAGTGTTTTCTGTGTGTTTTTATATTTCACTAAATTAATTTGCTCATCATTCCAGTGCCTTAAGCAGGTATATCAAAATAAAGTCTATGGCTTCATTGAAGAACAGTCTCCTCTGCGTTAATTGTATGCATTATTAAACTCTGCGAGTGTGGATAACTACTGATTAGCTGGGAAATGTGACAGTGTTTCAGAGAGCACTTTGATTACATGAAAGTTCTGTTCACACACACTGCACACAACAAAGGCAAGGAAAGCCTATATTAGTAAGGAAGAAATCAGTAGACTCATATTAAAACAAACATTGCTGTTTCCTTTGTATGAAGTTGATATGGTAATATATCTTCATTAATATTATCAGAAATGTTCCTAACATGTTTCTAAACATTAAAGGCTTTATGCATGATAAACTGAATATTTTTGCAAATGCAAAAGTATGACCAAAATTGACAATTAAATAATATTATATCTTAAGAACAGTAACCAAACAATATCTTTATATTTAGATAAAGTATGTATTATACGCCATTTTTAAATGGCCAAACTATTGATCCTTTTGACAGAGATTTTAAAGTAGATATCAGCTTTGTTTTTATGATATCTGTAGATATCTGCATTAAAACAGGACTGTCAAGTGTTATGCAGTTACTGTGGCAGCTACACATTTAGTCCTGACCTCATGCTCTCAAACTGCGTTTCCAGGCCCATTAGCAACCACACTGGTTAACTTTCATTTATAATCAATTAGTTTGGAAAGAAGCTGTATCACACATCCTAGCTGTGTACCCTTCAAAGGGAGGACAAAAATCATCAAGTTAAATCTTCTGAGTGTTTGAACTTTTGGCGCATTCGCAGAAGTACAAACCGGCAAATGCGTCCTACTGTGCATACGCCGCCAAGCACTGACGGATCCAGGAAGAAGACATTGCTGAAGAAGATGGCGTCCGGGAACCTGCTCGGAGGGGTAAGTAGCCACTTAAGGGCATTTGCCCATGGGTAGAGGTAGGCCAGGGGGGGAGGAGTGAGGAGGTTAGCACTCAAGGGATTGAATTCCCCTTTAATGAAAAATTAAACTGATTTCCTTCAAGAATAATTTACTGCAATATCAAAGGGGCAGAAATAAAAATGAAAACATAAGCTGGTGATGAAAAAAAGACTCTTGTCCACAAAGTTTAACCCTTGTATTACTATATAGAAACACTAAGTAAATTCTAGCAAGCTTTTTCAAGAAGAATGTTTTCTTACAGCAGGTTAAAAATTTTAGTAATGTATATTTACCCAAAGCTGAGCCAAATTCATGTAGCTATACTACACATCCCCAAACATTTTTCTTTTCCTTTTGCAGCTTGCAGATTACAAGCACTGTATGAATGACTATTAGCCGACAGACTTGTTTTGCATGCAGAGACTGCATGTGATTGAGCTGGTGGCTATGTCTTGGTGTCCTTGGGAATGAGCAGTATAAATGGCTCTGCCTGCAGCTGTAACCTTGCACTGGGGGAAGGAGAATATTATACCCAATGACCTGCTAGCAGGCAGCACTTCTGTTCCCGGTATTTACAGAGGAGATAGAGGTGGTGAGATGCATGGTAAGAGAAATAGGCGTGAGAAGATATCAATGAAGCTGTAGTGAACGGGAGTCAGGAGTGTAATTACAGCCTACAATATGACTCATTTGGATATAAAGCATAACAATTTGCTTTCACTACAGATTCTCTTACTGTTAAAACTGCAGCACGAGAGAGTCAGATGATGCTGGAAATGAATAATGTTACTGATTAACAAAATCCCATTAATACATGAAAGTGAAATCAATGCTAAACTCTGGAGAGAGCCATTACCAGGGTGAGATATAAAATCAGAAATGCCACTTCAGAGACTAGAAATATAATTGCCTGCCTGCGTTGAAAACTCAGCACTATGTGCACTTTGTCACATTGAGTCTTTTGTTCTTCAACCTTCTCTAAAATGTTTTTCTTTTTAATGTGCCAGCTACAGTGCAATACTCTTTTGTGCTCCCATATTCTGGCTTAGGATAACAAAAAGATTCTGAGGATTTAATTGCTCTTAACAGTTCTAGTTGTGCATAAGCCTCATGAAAAGTAATGTGTTTCTGGTAGTGTTGAGCTGCACGAAACAATGGCACAGTCTGTACTCTTGCAAGCCAATGATCTAACTAATTCAATAGATACTTTGAGAAATATGTGTCTAGTCATCACAGTAAATAGCTATTATATAGGACACCGAGCCGGTTCAAATCTGGAGTATCCTTCACTGGGCTCAATTGTAAATTAATAAAGGGGAGAAAAGAGAAAACAAATAGCAGGCAGGGAGCACAACCAGGGAACATTCTGCTGATTTATATGCAAGCATTAGAGATACATTCATACTGAAATTAACCAGGAGGAGAACGAGGAGAAATAAAAAATGGCGATGAGATTAAAATAAAAAAGAGAGTGATCAATCTGCTCTGATCCACTTTCATTCCCTATTTAAGAACTAGTTACAATGGCTAAAAATTTATTTCCTAAGGCAGTAATTTAAATAAAAGGCAATTGCCTCTGAGAGACAGCTCAGTTTACAATGGCAGGATAGAAATGTAGTATAGCCTAATGGTATTGGTACATAGGGTGGCTCAGTATTTGAAACAGTTGCTCCTGATAAGCTTTTGCTTCATTTCTGGACCATAACTTTGCAAAAATCACTGAATCTCCCTTAAAGTACCTTAAATAGTAAGCCCCACTGGGGTAGGGACTTAAGCTGATTACATACAGTACAAGCATAAATTTATCACTCTTACTGCTGTAGACTGATTGTTGTGGTTTTACTAGACCACAGAATATGTTTGCCTATTTTATTACATGCATGAGTAATAGCAAAACCTAAACTGCAGTAATAAGTATGTCTTACTCCCCCTTAAACTGCTCTGCTGCAGTTCCAAAAAAGGGTGATTGGATACCAGACAGTCGCCATTCCTCAATGTGATCTGAACCAAAAAGTTAGCATTGTACTTACTAAAATCCAAATTTTTCTCCTTATTTTATAAAAAAAAAAAAAAAGACTCCCATCCACAATGTTACCATATTTATAATTAAAATAATTTGAAACATTTGGTGCGGTAAAAGATGAGAAAAAGTTTGATCGGATCAGATTTGATACCTGGAAACTTTTTTGGATTGTCATTCGAAAACCAGTGCAGATCAGGATATCTTCCAATTGTAAAAGGGATGTCTGCCATTGACGTCTACATGACCTCAACAGATTTCAGATTGAGATTTTTTTTTCTGACTTTTAGCAGCCTCAGGGTATAATAAAGCTTGAAAATTTTGAGTTTTCTTTTTCCATGAAAAAACTGTGTTTACCCTTTTACAACTCCAATCAGAAAAATTCAGAATTTAGTAAATTACCCCCCATAAATTTAAATAATGTTCACATTCTTTCCCCAAAACTGTCCAGAGGAACAGAAATATAAATTTAAACTACAGATGCTATAGAAGCGTATTTGTAAGTTTAAATCTGGGTGAAGGAGATTAAGATGTACCTATATTAACAAATGTTTAGAGGTGGCTTAAGTACTAAAAGATTTTGGTGTTACTGTCACTTAAAATAGTTTTAATTTTCTTGCCAGTGGAATAGTCTGTTTTGGTTTTAGAAATGTAAACTTGTTTGTTGCATATGCTGCATAAAACTGAAACAGACTTTGTTTTGTGGAAACCCATGGAATAATCAAAATGCAGGTGAGTACCTACTTGATCTTACCCAGGCTGTTGCAGTCTACTGCCATTTGAGTGAATTCCCCCACATCTTAAAAATACAGAAAATCCTTACTGTTTCTGTTAAGTTTCCTACCTATTAGGGCTCATCCAGACGAGAAGATTCGAAGAGATTCGTCGGCTGGCGACAAAACGCCACGTCTTTGAGGCGACTAATCTCCTTGAATGGCTTGCTCACACCTTGCACCCGCTAGCGCTAAAGTCTTCTGCGCCTATTCACACGCGGCAGTCGCTCAAAATTGCCTCACAAGGCGTCGCCGCATGTGAATAGACGCCAGCGACTTTAGCGCTAGTGGATGGAAGATGTGAGCAAGCCATTCAAGGAGATTAGTCGCCTCAAAGACGTGGAGTTTTGTCGCCAGGCGACGAATCTCCTCGAATCTTCTCGTCTGGATGAGCCCTTAGGATAGTAAAACATTGGCCAGGTAGCAACGTTAACCATCTGTCAGATTTTATAGGACTATGATGGCAGTTGTAATTTTCAACAGATATAGATTTTCTATTCCTGACTTAGTAAAGTTTGTGGTTGTTTTTGCATGTAACATTAAAAGGCAGATGAATATGTTATATGGGCCAGAATGAGGAATTTACACAACAACCCCCATTTAGTTTAAAAGCCAGCTATCTTCTGCATAATTTGCAGAAAAACTCCATTAATTTCGCTGAGACATTATCCTTTGATGTTTCCTAAGCTCTGATTTTTAGAGCCGGGAGACTTTGACATAGAGTATTACATTCTCCTCTAAATTTACATTATATTCCCTTGCACAAATCACAATATCATTTTACACGCACAATAAATTGAGCAAATTGGTGAGAGGATCATGTTGTGTTTCAATATATACTGTATATAATAGTTTGTTAATATGGCACTAAACCTATCTGATGATTTATTCTTCATTTCTGATTAATACATAATTATGAATCTGGAGATCCTCATTAAAGGAAAAAATGGCAAGAACAGCAATGTTTTCAATAACATCTGTAAACAAGGTACAGGTCATATTTCTCTCTACAGTTCTTGAATGTTCCACCACCCCATGTGTAAGATTGTTTGCTTAGGATCTCCAGTGATGAGAGGTACTTAGAGGTAACCATATATTAATTGGTACCCTTGGGGTTGGGAACTCACAAATGGAGAACAGATCAGCAATAAGGTTGCTGAAAATTGAACTGAAGAACAGCCAAGTAACTTGAATTTCACTAATGTGAAACACTTGTATTTTATTTACTTTAATTCTGTTTGGATTACTTTTGCACAGCAGTCATAGGAAGGGGACACATAAATGAGTTAAACACAGAAAGGTTTTATCTTTAATATGCTAATTAATGAAGTTTGAGCTGCATGCCAAGAGCTGAGTGCCAAGTCCAGGCTCCCCCTTGGTCTGAACTTTTCCAAATAATCCTTTGAGACTCCTAACAGCCTCCTTATGCTCTTTTATCCTATGAGGCTACTCAGATCCTACCCAGCCAGTTCCTATTTAATAAAACTCCCTTCCCTCTGGTGAGCACTCACTATATTAACAATTGAATTTCGTTTGTTTTTCCCACAAATCTTGAAAAATTCTAAAAAACCTTTCAAATCCAAACTGCTCAAAGTAAAAGTTGTTGAGGTGTAATGGAAGTGTACTAATCTTATTGGACCGCTATTAATCAATTCAAACTTTTAGAGGTTTTCAGATTTTTTTTCACTAGGAATTGTTTATTTTTACCACATTGTTTGGCACTTTTTTGCATTTGTATTTTTATGATTGGATATTTTAAGAAATGTCTATGTCAGTCGTGGTTTTCGGAGTTTGTGAGTTTAGTTCAACCTTTAATAAACAAGTCTCCAGTTGTGGGTATAGGGATACTGTCACGGTCGGCACCCAACACCAGAACAAACACCAAGTACCCTGGTCTTGGCTCGTGCTTCACCAGTAGTGTGACCGGCTTTGGGCCTCGGAAGGAGCCCTCGCCTTACTTGGATGCCACCTAGAAGAGAGTTGAAAGATAACAGTTCCGGATAGGCAGAGGTGCTAGACTGTAGATAGAGTTTAAAGGCCAAAGGTCACGGTACAGGCGGGATTAGGCATATTCGTAGTCAGACAGGCTGGACGAGGCAGGCAGATAGCTAGGATCGTCAGGCAGGCAAAGGGTCAAACCGGGTAGTCAATCAAATTGGGTGAGGCAGAATTGGAGTCAAATAACAGGCAGGAGTCAAACCAGGAAGTCAATCAGGAGGGTTAAGCAGAATCAAAGTCAATTTCAGGCAAGGGTCAGGTTTCAGAGGTTAGAGTAGTCAAAAAGCCAGGCAGGGTCAAACACAGAAAATCAGGACAAACTAGAAACTCCACAACACAAGGTACAAGGCACCAGGAATAAACCTATCACGGGCTATGATAAAGTAAAAAGTGTCCCTTTAAATATATTTGAATTTCGCTCCATTGCACATGCCCCTATAAAACCCAGATGTGGGCGCCGCACACACTATAGGAAGATGCAGGCATAATAGAAGAGGAGTGGCGCGGGTGGGTGTCCTCACTGCACCACTAGACCACCAGGGTGAGGTTTCTTTACAGATACTGAGTAGGGAGATAACTACATCTAACACTAATTTGGGCTATCCAGTCCAAAAGTAGTTCAAGGAACAGTTCAGGGTAAAAATAAAAATTGGGTAAATAGATAGGCTGTGCAAAATAAAAAATGTTTCTAATATAGATAGTTAGCCAAAAATGTAATGTATAAAGGCTGGAGTGACCGGATGGCTAACATAACAGAATACAACACAACATCCTGCTTTTCAGCTCTAAATTGAGTCAGTGACTTGAAGGGGTGCCACATGGGAACATAACTGTTCTGTGAGTTTGCAATTGATCCTCAGCATTCAGCTCAGATTCAAAAGCAACAGTTATGACCAATGTGGCTCTCCCTCAATTCATTGATTGGTTACTGCCTGGTAACCAGGGTAACCAGTCAATGTAAACAAAAGAGAGTTGAAAAGCAAGAATAAATGTTCTGTTATGTTAGACTTACAGTCACTCCAGCCTTTATACATTACATGTTTGCCTAACTAATTATATTGAAAACATTTTTTATTTTGCACAGCCTATCTATTTACCCAGTTTTTACTTTTATACTGAACAATTCCGTTAAGGTTCAGCTAGTGAGAGGAGCATGGGTTACATTGGACTCACAAAGGCTAGGGTCTTTGCTAATTGGAAGCTTACAGCAGATGGTGTTTTGTAACTACAACTCACAGGCTATGTTGCAAATAAAAATAAGAAAGATGGATGCCAGAAGATTCTTATGATGAACCATAGACAAATGACCCCAGGTTACTCACAGATGATGAGAGGTACATGCAGATGTAACATCACAGGTTAGAACAGGTGAATGACACAGCTGAGGAATGTGACTTCATAAGGCATTGTAGTCAAGCAGCAATAGGAATCCCCGGGAGATATACCTTAAAGTGGTCTGGATCCCACCCAGAGGAGTGGTCAGGGAGAAGGATTCTAAGCCTGACACCCTATTTACTGTGGTCCCTTCACTAAAGGCAACCAGGAAGCCTTGGGAAGCTACTCCCTGCTACAGATCCTTGTTGGAGCACAAAGCTGCTCTTTCTATATAAACTCTCTACCTCTTACTCCTATAGAGACTATTACAGAGATAACCTGTTCTAACTATACCTCATTCACGGGGTTCCCTTGTGCCCAACTTAATGTCTAAAGGTGCTGTCCCTTTAGGGCAATGGTTTTACTGGGCCTTGGTGTAGCCAGGCTCAATGGGCACATCAAGCTGAAAGAGCCAAAGAGGAAGCACCAACCCTTTGGACACACTATATTGAAGTGTGTTAGGAAGTGGTAATTACACCTCTTGTCGGATATGTAAATTCATAACTAGATACATAGGCTTTTTTGCCAGAGGGACATTTAAAACCTATGGGTCCCTACATACATAAACATTTCCCTGACAGCATAACTTTCAACAGGAACTCAACTTTCAGTACCATAGCCTGTGGTTAGTGATGGGCGAATCTCCCGAGATTTGCTTCGCCGAAAAATTCGCGAATTTCTAGCGAAATTCGCGAATCGGCGAAAAATTCGCGAAACGAGTCGCGGGACGCTTTTGACGCGCGTCGCGTCAAATCGCGTCGCGTCAAAAAACGACGCGACCGCGTCGCGTCAAAAAAAGTCGCGCGACTCGTTTTTTCGGCGAATTTTCGCCAAGCGAAATTTCGCTGGTGATTCGCGAATTTATTCGCCAGCGGCGAATCGCGGGAATTCGCCGCGAATTCGGCCCTGGCGAATAAATTCGCCCATCACTACCTGTTGTGTCTGTAAGATCCCATGGACAGTCACTGTCTCTCGGGCTAGTGGGGGGTGTTGTTTGAGCCTTTGCATTCTTGAAATGCCAGGCCTATTCTGAATCTCATTCTGGACCTGTTATGATGCATAGACAAACTGCAGATTATCCAAGGAAGAAATCTCAAGATTTATTCTGTACAATTTCATATAGAAATGTTGATCAAGCTAGCTATATCCATCATACAGAACTGGTTCTTCATACTGAGCATTTTACTACAGTTTGGTAAATTTAGTGAACAGTGAATTGTTTTTAGTTTTCATTTTGCAAAGAGACTAGATGTGGACAGCGATGGGACCTTCTAATTAAAGAAGAATTAAGCAAAGTAGTGACATATTATGAAAGTAAGATACTACAGAGGAAATTTAGTTTTACTGATGAATTGACAAGAAGCTAAAGCTATAGTATAGAACTCCTTTCTTCACAAAAGCAAATAAGATGTGAAATGATATATCCCAAGAAGAAAAGCCAGATAAAGCAGGATAAGTGTATTACTGAGAAGAAGAGAAAAATAATCCATCATCAGAATAAATGGTAAAGTCAATGATGATTTCTAAAATGCCATTGGAGTTTAGCATGGAGACATAAATCAGACAGAATTTAATGTGCAACTAACACATTGCAGTTATTTACTCTATTTCATGAAGCTTAGAAGAATTTAAGTCTAGCAGAATCACTTTTTTTGGGATGGCTAACTTCTTTTTCCACCCTGAAAATCAGATCAAAAGCAATGTTAAACTCCCTGGTTTAAACTCAATTAAACTGCCTGGTTCATCCATGCTAATAGAGACATGTGATGTACCAATAGAGCTACAACATGAGTGAATATGAGGGAGACAATGAGGCAGGGAAATACAAAAGAGGTACAACAGCTTACTATTCAAATTTTAAAACATCCAATATTTCCTTTGTGCACTAGGGTTGGCGCGAACCGCGGCAAAAAAGTTCGCGAACACGTTTGCGAACTTGCGCAAAATCGCGAACGGTTCGCGAACCCCATAGACTTCAATGGGAAGGCGAACTTTTAAAGCTAAAAAAGACATTTCTGGCCAGAAAAATGATTTTAAAGTTGTTTAAAGGGTGCAACGACCTGGACAGTGGCATGCAAGAGGGGGATCAAGGGCAAAGAAAAATCCATTATTTTCTTATGTCAAAAGTGTTACAAAGTATCTTATCTGCACCTGTTAGCTGTTCTGGACTCTCTGCCAAAAGCCATTTAAGTTCAAATCTTTGCTTCTTTTTCTGGCTGTTCAGTGCAGAGAAAAGAGGGACTTTCCAGTACAAATGAGGGACAGAGGGTTGAGCTCTCAAAAGAGGGACTGTCCCTCCAAAAAAGGGACAGTTGGGAGGTATGCACATTTTTTTTTTTTTGGTCCAGGGGGTGTGTGGGGGTGGTCCAGGGAGATCTTCCTGATTGGCTGCCATGTATCTGCTGGTCTGGGGTGAGAGGGCAAAAAAAAAGCGGCAAAAAAAATGCGGCAAATTGACGCGAACCCAAAATGCGAACGTCGCGCGACGTTCGCGAACTTTTGGCGAGCGCGAACAGCGGATGTTCGCGCGAACAAGTTCGCCGGCGAACAGTTCGCGCCATCCCTATTGTGCACCTGCAACTAAATTGTACACCCCTTCCATAATATGAAAGGACCAAGTTGCACTGTTGACATCTTCTATAATTAGCCTTGTTCAAGAAATGTATTGCCTTTTCAAGTATTGAATGTATTGCCTTTTAAATCTTGGTATTGGTACCAACACCTTGGTATTGGTCAACATATGATTCATGAGGCAATGTCCGAGATCAACTAGCAGCATTGCATATTTAAGATTATGGCAAATTTTAATTTTAAATCTAATTAACTTTTGTTAATTAAAACTCTAACCAATGTGCTTATACTCCTGAAACATATTTTATTTGTGTAATAAAAACACTCAGCCATGGTGAGCAAAGCCCTAAAGACTGCTCACCCACCTTTGTGGGTGATCAGGGTTTGCAGAGTTCGCGGGTGCCCTCCACAGTGCCTGGAGTATTGGTAGCTGTACAGGCAACTCCACCCTTGAGGGTGCCCTCCACATGGGTACCTCGTATATTGGTAGCTGTACAGGCAACTCCATCCTTGTGGGTGCCCCCTCACATCGGTGCCTGGGTTTTGGAAGTAATTTTTTGAGTGCTTATAGTCACTGTGTTAACACATGGTAGAAGCCCCACTCCTAGGTGCACAGGATAAAGAGGCAACAGACCCTGCTGGGGAGCCGGCACAGGAGGCAGCTGCTGGGAAGCTGGCACGAGTACAGGAGGCACCTGCTGGAAAGCCAGCACAGGTACTGGAGGCAGCTGCTGGAGAGCCGGCATAGATACTGGAGGCAGCTGCTGGGGAGCCGGCACAGGTATTGGAGGCAGCTGCTGGGGAACTGGCACAGGTACTGGAGGCAGCTTCTGGGGAGCCAGCATAGGCACTCTAGGCAGCTGCTGGGGAGCGAGCACAGGTACTGGAGTCAGCTGCTGGGGAGCCAGCACAGGAACAGTTGATAAACAGTGGGGAGCCAGTCTCCAAGGAAGACTATCTGAAGTAGTGGATAACTGATGGTTCCCGGGAAGGCACCTTTGGAGCTATGGGCAGCGGATGCTGTGTGAAAGGCCCCTCTGAAGCTGTGAGCAGCAAAGACTGTTGGGGAACTGACACTAGAGCAGTAAGCAGTGGATGCTGCGGGAAAGACTCCTCTGGAGCTGTGGGCAGTGGAGGCTGCTGGGAAGGACCCTCTGGACCTGTGGGCAGTGGAGGCTGCTGAGAAGGCCCCTTTGGAGCTGTGAACAGCCAAGGCTGCTGGGAAGGCCCCTCTGGAGCTGTGGGCAGTGGTTGCCATTGAGGAACCAGTTGCTGAGGGGTAGCAGGCCCAGGAACTGAAGCAGACAGCTGAGGGGTAGCAGGCCCGGGAACTGAGGCAGAAAGTTGAGGGATAATCAGCCCTGGAACTGAAGCAGACTGCTGGGGGGTAGCTGGCCCTGGAACTGGGGAGAATGTATCTAGGAATGCCAACAGAAACTGAGCAGAAGGCACAGGAACATTTCAGACTCTTGTGGCCAGAGCATTCTGTCAAAGATTAGGTAGGGGGCGCTGTTGAGGCAGCAGGAGGAAAGCAAGTGTTTTAGGCAAGAGCTGGCTGAAAACATGGGACACAGACAGACAAGGGCAGAAACAGGGTGATGAATCAGACTGGAACAGGTGCAAAACGGAATAGGACGGAGAGAATGAAGATCAGGACTGGACTGGACAGGAAGAAGAGGGCGAAGGTCAGGAACAGGTGTAGATCAGGAGACAGGAGCAGACGAGAAGTATAGGACAGGACGGTGCAGGCTTAGCTCCGGAACAAGAGGACTGTATAGGTGGAGGAGACTGGAGAGTAGGTTAGGAATGGATAGCAGGAGAGGATGAGGGGGGTAGGAACAAGGCAGAACAGGAAGCAGAAATCAGGAACAGGCAATGCAAGGTCGGTACAAAGTCAAGGCAGTTAAGGATTTGGAGTAGGGAGCAAAACAAGATACAGAATAGCAAGGAAAGCAAGGCAGGACAAGGTCAAGACAAGGTTAAGTAAGGTAGGATAGAAAGGAGACCTGAACAGGAACCCGTAGCTAGGGACAATGCTGAACTTCTAGGATAGGAAACAGTGCTCAAGCAAGGAGTGTTCCAGGGCTGTTTTAAATAGGGCAGAGTCAGCTCTGATTGGCTGACTGCAACCAATCAGGCTGCTGCTGGGCTAGGGAGGCCAGGTAACATACTGTAATTAATGTTTTTTTTTTCTCCTTGGTATTAAATTCAAGTGGATACATAGAATGTGGACACTGACTGGCATTGTTATACACAGCTCAGACATTGTCAGTTTGCAAGATTTAAAGATCTTTTGAAATCTATGGTACGTGTATACACTGTCCAAAGTGGAAGTGTGCCAGTGAGGTAGACAGAGATTTATTGGGCATAATAAAAAAAATATTAAGCTCCTAAAGCAGCCCCTTAAGTTTACACCTTCACACATTTTCAGTTTTTTACATTGCCTGGAAAACCCTGCTACATCTGATTAAGAGCAGCTTGGCACACTGCTCCTGGGAACAGTTTTTCACAATGAGACTTACTAAATCCTGTTACATTGCATGACTTTATAAGTGATTTATTTCAAATGTGTTTTATACGGCTTCATTGAATTTTACATATCTGCACAATGCAGAAATACATACCTGGGGTAACATTTAA
>CM044438.1:69112564-69133510 GCA_024363595.1 Xenopus borealis
ATTTAAAAAAAAAAAAAACATGTTTCCCCATGACAGTTTCCCTTTAAAGAGACAGTACTTCAAAATTTAGAATTTTTGAATTTTTTCAATTGTAATTGAATTTTGGGCTATTGCATAGTATAAATAGCCCAAAATTACTTCGAATTTTCACTTCGACCTTTAGTAAATCTGCCCCTAAATTTTAGTGTGTTGGGAGTTTCCTTAAATAAGAAGGATCTTGGGGTTTTTATGGATAACAAGTTGTCTAATTCTGGGCCGTGCCATTCTGTAGCTAATAAAGCAAATAAAGTTCTGTCTTGCATAAAAAAGGGCATATAATGGATGAAAACATAATTATGCCTCTTTATAGATACCTGGTACCTGGTAAGAGTCATTAAGAGGGATATAAATGAGCTGGAGAGAGTGCAGAGACGTGCCACTAAGTTGGTTAGAGGAATGGAAGACTTAAATTATGAGGGTAGACTGTCCAGGTTGGGGTTGTTTTCTTCGGGAAAAAAAGCACTTGCGAGGGGACATGATTACATTTTACAAGTACATTAGAGGACATTATAGACCAATATCAGGGGACCTTTTTACCTATAAAGAGGATCACCGCACCAGAGGCCACCCCTTCAGACTAGAAGAAAAGGACTTTCATTTGAGGCAGCGTAGATTGTTCTTCACAGTGAGGACAGTGAGGTTGTGGAATGCGCTGCCGGATGATGTTGTGATGGCTGATTCTGTTAAAGGAACAGTTCAGGGTAAAATTAAAAACTAGGTAAATAGATAATGCAGATATAGATAATATAGACATAGATAATATAGTTAGTTAGCCAAAAATGTAATGTATAAAAGCTGGAGTGACTGGATGTCTAACATAATAGCCAGAACACTACTTCCTGCTTTTCAGCTCCCTAAATCTGACATGATCATGAACATGATCAGTGAGTTTGCCATTGATCCTCAGCATTCAGCTCAGATTCAAGATTCAAGAAAACAGTTATGACCAATGTTGACCTCCCTCAAGTCACTGATTGGATACTGCCTGGTAACCAGGGTAACCAGTCAGCGCTAACCAAGAGAGCTGAAAATATATATTTATGTGAAGGTATGGAGGGGTGTGTGAGTATGCGGGGTTTTCATTTGGAGGGGTTGAACTTGATGGTCTTTTTTCAACCCAATTTAACTATGTAACTATGTAATTGCAACCATTAGGCTTCCTACATTTTCCCAGTACATGTAAAAATCTGCAACCTGTTAGAAGCAGGAGATATCCTTCAGTGTGGTTCTCAATAGCTTCTCTATTTTGAACTTAACACTTTCACTGCCTGATCATTTTCGCACTTCACAGCAAATTTTTATTTAAGAGTATTTTTCTGTGAGTTTTTCATTTACTTAGAATAACTATATATATATTTTTCTCAAAAAGAATAGGTTTTTTAAATATTCCTGTATTATTGTGTAATTTCCATTACAAATATATGACTCTTAATACCTTAAACCAGTGGTCCTCAAACTTGGTCCTCCAGCTGTGAAGGAACTACAAGTCCCACAATGCAATGATGGAGTCTGACAGCCACAGTCAGGCAAATGCATTGTGGGACTTGTAGTTCCTTAACAGCTGGAGGGCCAAGTTTGAGGACCACTGCCTTAAACAATGAAGAGCTTACATATTGATCTTAGTAAAGGCTAATATATCAGAAACATATTTTATTACATATATCCGAATATGAAAATTAATTTGAAATATTCTTTTTTCCATTTTTATGGAAAAAAACATACATGGGTGGCCAAAGTTGTGTGCTGGCGGCTGGTCAGGAGATGATGCTGGCCACGATTCTGACAGTAATGTCTGAAAATGTGTGTAAAATATTAAGCTACTTTACTTCCAAACTGGATTCCTGCTGAGCAAAGAACGTAATCATAAAGGTGAACTACTCCTTTATTTGCTTCAGTTTTTAAAATGTATCCTTGGTAAAGTAGCTTTATATTCTAATATTGTTTTAAAGAAAATTGTTTTATTCCAATAAAGGAAATATTCTATATGGAGCTATATGCTGCATTAACGTAAATGTGCATTTATTTCTTAAGTTTAATGTTCACTGATTATTATTATTTGGCATCACGTAAAATTTACTTCACTTTTTTACATCTACGTAATTTTTGCCAGGTTATGATTTGTTACTGACAGCTTCATATTTGGTTTTAATAATAAAAATGTTGTTTCAAAAAAATGTATCCTTGAAAATGAATGCAAGCTATGATGCGCAACTATCTATTGATGTCAAGGCAAGATCCACAAATGCATACTTGATAATGATATTGGTGCTAAAACTCAGGTTGATGGGCAATGGAATAAATCATAATACATTTATTCAATCCCACTAAATTGCAGGTCACTTTGGGGTTTCCTAACCATAGATTGGAATTGTAATTTAGTTATTGTGATTAAATTAATCCTATTATTTACCATTAGTTATAGTGCCAAGTTTACACTGCTAACCACACCTCTGATGCTGAACATATCTCAAAAGTGCACTCTGGGCTGCAGGAAGATTCCCCACTTTATTACCATGCAGTCCAACAATGCATGCTTATTTCCTGTAAATTTTTTAAACCATCGACTGAATTCATAAATAACTATTATCAGTAAATAATTATTCAAAGCCATCCAAGTGTTATGTACCTTGCTGCTGTGACAACAGTGTAAAATAACTTTTGTGCACATTATAAAAACTGAGATGGTACAGTATATCTGTAACCAAGAACAACAAGATAGCCACATCAAAGCTGACAGCAACAAAACAAACTGCAGGCTTAGAACTACCAGACTGGGAAGCATATTTTAAAACGGCACTGGGCCTTTAATTGCTCATGTAAATTATGGGTAGGGGTTGAGCAAGAATCGGCTCAGACACCTCTCCCTGGCTGACTCCTGCTGAGAGACATATCACTGATAAGACAGACACCAGACTATTATATACCCTTCAAATCTGGGACAAACTAGTAAAAACAGCAAAAATGGATATATTCACCCTTGTGATTTACTCCCATACTTGGCAACCCCACCTTCCCACCTCGAATGGATTCACGCCCCTACAGTACCTGGCCATTAAAGAGACACCAAGGAATTTACTCTTTGGTCTTATGCTCAAACATCGACATCTAGGACGTACTATTCCCTAGCATTCACCACACACCACTAGATACTTTATAATCACACATCACTTACACCTTACAACTAAATCACCACCCACACATGTGGAATCCTTATGAGTAAACAATACACCTCAGAGAACTATTTCAAATCTATACAAAAGGTATACAAAACATTAAAATCTTCCCCAACAACTCCAAATGGGAGGAAGATTTAGGTCTCACAATAACAGAGGAAGATTGGGAAAGAATAGTTCTTTTAATGCATTCAACCTTGGTCTGTTGTAAAATACAGGAGCTAAACTACAAAATGATTATTATTATTATTATTATTATTATTATTATTAATAACCTGTATTTCTATAGCGCCAACATATTTCGTAGCGCTGTAAAGCGAATGTGATTATACAACTAAATCACATGAATTATATTCATAGAACATAAGGAGTTACATACATCACAATAACTACCGTACAGAAGGTGAGGAAGGCTCTGTGCAGAAAGAGCTTATAATCTAAAGGGAATGATACACAAGGTGTGGGAGTAGGCAAGATCAGAGTTAAGTGGGTAAGAGATGTGGTACTATGTGGTATTGCATTGGTAGTTAAGAGTGAGGGTAGACTTCTCTAAAAAAGTGGGTTTTAAGAGATTTCTTGAAAGCTGAAAGGTTGGGAGAAAGTCTGACAGACCATGGGAGAGAATTCCAGAGAAGGGGTGCAAAGTCTTGAATGCGAGCATGTGAGGAGGCAATGAGAGAAGAGTTGAGTAGCAGGTCAGTAGAGGAGCGTAGTAAGCGGTTGGGTGAGTATATGGAGATTAGTTCAGAGATGTAGGGAGGGGCAGAGTTATGAAATGCTTTGAATGTCAGGGTCATTAATTTGAATTTAATTCTGAAGGGCAGTGGAAGCTAGTTCAGGGATTGGCAGAATGGCATGGCAGAGGATGAGCAGTTGCTGAGGTGTATAAGCCTAGCAGCAGTGTTTATTATGGACTGGAGAGATGACAGTCTCTGGAGGGGAAGGCCAATTAAAAGAGATTTACAATAGACGCGATATGACGAAAGAGTGAATAAGAATTTTAGCAGCATCTTGGGTGATAAATGATCGTATTTTGGATATGTTCCTTAGGTGGAAGTGACTTGATTTAACAAGTGACTGGATGTGAAGAGTGAATGTCAGGGCAGAATCTAGGATAACCCCAATGCACCGGGCCTGGGGAGACGGGGTGATAGTGGAATTGTTAACTATGATGGATACTTCCGGGATGTTACTGGTGTTAGTTGGAGGAAAAAGAACCATTTCCATTTTGGAGAGGTTTAATTTAAGGTAGTGTTGTGACATCCAAGTAGAGATAGCAGACAGGCAGAAAGAGACACTAGTTATGAGTTCTGGGTTGAGATCAGGAGAGGAGAGATAGTGAGCAAATAGTATAGAATAGTATAGAACTCCATCTAAATAAGATAAACTATACAGAACTCTCCCTTCCACATGTTGGAGGTACAACAAAGAAATAGGCACTCGCATCTTCTGGGGATGTCCAAGTTTATCAGATTACTGGTCTAAGATAAGGGAAATCATCAAAGAAATAACAAATGCAGAGATTTCAAATGCACCACTGCACTTGCTTCTGCATTAGACCACCAGACTGATACATGCATATCGAAAGATCATCATACCAATTATGCTAGACACTGCCAAACAAAACATGCCACCTAAAATCACAGAGTGGATACACAACTTATCAGAAATAGAAAGATCTGAGAGTTTCAAGACATCATCTAAACAAGAGATGCAGAAATATTAACAGAAATGGTTTTATTGGCAACGGTTTAAAGAATTAGATCAATACAAAGCTCTGATACAGTTAAAAATTAGCTTATACAAGAGAACAGTCCTACCAAACACATATCCTGACTTGGCCTGGCACTGGCGGGGAAATACAGACCTTGGAACTATAAACTGTAACTTAAAGTTTCTTGGATAGAAGATATAGTTAAAAATTTCTTACTCAGGCCTGGATTTGCGGAGAGGCCACCAAGGCCCAGGCTTAGGGCGGCAGGATTTTAGGGGGAGGCATGCTGCCCCACCACACCCACATTGGTTCAAAAACACTGGGGATAAGCAAGAGATCCAATAGTTTTTACATTTCCCATGCGCCAATCCCCGTTGCTCTAGTTCCAATGATGAAAATTTGCACAACTAAAAGAAAGGGGACGAGGAGACGAACGTCAACGGGCTTAGGGGTGCCCACTATGTAAATCTGGCCCTGGTCATACTATTGGACATATAGATGGGAACTGGCCTCTCTCCTGAATCCGATCCAGGGACAAAAGTATTAGGGTAGGTGCTATAGCTATACTGTTCACATTGAGTCATTTGTAGGGATTTTATTGCAAAACTGATTGCACCCCCAGAAAAGCTAACTTAATAAGCTTGGAATACCTACTTATGATATGCATAGTTACAAGAATACATATCAGCTAGAAGATTTCTTTCCTTAGGTCTTTCTCTTTCCTTTTCCTTTTTTTACCCTACTACTTTCTTTCCTTTCCTATCCTAAAATCAGGGTTGGAAGCTTTTACCAAGCACAGATCTACCATTCAGAATACGTGAATGTAAGAAATAATTTGTGAAATAACTGAACACCCCTAATGTAAACTTTTTCTATCTACTCAATAAAAATTTTCAATAAACTTGAATTTAAAAAAAAAAACTAAGAGGGTACAGTGAAAACACCTTTGTTTTTGCTGAAATAGTTAAAACTGCACCAAGTGTAACCACCATCATTCTGTGCTTCTGGTTTGTATAAAGTACTAGGACTGTTGATATATACTGATAATGGTAAGCCTGTACTGCTTCTAATTCTTGAGTAGTCTCACAATTTATTAGATGTCAGTTTGTATTTTGCCTAAATTAATATTTATTTTGAGAAAACTGAAACAGCTCTATCATTGGTAGGCAGGGAATCCTCCTTAATCCGTATATCCAATGTATAGCTGATAGAATACTGTAATAAAATTTAAATGCCAGCCTTGTTTTCCATATGGACTGAGTGACAAAACTGGTATCCTGAGTCTCAAACCTTAGGTCATGGGTGGTTCAGGGGGTTTACATTAATGATGGATGCTTGTTTTATCCTCTTATTTTGTATTAAAGGACCAGTAACATAAAAAAATTATATTTGTTTGTACTGAACGAAAAAAAAAACCATAATGACACTTCAAGGAAAACATATCTTAAGGGTAAAAGCGAATCATTCGATTCAAACTATTTTAATTTGATCGAATATGGCCGTTTTTGATCGAATATGGCCGTTTTTGATCGAATATGGCCATTTTTGATCAAATCGAACTGATCAATTGTTCGAATTGAACAACCCCCCCCAAAAAAATTTGATGGTCAAATTTCAAAGTTTTTTCACTTCAAAATTCGATCATTAGTAAATCTGCCCCCAAGAGTTGAATCTGCAAAGTCTTTATTAAGAAATAATTTACCGATACTGCGCTTCTGCTCCTCTTCAGACAATCCATCATGCGGTTCTCGATTTCTGCCTTCTATAAGAGATAATTCAATCATATTTGATCGAACTTCGATCCATTCACATGAATTTTGTAAATTTGCCCCTTAACAGGCCAAACAGGAAAATTGCCGCTGCTCCATGTTTGGTCCATTTTGCCCTGCATATGTGCACTAGTAATCTAATTATCTACCTCATAAGGACAAAATATAAATTAATGAGCAGGGGCGCTGCACCAATGAGGTGAGTTGAGAAACTCACCTCAGATGGCAGAGCCCCACAACTTATCAGAGGCGACAAAAAGCTGCCTCCAAAGTTCAAAATGGAAATGTAGCTCTTCTAGTGCATAAAGTACAATTGTGCTCTCTTTCTTATCAAGGTGTTCCCCCCGACCCCCTACAGCACCAAAGGGAAAGCCCGGGGGGAGGTAGAAGGCTTACCCTTTGGTGCCGTAGGGGGTCGGGGGAGGCAAAAGGAAAGCTTCATCAGAGAACCAATAGAGTTAGGGGCAGATTTCACAGTGTTGAAGTGAAAACTAGAATTTAAAAAATTCGTATTTTAGCCTATGGGGGACCTCTTGGAACCTTTAAGGAGTCTTTTTGTAAATTTTTGAAAACCTAATTTTTTTTCGGCCAAAATCATTTGAATCGAACAATGCATTTGAACAATTTGAATTCTTTTTATTCGATAAAAAAAAGGTAAATTTTTGATCTAATAAACACTTAAATTTTTTTCCCAGGACTTTTCAAGACAGGTTATAGGAGGTCCCCCATAGGCTAAAATGGCAATTCAGCAGCTTTAAGGTAGCGAATAGTCGAATTAGAAGGATTTTTAAAGGGCCAGTACTTTTTGAATTGTCAAATCTTTTCAATTCGAATTTTGGGCTATTCAATAGTCGAAGTAGCCCAAAATTTTCACTTCGACCCTTAGTAAATCTGCCCCTTAGTAAACCTGCCTCTTAGTGTCACCACTGGCAGTTAGTGCATATTTTCATATTGTCAATAGCACTGCTTATATGAAACATTATTCTCCAACTTTGTATGTCTCTAAACCAGTTTCTATTCCAGATAATATATAGCTTTCTTCTGTTTTGGTCATCATCACATGTCTACCCAATGATGACTTCTTCATGTTACTAGTTGCACCTTTTGCTATTTTGCAGATAAAGCAGTGTGAGACAAGAGTGAAGACCTAGACATAGATTATTTAATCTTACCAATAAAAACAGTAGTTAAAGATCAATAAGGTCCTAATTAAAAATTTTACAGGCACAGAATTAAGTCAGAGTGGTGTGATTGAAATTCATATTACTAGTTGCACCTTTTGCTATTTTGCAGATAAAGCAGTGTGAGACAAGAGTGGAGACCTAGACATAGATTATTTAATCTTACCAATAAAAACAGTAGTTAAAGATCAATAAGGTCCTAATTAAAATTTTTACAGGCACAGAATTAAGTCAAAGGGGTGTGACTGAAATACATCTCAGCATCCTCAGCTAATAATATTTATTGTAAGGAATCTATTTAAATGTTGCCACATAAATTGTATGTTTAGAACATAAAACTATTTGATACAGCTTTCAGCAATATCTTGCTGCAAGCTCTTTTAGCCTATGCACACAGCTCATTCTCTCACAGCAGTAGTCTAAGTAGGAGAAACTGGTAATGACAGGGTTATGCACTATCATTTCTTACAGGCTGTCAGTCATACTCAAAGTGACCTGGCTCTAATCACAAATATCTACAGGGAACCAATGACAGGGATTAAGCTGGGAACCTAAGTATGTATGTATACTGTATATGCAGTGTTGTACATGTTAAAAATATAGTACAAATAAAGCAGCACACAGTGTACAAGTCCAATAATGTTCACAAACTAAAAGTAAAACCTTTAGCAGACCCATGTAAACTGGGAGTTTTGCTTTTGAAATCTGAATAGCCACCACATTTTAAAATCGAATGTATACGTATGGGATGTAGGTACCTGAATACATTTGGCAACAACATTTTAAGGGAAAGCCCAGAATAATACCTAATTTTAAGAAGTAGAAGAAGAAAAAGAAGAATTATTTTACCTACTAAAAGAAAGTGTCATTCTAAGCAACAAGTAAAATGCACAGAGACACTGCAGGCCATTTGTATAAACACCACACGCCCCTAATAGTAGGAAAGCATTTGGACAAATATAATAAACAGTAACAATTAAACAGAGGGGTTATGCAATAAAAGGCACTAAATTTGCCCAGGAGCAGTAACCAATAGCAACCAATCAGCAGGAAGCATTTACTGGTCACCTGTTTAAAAGCAAACATCTTATTGATTGCTATGGGTTACTGCTCCTGGGCAAACTTAGTGCCTTTTATTACATAACCCCGAAGTATTTTAAAGCAATCATATACATTCTTCACATCACATAGTCCTTGGTCCATGCTGGTAGGGTTACTGCTCCTGGCAAACTTAGTGCCTTTTATTACATAATCCCGAAGTATCTTAAAGCAATCATATAGATTCTTCACATCACATAGTCCTTGGTCCATGCTGGTAGTTTTCTGATACTCTCAGTATGCCTTATAGGTTCACTTTCTTCAGGCCTATTGCAGTTGGCATCAGGAGTAGGAAAATGTCCTTCATCTAATGGAGCTTCTCCAAAGTCATATCTAGCAGGAGCAAGACGACTTGCATTCCATATGCGTCCATCAGACATTGGCCTTGCATTTGGTTTGTTGATGTTTGACAATGTCCGCAGTAGATATATTTGTAGGAACAGTCTTTAGTGGAAGTTTGATGTCTGCCACATGTAACTTAGTGTGCATCTGTCTGCAATGTAATAATTCAGCTGGAGTTGCTTTGCTTGTTGCATGGCACATTGCTCTGTAATTATGTAGTTCCTGTGAGACAGCCTTGCTTATAGAGTAGGGCAATTGGCTCAATTTCTGGTGTACTGGTTTAACATCTGGTCTCAGCTTAAAGGACATGTAAAGCCTACATTTTAAAATTTTACAAAGTTCTTTGCACAGCCAAGTGAAGTGTTGCTTTGTGGTGAAATTTTAGACACAGGCACTGGTGCTGTAATAATGAGACCATCCACTAATTATAGGTTTAATGCAGCAAAGAGATTCATTCCAAGTATAGCAGTACCCTTATTCACTGTATAAGTATATGTAAAAGTCAAAATTTTGCAGTATGATTCAAATTGTACAGTCACTGGCAAGCAACCAAGCACAGGAATTTGATCCTTTAAGTAACTGACCAGTCTCAGGGCAGGTGCAAAGTATTTCAAGAAAATACCTTTGATAGTATAGAAACAGCTGAACCTGTATCAAGCATCAGTTTAATGGAGTGTCTCTTGTCAGCAGAAGCAGTATTGACATTGACAGTGCATATAAACTTGTCTGGAATAAATGTACCTGCTTTATCCACACTTAAAGGGGTGGTTCACCTTCATGTTCACTTTTAGTATATTGTAGAAGGGCCAATTCTAAGAAACTTTTCAATTGGTCTTCATTATTTATTTTTCATAGTTTTTTAATGATTTGCAATTTTCTTCTGTTTCTTTGCAGCTTTCAAATGGGGGTCACTGACACCATCTAAAAACAAATGCTCTGTAAGGCTACAAATGTATTGTTATTGCCACTTTTTATTACTTATCATTCTATTCAGTCTCTCTCCTATTCATATTCCAGTCTCTTATTCAAATCAATGCAGGGTTGCTAGGGTAATTTGTACCCTAGAAACCAAATTGCTGACAATGCAAACTAGAGAGCTGCTGAATAAAAAGCTAAATAACTCAAAAACCACAACCAATCAAACAATAAAAAATTAAAACCAATTGCAAAGTGTCTCAGAATCTCACTCTCTATATCATACTGAAAGTTAACTCAAAGGTGAACAACCCCTTTAATACTGTAACATTTGTGTAGTAGTGACTTCATGAACATGTTTAGCAGAACTATGGCTTTTAGGTTTTAGCCAAATGACCTACCTTTGAGCATTTGCGACACTGTACTGCTTTTGCAAGACATGTAGCATAATTTGCACTGTGCATTTTTAGGTCACCCTACTGGATTCACAGTCTGTACTACATTCCCAGCAGTCCCTTGACTAAGAGTTTTAGCCTCTGCCACTGCTGTTTTAATTTGGCTAGCAACTGCAATAGCCTTTGCAAGTGTTAAATCCTGCTCTAGGAGCAGTCTCTCTCTAATGTGATATGAGTTTGTTTTTTCCACTATTTGGTCTCTTAGCATTTCATCTGTTAGATTCTCAAACTCACAGGTAACAACCAGCTCTCTCAAAGCTGCTACAGATTGTACTGTGAATTCACCATTACATTGTCGATGTTGGCGGAATTTATATCTTTCAGCAACCACATTTACTCTTGGCATGAAAAAGTTCTTTATAGCAGTAAGGGCAGTTTCATATGTCTTGTCAGGTAATGGTAATGTATAAAATATACGCTGTCCCTCTGCTACCAGGCAGTGAATAAGTAAAGCACGCTTTCTAGCAGCCGAAATCTCCCCTTAGTCAGCAGCAATAATGTAATTATCAAACATACAGATCCAAGCAGTAAAAGGTATGGTAGGCTCACCAGGGTTTGGAATAAAAGGTGCAGGCTGCTGCAGAGGTAGAGGTAGGAAGAGACATCTTGTTGCCAATTTGTTGTGTTTTGGTAGCCGAGGATGAGTAGGCTTTGTTAGCAGGTTCCTGCAGCCATTACACAGCAGCAGTAACTTGAACTCTCAAACTGTACAGAAAGTACTGTGTATATGCATAGTACAAGTAATGTGCACAGTGACACCCACAGTCCATTAGTATAAATACCACAATATACAAATAACTTAAAAACCACAGATAATGTGTAATGAATGTATATTTCAAAGTTTCAATATTTTCAAGTTTAGAATGATAGTGGCCACAGCTTTTATTTAATCACAACACAGCAGTTGTACACATAATGCATATAAATTAAAACATTGCAGACCTTACATGACTTTAACATTATATAACAACCCTTCTCATAACATCACATAACCTGTATAGTATTGCATGAAAACCATGGGCCCCCTCTCAGTCTGCTCTTCCTCCATGCAATATCAGCTAGACGCAATCCCAAGCCCCTTCAAAGATTATGTCACATACTTGATTTCTTACCATTGCTACCCACCTAAGGGGTTACCCATACCTTTTTATACCATCCAATATCATGCAAATCATCCTACTAGACTGATAAGGACCCACATTAAGAGCTGTGACCTTCTTATTACTTTATGAAGCACTTGGACTTACTACCTGATCACTATATATTGTTCCCTTGGCTGCCCCCCCAACAACTAAAATGTACCCTTTCCACACTCTACTACCTCAGCTCCTAGGGAGGGTGGGGACCTGTCTCCTTCGACAATTGCTGCTGACTGATTCTTCTTTTGGCACCAATTCCTAATACCTCCTTGTGTGCTGGCCTGTTCATGTCGCCCATCCCCCTATGCTTTGCTTGTCTCCAGGGCTCTCTTTTGTGGCTTTAGCGTTTAGTTGTGGTTTCAATAACCCAAAACTACTAAAATTTGGTTTACACAAACACACACACTTCAAAGAGAGAAAAACCTAGTAATATTGATTTATGGACCACAGCAATTCCCACATAAAGGAAAGAGAAAACAGAATGGAACATTTAGCTTTCTTGCAAATCACAGAATAGCCATCACAATGCATCAAAGCAAAAATCAACACAATGACATCAGATTAAGGCGATACAGACTAAGCCCATACACGCATGTATCCCACAATGACACAGTGCCATCAAGATGAATCATAATTGAGATCAATTATTAATATACATATAATGGGATAATGTCACAAAATGGAAATGAGATCAAAACATTACATGCATAATTGTGAAATGTACTGTCAGACAGTATGAATGAAGGAAAAGAAAATAAACTTTGCAAAGCAAATAAGAGAAAACAAACTATTTTTTTTAATTACAGTTCTGTTGTATGTATGATATACTCTTTCTAGGCTATTTTCGTTAAATGGGTTTTAAAATATAATCCAGTTATAAGAATACTGTAAAAGAACAACAGTTGTATTCAAGTACAAGGTACAGAAACAGGAAAGCCATAGAGTCAATTTGGGTAAATAATTTCACGTTAATTATTTATTTGTACGGTATGGGATCCATTATCCAGAGAACCCATTATCCAGAAAGCTTCGAAAAAAAGAAAGGCTGTCTCCCATAGACTCTATGTTCTCCAAATAATACAAATTTTTAAAAATGATTTCCTTTTTCTCTGTAATAATAAAATCCTTATTGGAAGCAAAACCATTGGGTTAATTTAATGTTTACATGATTTTTTAAAGACTATAGGGGAATGTAATTAAAGTCGCTAAGAGCAAAACATAAAATTCACATCTCGCAATGCAATATTATTCTGTAAACGATTATTGTATCGTGAACAGTTATTGCGCAGTGAGAATTGTAATTGCGCACTGTTAAGAAGTGCTTGAAGGTGTCGTAATCTTTTGGAGCAAACATTGCAACCTTTTCAGTTATAAGTTCTATTACATTGGCAGCGCACTAGCGCAAAGTAAAAATTCGCAAACAGCCTTCCGTTGGCAGAAGTGGTCACTAAACAGTTTCCGGGTTCACAAAGGGTATATTGCATTTGCGCAAAGCGGAATTTGTTTGCACAAAGACTTAACTTTTTGGTATTGCGAATAGTGATGGGCGAATCTATGCCATTTTGCTTCACCAAAAATTCACAAATTTCCAGCGAAATTCGCAAAAAATTCACGAAACGAGTCGCGGCATGTTTTTTGACAGGGTCGCTTAGTTTTTGATGCGTCGCGTCGGTTTCGTAGTGCGATTTTTTTTTTTTACGCCAGAAATACTCTCTCTTGATCCCTCCAATCTTGATAAACTATCTTTCTGCTACCTTTCATCTCTAAACTACTTGAGCGCCTAGTCTACAACCGACTTACCTTATTCTTCTATGACAATAACCTGCTGGACCACCTACAATCTGATATTAAGCCTCAACACTCCATTGAAACTGCCCTGACCCGACTAACTAATTAACATTTAAAAGCTAAAGCCAAAAATAATTTCTCATTACTAATACTGCTTTATCTCTCAGCTGCATTTGACACTCTACATCACCCTCTACTCCCCCATTTGCTTGGCCTTCGTGACACGGCCCTGTCCTGGTTCTCTTCTTACCTCACCAATCGTTCCTTTAGTGTGTCCTACAATGGAGTAGCATCTTCTCCCCTACTTCTTTCAGTTGGGGTTCCTCAAGGTTCTGTCCTGGGACCTTAATATTCTTCCTCTATACTTCCTCCCTCGGCAAATGAATCACCTCGCATGGTTTCCACGAACACCTCTATGCTGAGAATACTTAGATCTATCCTGATCTCAACCCAGAACTCATAACACAAGTCTCCTCCTGCCTGTCTGCTATCTCTACTTGGATGTCGCAACACTACCTTAAATTAATCTTCTCTAAAATGGAAATGGTTCTCTTTCCTCCAACTAACACCAGTAACATCCCAGAAGTATCCATCATAGCTAACAATTCCACTACCACCCCATCTCCCCGGGCCTGGTGCCTTGGGGTTATCCTAGATTCTGCCTTGTCATTCACTTCTCATATCACTTATTCAATCATGTTACTTCCACCTAAGGAACATATCCAAAATACTATAATTTATCACCCAAAATGCTGCCAAAATTCTTATTCACTCTCTCATCATATCATGTCTAGACTACTGTAACTCTCTTTTAATTGGCCTTCCCGCCAGAGACTGTCACCTCTCCAGTCCATAATGAACACTGCTGCAAGGATTATACACCTCAACAACCGAGAGACTGGCGAATTGCTAATGTGGTGCCGGTATTCAAAAAGCTATCCCATTCTCTGCCTCAAAACAATAGGCCAGTCAGTCTGACTCGGTGGTAGGAAAGCTTTTCGAAGGATTAATAAAGCATAGGATACTGGACTTCATAGCAAATAATAATACTATGAGTCTGTGCCAGCATGGTTTTATGCATAATAGACCTTGCCAGACTAACTTAATTTCATTTTATGAGAAGGTAAGCAGGGACCTCAATTCTGGGATGGCTGTGGATGTGATTTACTTCGCTAAAGCATTTTATACAGTGCCACACAGAAGGTTACTGGTTAAATTAAGGAATGTTGTAGTATTTGTAACTGAATAGAGAACTGGCTAAAAGATAGACTACAAAGAGTGGTGGTAAATGAAACACTTTCTAATTGGACCAGTGTTGTTAGTTGTGTACTGCAGGGCTCTGTACTGGGTCCCTTGCTTTTCAACTTGTTTATTAATGACCTGGATGTGGGCATTGAAAGTACGGTTTCTATTTTTGCAGATGATACTAAATTGTGCCGAACTATAAGTTCCATGCAGGATGCTGCCACTTTGCAGAGTGATTTGTCTAAGTTGGGAAACTGGGCAGCAAACTGGAAAATGAGGTTCAATGTTGATAAATGCAAGTTTATGCACTTTGGCAAAAATAATATAAATGCAATTTATATACTAAATGGAAGTGTGTTGGGAGTTTCCTTAAGTGAGAAGGATCTTGGGGTTTTTATAGATAACAAGTTGTCTAATTCTGGGCAGTGTCATTCTGTAGTTACTAAAGCAAATAAAGTTTGGTCCTGCATAAAAAAGGGCATAAACTCAAGGTATGAAAACATAATTATACCTCTTTATAGATCCCTAGTAAGACCTCATCTGGAATATGCAGTGCGGTTTTGGACTCCAGTCCTTAGGAGGGATGTAAATGAGCTGGAGAGAGTGCAGAGACGTGCAACTAAACTGGTTAGAGGAATGGAAGACTTAAATTATGAGGGTAGAATGCCCAGGTTGGGGCTGTTTTCTCTGGAAAAAAGGCGCTTGCGAGGGGTTGAACTTGACAGACTTTGTCTTTTTTCAACCCAATTTAACTATGTAACTATGTAACTACTCCTCCTCTGCCATGCCATTCTGCCAATGCCTGCACTGGCTTCCACTACCTTACTACTCTCCTCTACTGACCTGCTACTCAACTCTTCTCTCACTACCTCCTTACATTCTCGCATTCAAGACTTTGCAAGGGCTTCACCCCTCCTTTGGAATTCTCTCCCATGGTTTGTTCGACTTTCTTCCAACCTTTCTGCTTTCAATAAATCTCTTAAAACACACTTATTTAGAGAAGCCTACACTCACTCTGCTTAAATACCAAATGCAATACCACATACAGTACCACATCTATCACTCACTTAATTCTGATCTTGCCCACTCCCACACCTTATGTATTATTCCCTTCCCTTTAGATTTCTACATAGGGCTTTCCTCATCTTTGTACCGGTATTGACTGTGATGTATATAACTCCATATGTTCCATGTATATAATGCATGTACTTTAGTTAAACATAAACACATTTATTTTAAAGTGCTACGAATATGTTGGTATTATATAAATACAGTACATGTTATTATTATTATTATTATTATTATTAATAATAATAATAATAATAGCAACAAATATATAAAAGCAGACCTTATAAGAAAAGTTTCAGAAGTAAAGTTTAAGGAGTTTAAATCCAATAATTCCAGTTATGACACTATTTTGACCCGTTTATTGAACATTTAGAGCAATTCTCCCCTACATACTTTGAACCCCCTTAGAAAGGATTAATACCTCCATTTTATATAGTGAATATATAGTGAATGTACCCCCTTTTGTAAATTATAAGGATATTATAAGTTACCAGCGAGTTTCATGACCTTATAAAAACATGACTGTTTTTATACAGGTCATGGAACTCTGAGGTACTTTATTTATTATAATAAAGTACCTCAGGGGGTACTTTATTTATTATAATACACAACTTTCAGCGAGTCATGTGACAGAAAGTACATCAGAACTCACC
Source organism: Xenopus borealis (assembly GCA_024363595.1). Classification (NCBI taxonomy): domain Eukaryota; kingdom Metazoa; phylum Chordata; class Amphibia; order Anura; family Pipidae; genus Xenopus; species Xenopus borealis. The sequence continues at coordinate 69,129,144 of CM044438.1, forward strand.
GTTTATAACTGATGACATCAGAACTCACCATTTATAAGGATATAATTTACAAGATATTCACGGCTTTTGTGTATTATAAGGCGATAAATTACCCTTTTATCACCCAAGCATCCATACATGCAGAAATGGGAGAACACAATTGGTAAAGAGTGCTCCAAAGGGCAAATAGATTTGGGGGGAAATTAATACAATTTGTAAAGAGGACATATTTGCGAACTTCACATCACAATGTAACATTCTTCATTAGGCTTTTATTGCATTGTGAATCTTAATTGCGCATTGCGAATCTTTAACACCTGCTAAAAATTTGCACCCTCTATCCTACTGTCGTGTGAGTGGCAAAAAGATCACAAAGTTGTTAACTTTAATCGCATTGCAAACAAATATTGAAAGTTTTTTGTGTTAGCAAGCAACATTAATATGTCCCAATAGTTTAGGACAATGCCAAAGAAGGAGTCACCAGTAAAACACTCACTGGGTGAGGCTGCCCTTATTAAGAATATATGGGAAGAACTACATGGTGCTATGAGGATAATCATATTAAAGGAGAACTAAAGCTTAAATAAAGAAGAAGTGCAGAAATGTTGTACAGTGTGGGGGTTATTTATTAAAACTCGATTTTTTTCTTGTTGAGTTTTTTGAGTGAAAAACTTGAATTTTTTGAGAAAAAAAGTTTCAAGATTTATTATGCCCTGAAACTGCTAAAAGTCTGAATCCGAATATACTCCATCTACAACCTGTCAAATTCATGTAAAAGTCAATAACAGCTGTCCCTTTAACTCTTTGATGATGGTTTTAACCACAGCCATTTAGCAATAAAGATGTGTGCCTCCAAAGATGTACCAGTAGCTCCCCATCTTCTTTTCTGTTGATTCATCATCCCTCCATCTTCTTTTCTGTTGATTCCCTGCACATGCTCTGAGCTGCTGTCACTTACTGAGCTTAGGGGCTGACACATAATATATTGACTATATGTATATAATATAAATGTCATTATATACAGCTGATTAGTAGATAATTCAGATTATTGGTAAATGACAACTCAGAAACCAACACAATTATCATTAGAAATTAATAATCAGCCCTGAATCATTAGCTTATTTGCAAACCTCTTTTTATGCTTGATGATTTGTAACAACCCATAAGCTTAGCTTCTTTCTCAATAGCTTCTCAGAGCCCACTGAGCATATGTGTGTCGCAGACACTCCTAAGAAAATCCAAGATAGAAACTGTTACAACTATGAAGCCCTGGACCATTAAGATGATACAGATGTTGAAACTTTAGGTGGTTTAATAGGATTGGTATATAAAATATGGCATTTCTAGCCGTATTTATATTTAGGGTTTAGTGCTCCTTTAAACCCCAAAAAGAAATGCTAACTTTTTTTTGTTAAGGTAATTAAATAATTATCCAAGTATATCAATGTAATTACCTGTTCACAAATATTAACTATACAGTAATTCATGTTTTACCTTGACAGTTATCTCTCCCTTTGATTGTTGGTTGTTGCTTTTTGTTGTCTCTCTCTCTCCTTTTTTTGTTCACAACAAAATTGTGAAGGTTTTATTGCTTTTATGGAACCTTACGTTGCTAATTGCATAACAGGGTTGTTTACCCATTTGGATTGAAGGATGAAAAGGGGGAGTATAGTATTTAAAGTGGACCTGTCACCCACAAAAATATTCAAAATCCTATTTCATCACATTAGTCAAGCAAAATGAACATTAATTACACTATATAAATTATTTTAATCTTGTTTTCTTCAGTCTGGGAATTCATAATTATAGCAAGCAGGCAGGAGCTATTTTGTGGACACTGTTATTAAGACAAGCCTTGCATCATCTCAGAATCTTGTTTGTGCACCAGAATGCCGGACCCAATGTCCATCCCCATGTCCTGGCTACACAATTAAATGGTTAAGAGAACTGGGGGAAAGTGTGGAGAGCAGTGGCATCTAGGAAGTGCTGAATGGAAAGTGAAAGTAATTATCTGCCCCGCCTCTATGCCTAAGGCATAGAGGAGAGGTAGACAATATTTGATTGACAGCTGAGATAATGAGCTTAAAACAGCTATGAATGCTTTAATAAAAATTTGATTTTGGGTTTCATGTTTAATTTGAAAAGGACTTTTATTATACAGATTTTTGTGTCTGGGTGACGGGTCCACTTTAAATATGACAAGTTCTTTACTGTGATTATAATTGTACCATTTCAGCTAATTTTGTTCAATAATATCTGTAAATTTCTCTATTAAAGAATTGAGTGTAATTGCTAACTACGGGTGTGGTTTCTCTTAAGAAATTGAAGTATAATTGTAAGGGCCCTGGTGGTCTAGTGGGCAGCGAGGTCCACAGCCGCTACTTCGGCATCTCGAAGGTGCGCGTGGCGCACTTCCGGGTTTTCTTAAAGTCGTAGGCACGCAGACGTAATGGCGTCAATGGCGCCAAATTCAAAAGGTATTTAAAGGGACATTCTGGATTATCACATTGCCCGTTATAGGTTCAGTTTTGTTGAGTTCCTGGTGCCTTGAGCTTGTTCCTAGTTTACTGAGCTGATTCCTGTTGTGACCCCTGCCTGATTCTGACTACTCCTGACTTCTGTGATCCTGACCTTGGCTTGTGACTCGACTATTCTACCATCTGTAACCATTGCCTTTTACCTGACTCCGATCTTGCCTGATCCCTCTGGTAGTCTTCCTGGTTTTGACCTCGGTCTGTCTGACTCCGTCTGTGTTCCGCCTGTCCTGACCCGGCCTGATTCGACTATGTTATCTCCCTCCATCCTGTTCAGTGACCTTCTGCTCAAAGACTTTGCTATACAGTCGTGCCCCATTGCTGGCCAGAACTTTCGCCTTGCACCTCTTGTTAAGTCCAGGTGGCATCTGAGTAGCTGAGGGCTCCTTCCGAGGCCAAAGGTGGTCACACTACTGGTGAACTACAAGCCGAGACCAGGGTACTTGGCATCTGTTCTGGTTTGGGTGCCAACCATGACAATAATCCTGGAGACTGAGCAGAAAATATTAAATATTTACAATTCCACTGTGGTAATGATTGCTGGAATTTCACAAACCTTTACCTCTCTGCAACACTATTTCATCTTTTCACCTCATTTTTGTAATAACGATTTTTAAAGACAAACTGTATGCTGGCAATTTTTCTCTTTTTGTGAACAAATATCGTCTTTTTATCATTTATCGCAGCTGGTCAACTCCAGAATGTGGTTTAGACCGAGCCCTTGCAAAAGGGTGCTTCTAGCAGCTGGTCAACGCCACAGCACGGGTTAGGCTGAGCACTGGTGATTTATTTCTGTGTTTCACTAACTATTTCTTCATACTATGATAACATAAATGTTTTGTGAGACTATATAGTACAGTATAATGTTGCAAAACCAGTTGTTCCCAAGCAACATGTTGCTCACCAACGCCTTGGATTTTGCTCCCGGTGGCCTCAAAACAGATGAAAGTGAAAGTTCACCATTTGATATAAGGGATTCTGAAGCTCCTTCCTGTTTACTCCTTGAGAGGTAGATAATGAGATTACCAGTGCACAGGTAATTCCCCTCTACAATAGACTCTTACAAAACAGTTACAACAAATGGGAAAGGGAGGGGGTTTATACTGGGTACCCAATTAACTACCTTGCAAAGATTAAATAATAAATCTTAAAAACTCTAAGGCATACTGTGTTAGCAACACAACTCTACTTGCTAAGACTCTGTGGGCTTGTTTTTGTAAAGTGTATTGGATTAACATTATGACTACAAAAAAAGACAAACCTGCATTAATAATACAACTGGTAGAAGTTTAGTTTTCTGATTGGATGAAATATCAGCCCCTATTCCAGACAAAGTCTGTACATCTGAAGGCACTCCAGGGGGTTAATTAGTCTCTCTATTTCTCTTGCCTATTTCACATGGCTTGGATTGCTTTTTGAGACATTATACAAGTACTGCGCTCTTCAGCCCTCCTCTCTACAGTTCCTCATTTGTGCTTAAAGATTCCTCTTGCTATCCTGCCGTGCTGGCTCTCATTAAACGCCGACATTCAGAGTTCCTCAGGTAGGACAGACACAGCTGAAAAAAAATCCAAAAACACTCTTCAGTTATGGGGGCCTGCATTTTGGACACATTTATATTTCAGATATTGTACTTTCCTACTGTTCAGTCTTCTGCAGAATATAATAGCTAGGCCTCTTCTCTACCAGACTTCTGAGTTTGAAAGTATTGCCTGCCTGCCTGCAAACTTGCAAACATACAGCTGTAGAAGAGAAAGATACTAAAACTTCTCAGTATTAATATTGGAGACTCGTGTTGTCAGGCTTTGTAGGTGGAAGAGATTTGTAGAAGGATGACCTCTCCTACACCTCCCA
>CM044438.1:69135820-69151799 GCA_024363595.1 Xenopus borealis
CTGTTTAGAGCAAATTTAGAGATAGAAAAAAAAAACGTTTACTTGTTCTTTAAGGCAATTTTTTATATTCAATGTTTCTTTGTTCCTATGTGTTTCCTATGTGTATGAAATAAAATGAAATTGTTAATTGACATTTCCAAATATGATACCTGCAGTAGTTGTTTACTTCTTCTACTTCACTTAAAAAGTTAACTAAATAAGTAATTAACAAGGGATGATCACATTTTGATTTGGTTTGTATAAGTGTTTATTTTTCCTGTTTAATATTATAAATTTCTCAAAACAATAACCGGAAACCCAGTAGAATTTCATAGTAAAGACGCCAAAGTGTCTTTATGGGCTAGTAAGTTTATCATGCACAATATTTTTTTTTTTTTTGACACGTCTTTTTTTTTACGTCTGCGAATTTTCGGCAGGAGAATTTTCGCTGGCGGTGAATTTGCCGCAAATTCTCGCCTGCCAAATAAATTCGCCCATCACTAGGCTGCAGTATTGCCATAAGACAGATAAATACAGGCCAAAGTAAGAAGTGGACAGAGCACAACTAGATACGCATGTTAAGAAAATAAAACTATAGGCTGAAAACCAAGTAGCGGGAAACAGAGCAAAGACCTTGGAGGAAACAACTAGGAATGAAACCCAGCACAACAGTACAGTAACATGAACTATCAACAACTAAAACCAGAACTTAGGGCAACACAAAACAAAAGACCTCAGCAGAAAAAAAACTAAATACTTCACATCCAGCAGCTCACAAAATAAAAAATATATTGTCACTTGCCTTCTGTAAAGAACTTTTTATGCAACCAGTGGCACATTGACGGGGTAATTTCTTGAGATCATTCATAGCAGCAACAAAATCTTAGAGAGCAACAACTTCCCTAAAGTGTGTGAATACACTTATTTATTTATTATGTATTTAACAATTTTATTCCGACGCACATTTATTTTGATATATAGCAGGTAAATTGGATAATATACAGAACTTGTCAATAATCTTTCATGAATTAAGCAATAAAAAACATAAAATAATTGTTTTGTTAGGGTTATTCTAGAGGGAATGTAGGTGCAATTACTATAAAAGACTTGTCTGTCAATCATGCATTATCGCTCAAAAATGTAACACAGATCTGCAGTGCCATTCAGTATAACAACACACCGTTATATGAAATATTGATTATATATAATTGCTCTTTTAAACTTAATGCATGTTTGCACTACTTAATGAATCATTCAAAGGCCATTGGATGTTCGTCACCTCTCCCCAAAATAATTTTCTTCCCCAGCATTCTGTTATTTGTAATACTTTATTTATTGGCAAGAAAACGGTGCACAAAAATCTTGTAATGGGAAATCAATTGAACAGAAAAGATTCTGGCAGAATTCAACTCATTCAAAGCAAGAGAAAGTGATCGACCCACATTAATGGTGTAAAGGGACACAACAAAGATGCATATAGAAAGGTCCATGACTTTTATTCTCAGCACCTTTGTGATTTTGTCCAATCCTTTACAATAGCAGCTTAGTGTAACATGCAATATACACAACCAATTTCACAGACAAAAATACCTATTAATTGAAAAAAAGAGGAACAAAAGGAGTGAAATCTACTGGCAGCCTCTGGACATGCTCTTCAGCAATGTCTGGCTTGTGGAAGTAATTGCACTGTTTTGCTGGGAACTATAGGATTTCCATGGGTATGTGCTGCTGAAATGACTGGGGACTGTGTCTTTGAATTTATAGTACTGGATAACATTTGATGCAGAAACACATCTAAAGAAATTTCATTGGAAGAGGCCAGAGATCAAGTTTGGCTTTGTTTTGCATGTCTGTCTGGAGTCAAGCAATGAAAAGAAAACACTGACAGAACTAGCCTTGCTTTTCCTTATATCTTGGCTCCGCTCTTGCTTCTACTCTTGTTTCTACTTCTACTCTTGTTTATTAATGACCTGGATGTGGGCATTGAAAGTACGGTTTCTATTTTTGCAGATGATACTAAATTGTGCAGAGCTATAGGTTCCATGCAGGATGCTACCACTCTGCAGAGTGATTTGTCTAAGTTGGGAAACTAGGCAGCAATCTGGAAAATGAGGTTCGATGTTGATAAATGCAAGGTTATGCACTTTGGCAAAAATAATATAAATGCAAGTTATGTATTAAATGGCGGTGTGTTGGGAATTTCCTTAAGTGAGATGGATCTTGGGGTTTTTATAGATAACAAGTTGTCTCATTCTGAGCAGTGTCATTCTGTAGCTACTAAAGCAAATAGGGTTCTGTCCTGCATAAAAAAGGGCATAAACTCAAGGTATGAAAACATAATTATACCTCTTTATAGATCCCTAGTAAGACCTCATCAGGAGTATGCAGTGCAGTTTTGGACTCCAGTCCTTAGGAAGGATGTAAATGAGCTGGAGAGAGTGCAGAGACGTGCAACTAAACTTGTTAGAGGAATGGAAGACTTAAATAGACTGTCACGGTTGGGGTTGTTTTCTCTGGAAAAAGGCGCTTGTGAGGGGACATGATTAAACTTTACAAATACATTAGAGGACATTATAGACAAATATCAGGGGAATGTTTTACCCATAAAGAGGATCACCGCACCAGAGGCCACCCATTCAGACTAGAAGAAAAGGACTTTAATTTGAAGCAGCGTAGGTGGTTCTTCACAGTCAGGACAGTGAGGTTGTGGAATGCACTGCCGGGTGATGTTGTGACTATCTGGGTTATCTGTTAAAGGCCCCCCATAGATGGGCCGATAAAAGCTGCCGACAGACAGAGCTTATTGGCCCGTGTGTGGGGCCCTCCAATTGACTACCCCAATAGATATCAGGATGAAAGTCGGCGATTAGATGAGCCCAGTATCACCCACTTCAATGTGGGCATATCAGGGAGAGATCCGCTCATATGGCGACATTGCTACGTGTATGGCCACCTTAAGAGTGAAATAATGTCTCATGCCATAAGGTTCATTATCAAACGAGTACTAATAATAACCCCCTTTCATCCACACATTGAATTTGTACTGAAAATTATCTAACCTCCTTGTTGCACCTGCCTGTGCAGAAACAGGAGCTCCACACTCATTCAGCACACAGCTGCTGACAGAAGGACTTGAGTGGAACTGTTCTGGGTTTTCTCAATTCTTTATTAAGGTGGAGTGCACTTGGCTGGAGCCCAGTATAACAGCAGGGAAACACATTGCCACTGTCATGTACACAGCAAGGCCACCAGCCCACCTACATCACAACAGGTCGCTATTACTAGATACCCCTGGGAACATATTACAGTATAGAGTATAACACAAAATACATGAAATAGAGTACACATTATAACACAAAATACATGAAACATTTGTAGATAACAAGCAATCTCCTTGCAGTGTGATGAGAAAACTGGATGATGCTCAGACTGGGCAGATTTCTGATACAGCAATCATCTTGGGATGTACCATGTGCTCTGCAGGGTTTCACTATAAACTTCAGTTAATCTGCAGTGCTAACTAAGTAAAGTTGCTGCACAACACACTAACCACAGCAGCACACTTAAAACATGATGCAGAGGAGAAATTAACTTCTAGAACAGGATATTATATTTTTCATCAAAAGAATAATGACAGAGCTCTTACCTCTCCTGTAGATTGTAATACACTGGGTAGGGACCAGACCATTCACTAGGGGTTTTATCTATGATGTCAAACAATTAGGTTAAGCTTCTGTCAGAAATCAGTTTTGGTCCTGTTAAATAATTAAGTTTTCATTGCAAATCATGGTGAGCATGTTCGTACAGCCCAAAGATTTCCTTCCCATTAGTCATTTAACCTTTAGCAATGCAGAAATATATGGTGAAGATTCATATGCATGAATTCACTGTGTCACGCTTACACTATTCATGCAATGTCAGACTAGGCTGGTGTGAAATAGGTGGGTAAAGCCTTTGAGGGCCCTCGCCTACCCAGGCCCACTTCCCCATCTAGGTCTGCTTTACCATCTGAGTGCCCATTCCAACCCTGAGTCCATGCTTGGCTGCTTCTGGTTTTAAAGGAGAAGTCAACCTATAATGGGGTAAACGCCATGCCCCCCTCCCCCCAAAAGCCCCCCTCACCCCCAGCCTACTCCCCCCCTGGGCAAATGCCCCTAAGTTGCTACTTACCCCCTCAGTGCAGGGCTTGACTGTAGAGTTTGCAGGTGCCATCTCCCCAGCTGTCTTTTTCCTGGATTCAGCATGCGCTGAAAGTCACAATGTTTTCCAACTGAAACTTTGTGACTTTTGGTACAGTAGAGCTGAACCAGCAAATGCTCCTACTGAGCATGCGTCGTCAAACGCCAATGAATCCTGGAAGAAGACAGCTGGGGAAAAGCCTACTATATACACAAGTAATTATATTTGTTTTGCAGCAACATGAAGTTACACAGCACTCTTTGAGGCCTGCTGCTCCTCTGCTCATGCTCAGCCAGCACGGGAAGCATTTTCTCCACTCGGGTGCAGATAGCCGCAGACATACTTCACTACATGATGTCTCTTTATAGCAAAGTATTATACTTATGTGAGGTATCCTTTTGTTTTAATTTCTTTAACTCTTTATATAAATCAGTTATTGCTTGACAGATCTACTGATCTACATTTTCATGTGTCTTTGATGAGCTATAGTACTCCTATCAAATCTTGTTAATGCACTGCAATCAGGGCCACCATTAGAAATCCCGTTGCCTCGTACATAAATTTTTTTCAGGCCCCACCCCAGATCCCGCCTACTCCACACCATAGTTAAAAGACAACACAAGATATCAGCACTAAAAATAGTAAACTCCCCACACACACAAGTTAAATATGGTCAGGGCTTACTTATAAGTAAAAAAACTGACACCAGGGCCCCCCATACATTTTTTTTTTAAATATTGGTGGTCAGGGTCCCCCTACAAATTAAAAAAAAATAACTGGTGACTAGGGCCCCCCTATAAAAAAATTGGCACCAACGTCCCCCATAAAAGTTTGAAAAAAACATTGGTGTCAGGGGCCTAAAGAGTAATAAAATAATACATTGGTGGCCAGGGGTTTAATAAAATTAAAAAAAAAAATGGTGTTTAGTAGAACTGAATTTGTGGCTTCAGGATGGCAACTTCAGCTCCTTTAGTGACTTTGGGTCTTTTCGCGGCTTAGGGTCTTCAACTTCAGCTGTTCGGGACTTTGGCTCTTTGGGACTTTGGTGGTTCGGAAGAGGCGCCATGGCTTTGGCACTGTCAAGAGGGGCCTGGTTATTTAAAAACAGGATTCGCCCCCCTTTAGGTCCGGGCCTGATTGTAGCCCCTGCGCCCCCCTGATGGTGGCCCTTACTGCAATACCTAAAACTATATAGTTACAAATATTTGCTATATTAGGTACTCACATATACCTTATGCAGCCTTTTAATTGCTTGCTGCTATAGGGTTATGCTTTAAAAAGGAGTGTCTGGCTTTGATTTGCCAAAAATCTAAATACTTGCTTAGTGAAAAGGTGTAAAAGTTAATCTGAAGAAAACAGTATGGATTTAAAATAATTTCTTCAAATATGTGGCAAATCCTAGTTCCCTAGGCCTATGAAGATTTACTAAATTCAGATGAAGGATTCAAAGTTCGATCAAATTTTCAAAAAGATTCAAATTCGAATTTCAAATGTTTTTGAAGACCACTTCGACCAGTGAATTTTGAAAATCCGAATAAAAATCTATTCGAATATTCAACTATTCGACAGCCGAATAACTTCCCTTTTAAATTTTTATTTGACTGCCTAGTTCACCAGATCAAAGCTACCGAATTGGGTTTCATTATTTTTGATTGAATAAAAAAATTTGATCGAATGGTTAAAATCGTTCTAATCGAATTGCGGTAAATAGTGATGGGCGAATCTCCCAAGATTCGCTTCGCCGAAAAATTCGTGAATTTCCCGAGAAATTCACGAATTGCCGAAAAATTCGCGAAACGAGTCGCGGGACGCTTTTGACACGCGTCGCGTTCTTTTCGTGTCAAAAATGACGCGCGACTCGTTTTTCCAGCGAATTTTCGCTAAGCGATATTTCGCTGGCGATTCGCGAATTTATTAGCCAGCGGCGAATCACGGGAATTTGCCGCAAATTCGCCCCTGGCAAATAAATTTGCCCATCACTAGCGGTAAAATCTTTCGAATTCAATATTCAAATTCAAAGGATTTTAATTCCAACACTATTCCCATGGTCGAATTTGAGGGTTTTTTAACCCTCGAATTTGACCCTTAGTAAATCTGCCCCTTAGTGTTTGTAATATGAAATGCATAAAGCGTAAGGCTGTGGACACAATAAACTTTTTCACTTTGATTCAAATGCCTGGTTGGAAGATTGCCTTTATTGAGTGCCTGCTCCAAAGAATTTTCAGTTTGTCTGCTCCCCGTGCTGAAGGCTCAGGGCAGTGCACCTGGGCATCTTTGCATAGAAATAGAGAAAAATAAGGGAGCACCATCCGTTTGATGAAAAGAACTATCCAGATGGTGTGCAGGGTCAGTCTAATAAATAATAGACATAATCAGAAGTGGGGAGAAGAAGAAAGAAGAAAACGACCCATGCAACTGCACCTTCCCATCTATGTTCAATACAGCATATAAAGATGTATGTAATATTAAAATATAACTTTTAATGATTGCATTAAAATAAGTCCAGCATTATAGTACTAAGTTAAAAATATGAGTCCGGCGGGGCATAGCACTATACACCAAAACGGCCTGGGAGTATAGTTGTGTATCCCACGTCCTATTGTGGTTATTGATGCAGGTGCCGTAGGGATATTCCACCCCCTTTAACTGCGTTAATCACAGGAGTAATGATGGTCCATGTACCTCACTAGTGCCTCAGGCACAATAAATCTAGATGTAGCTTCTTAACACGGATATCGGGAACACTCAATCCGCCTGTTGATGCTCTGTCTGTCTTGTGCCTCAGGCTCTGCAGCTATCTATCTAAGCAGGCGTGTCTAATGGAGAAGAATGGACCGTGCCTATGACAAAGCCCGTAGTGATCGGGCAAAACGCGCGTCAGCGCTTTTTAGCTTGAATCCGGCGGGGTCTGACACTAGTTTAAACTACAACTCTCCTGGTGACTCCGTGACTTGGAGTGCACCTAGGGGAGCGGAGGGTGGACAGGTAGCCTTCGGGTTTGGGACTGGGTTCGTTCCTGCTTCCTTTGCCAGGACTGGTCACACGGGACTTACCTAGTTAGGCAGTTAGTCACAGTGCCTGAGGCACAAGTCAGATTAGATAGCTTCGCACGGTCCATTCTTCTCCATTAGACATGCCTACTTAGATAGATAGCTGCAGTGCCTGAGGCACAAGACAGACAGGGCATTAACAGGCAGATTGAGTGTTCCCGATATCCGTGTTAAGAAGCTACATCTAGATTTATTGTGCCTGAGGCACTAGTGAGGTACATGGACCATCATTACTCCTGTGATTAACGCAGTTAAAGGGGGTGGAATATCCGTACGGCACCTGCATCAATAACCACAATAGGACGTGGGATACACAACTTTACTCCCAGGCCGTTTTGGTGTATAGTGCTATGCCCCGCCGGACTCATATTGTTAACTTAGTACTATAATGCTCGACTTATTTTAATGCAACCACCTGGGCATCTTCCCTGATATGGTAGTAAGTCATTCTTTACCATTTGGAGACCCCATTTTAAAATTTAGATATTAGTATCACCAAAGAGTTTCTTCTACATTTGTTCAGTCTTACAAGGCCTAATCTGACACACAGTGCACACAGTCTTTTATAATTTCCCATAAAAAGCACACTTTGTACTTCAAAACCTAATCACAAATACTAGGTACTGTAATATCGTTGTTGCTCTATCAAATATCTTTTTCCAGTGTTTTAAGAGTTGCTTAAGGAGGTAAACATGGCTTCTATAAACAGAGGAACATAAGAGAGAAACTGAATGGAAGAGAAATATAAAGAGATTATTTCCTGGATAAATGTTATAGTTATAAATACATATAAAAACTTCTGTCAAGTCAAAAAATTATTTAGAAAACAGATTATGCACAGTTATTGTGTGACCCAGAAAAAGGGACAACAGCCTCATCTTCTTATTAGGCAGAAAAAGTAATTTGCTTGGGGCAAGTCAGCACCTGTGAGGCTCAGGGGACACTCAGCTAGCATTATAGCAACCTTCTAGCACTGAGAGGGTTTAATCCTAAGACATTTGCAGCTCAATATCTTGGACTATGCAGAAATATCTAGAAAACAATCAGAACAAGAGGGGTTATTTATTAAAGTCTAATTTTTTCTAGTCAGAGTTATAAAGGGGAAAACAACATTTTTTGGAGGGGAAAACTCAAATATTTTGTGATTTATTAACCTCAATGCTGCTAAAAGTCTGAATAAAAAAGTACTCCATCTCAAACCTGCCAAGGTCATATGGCAGATGTCTAATTCAAATTTAGAAGATATCATGAGCTGCACTGCATTTCCTGTGTCTCTTTTCCCATTATGTGCCACCAGCAGGGGAAGGGGATGTCAAATAATTTGCAAATGATATTGATAAGCAGTGAAGGGTCTGTGCACCAGGCCCTCAAGAGACTATATTACTGTTTTTCAGTGAAGGAGGCTGAAGTACCTCCTTCAGGTGGCAAAGCCTAAACTAAACACTTAAACTAAAAAACAGATAAAAAATTAAAAAAGAAAATTAAAAGCTTACGACCGTTTATTAAAAAAAATGTATCATATTTATTGGGTGTAGGCGCAATATAAAAGCAGTGGTGAGCACTTCATTTGTGCAAAGCAGGGCTGATAAATCATGTTTCTCTGAAGTATGACTTGCTTAAAAAATCCCTATGCTCCTAAACTATCATTATTTTTATACATATGGTTTCCCCTTTTCTGTAAGTTATTTAGAAGTAGAAAACATTGATTATGTTTGTAGCAGCATGCTATGGATACTGTTGCTGTACTATAAGGGGCAAATTTACTATTATTTCCCAAAAATAATTCGTTTCTATTCGATATTCGATTAGCATTCGATTTTCGAATGTTAATCGAATAGTTCTAACGATCGATATTCGATCATTCGACGATCGAATACAAACCTATTCGATCAGTCAAATATATCATTCGACTGAACGAAGAAATCATCCTATTCAATCAGAACTTAGTCTCAGAAGCCCATGGGAGTGCTCCCATAGGCTTCTATTGCAATTCGGTAGGTCCAATCTGCCAATCAAAAGAACTTAAAAAATAAAATCCTTCGCTGATCATTTCACCATTCCCTATTCGATGATCGAATATGTCAAAATTCACATATTCGACTAAACGAAGAAATCCTACGTTCAAATTCGATCGAACTTCTAATCCTTCACGTGAATTTAGTACATTGGCCCCTAAGTGTAGAATAACATCAAAGAATAATAAATAATCATATACAGTAGATATCCACATTATAGTACAGGTATGGGACATGTTATCCAGAATGCTGGGGTTTTCGGGATAATGGATCTTCTGTAATTTGGATCTGCATACCTGAAGTCTACTAAAAAATCATAAAAAAATAAACCCAATGAGATGGTTCTGCTTCCCATAAGGATTAATTAGATTTTAGTTAGGATCAAGTACAAGGTACTGTTTTATTACTACAGAGAAACCATTTTTAGGAATTTGGATTATTTGATTATAATGGAGTCTACAGGGGATGACCTTTCTGTAAAGCATTAAATTGTTCCTGGGTGGTTCAAAATAAGTGCTGTGATTGCCCATTTCGTAAAACCCTATGTGGACTGGCAGCCTACAGGAGGAAATTGGAGGTTTGATAAATATGCTCCACAGTGTCTATTCACTCAGACTTCAGGGTTGTCACTAGAGAGTGTTCCAGAAACAGACCCATTATAACTAATCCTAGGTCAAATGCTAGGGTGGGCTAGTAAATATAATAATAATTTAAGCAGTTTAACTGTGGTAGTTTAATTTGTGGAATAAAGTAATATTTTCAGTACAGAAACCAAAGATAACATGAAAGAAAAAAAAAAGGTCATAGAGTCTACCCTTATAACAAAGCCCGGAGCATGTAAATCTGAACACAATAAAAAAAAAATATATGTAACCCCCAGCTCATCCTAAGAAATAATTACTAGCGTAGAGACTGTTTAACACTAAATGGGTACAGAAAATGAGATCTGCACGGACAGGAAAGTTTTTCAAGAGTATTTTCCCCAAGGCTAGGTCCTAGTAAACAAAAATAAGTCTGTTGTAACAAGATCTTGTATCTTCAATGTTTCTATGTTTCAAATCCTAACAACATAGCCCAGACTATTTTTTTTTAAGTATGGTTTGCCTTTTAAAATATATAAAATATTAGTTTGGTTGTCAGAATATAGCCATTCAACAAGAATTGTGTGCAAAACTGGTAGTAAATAAACATAAACTTTAACAAGCAGCTAAAGTAAACAATTTTAATGCAACTATTGAAACTCACTTTTTCTTAATTAGAGCATTAAATATTCACCAATGAGGGCCACACACTTGATTAAAACAATGAAATGATGTATTTGCTACCAAATATACATAATTCAAATGTGTGACTTTACTAAAAAGTTATGCATTGTTGCATGCAGCAAAAATGATAAGTGCCATTAGTGTCTGAGAGGGTGTGAATGTGTCAGTCCAGTGCAGAACATGATTAGCAAGAAATTAATAGAGGAATATCATTTTTAAACACCAATCCCCACATGTCTTCCATACCAGAGTTTTAGGATAACACCATAAAAAAGTACTGTGATGAGAGCAGATGACCAAGCAGGCATTTACCTGTTGGCTCTGCCAGATGCAGTGTCCCACTGTGTACAACCACATTTATCCATCTGTGCTTATAGAATATAAGGGTCTGTTATGGCTGCATTATGGTATTGTGTTGTACAGGGGATGTTCACGATGGAGAAGAGGCGCTTAAGGGGTGATATGATAACTATGTATAAATATATAAGGGGATGATATATTAATCTCTCTAATGCTTTATTCACCAGTAGGTCTTTCCAGCTGACACAAGGTCACCCGTTCCGATTAGAAGAAAAGAGGTTCCGCCTAAATATTCAGAAGGGGTTTTTTTACAGTGAGAGCTGTGAAGATGTGGAATTCTCTCCCTGAATCAGTTGTACAGGGTGATACATTAGATTAAGAAGGGGTTGGATGGCTTTTTAGCAAGTGAGGGAATACAGGGTTATGGAAGAGAGCTCATTATACAAGTTGATCCAGGGACTAGTCCGATTGCCCATTTGGAGTCAGGAAGGAATTTTTTTCCCCCTCTGAGGCAAATTGGAGAGGCTTCAGATGGATTGCCTTCCTCTGGCAGTTAGGCAGTTTTTTAAAAAAAAAAGTTAAAAGATTGAACTTGATGGACATGTGTTTTTTTTCAGCCTAACTTACTATGTTACCTTCCTGGTAACAATGCTGTCAGTAACATTATTTTTTTTCATCATCTGGACAGTGGACTGTCAAGAGTATCAGTGCCTTTTATTTGGTATACTGAATTCCAGTGTCAGTTGGAGGGCATTCTTCGTCTGTCAAAACCTTGTAATGTGCTATCACTATATTGGGTAAAATGCAGATGCAGCTGATTTACAATTGAAATCCCTGTAATGGCGCTGTTGACTTTAGAAACGAAAAGTCTGTATGGTTCTCAGCACTTTGTAGAGACAATATGAAGTCAGCACACACTCTCCTCACGTTTTCACGGTGCAAATTCCAATGGAGGCCACCATCCACCAGGTTCAAAATGTTTTCAATGACGGACAGCACCGGTTTCTTTCTTTAAAAAGCCTTTAATGCAACATGGCTATGACCAGTAACATAGTAACGTTTCGAGCCACAACTCGGCCCTTTGTCGACAAAGGGCCGAGTTGTGGCTCGAATCGTTACTATGTTTTAATACGTAGATGTTTTAATACGTTTCACCTAGCTAATTATCATGTCTATTTCTGATCATTTAAACATCATCACACATTTCTTGACCATTTATCTATAATTAATCAAACTAAGATTAATTAGTGTGTGGAATTTAAAAAAACATAATGCAGCAACACAAACAGACAAATCATAATAGATTGTAAAAATTTTGCTTATAGTTATTATCTCTTAGTATTTGGTAAGAGCATTAATGAAAAAACAGAAGAGATGGCAGTAACATGAATAAAATTCATATTTGAATATTTCCCAAAACAGTGTAACACGTATAGCTGTGTTATGACAATAATTATTTTATCAAACACTAGTTTTTCATAATTAATTTTGCTGGATTTGAGATTCTAAATTTGACACTTCTGCTTCCCCTCAAGATTCTAAAATGCTGGGAAATGCCATAAAACTACAGAAACCACTCAGATAAGTGATGAATACTCAATTCATTTCAGCTGCATTTGACTTATTGCTGTATCATGGCAAAATTGAATGAAAACTGTCATACACATTTGGAAGAATTGATTTTGCTCTATTTGATATATTTTTCATATTTTTCATATGTTTGGTGGAAACATTTCATAGGCATAAATAAACTAATAGTTGACAAGATAATTATAAATGTGCTTTAATTGGACTTTCTATAAAAGTGCATATGTATCTGTATCTGAATTCTAAATTTGACCCTTGATATAATCTCCCCCATAAGGTATAAAGATCCAAATTACAGAAAGATCCATCATCTAGAAAACCCCAAGTCCTGAACATTCTCGATAACAGGTAAGGCCATACCTTACTACATATTATTTATCTACTCTTTTACTGCAATACACTGTTAGTCTCCTGACAAAGCTCTCCATGAAGGATTAATGCAAAAAAAATGCATATTATTCTTTATTTAACAAAAGGGTTGATAAAAGTCAGTGTGACAAAAAAAAATAAAGCCTTTGGGAATAACATGGGTTTCTAACAGAAAAAAAGTGCAGCTGAAATTCAGACTTGATACAGTGACTTGATAAAAGTTAATTAAATCTGAAATCTGTTATATTTTAAAGAACACATACTGTTCTTTGCTAGTCTTGATTCTGTAAGATATGTTTAATTAAGTTTGGTGTATTAGATAGTATTAATCTTGAGACTCAAGTACAGAACTTCATGTACAGCAGCACTACAAACAGAGGTTCTGTTATACAACAATGTAAAAATGTCACTCTCTGTTGGAACTTTATTTCTTTCTTGAAGGGACCAGTCTATATTTTGACTTCTTGCACCATGGTTACATCGTACTTAGTCTTTGGGTGTCTTCACCGACACAAAGCATGCAGGAGCATCTGCAGTTGGGCCAAGTCAGGAATCAGCTTCAAGTGCGCATGTACAAATCTGCATTGAGGTAAGATTTTTTTAAAAGGGATTTTTTTACCAATGCACATCACAGCGAGGCGGGGGGGGGGCAATGCCAGGAAGTTTGGGGGAGGGGGGCTTTTGGTACGGGGAGACTTTAGTTTTCCTTTAATTGTTTATGTATCTCTGAATGTTTATTGGTCATTCTGACTGGAATTATAAATAGATTTGCTACTGTTTTGGAAATTTAGCAATATTTAGATTTAGGAATGAGACATGTACTATCTCTGTGACATGAATGCCTACCACAAAAGTATAATTGGCACTAATTTATACAGCAGAAGGAAGTATGTACTTAATTTTACTCTTGCAACAAGAGTAACACCTTTATACAGTACTTAAAAATCCTACGTTATTTATTGTTATGCAATGTGGTGGGTACCCATCTGGTACTCCCTGTGTTAAGCAGTTCTACCTGCTGTTAGTTTTTCTCTTTTTATCTCATTATACATTTCCCTAATGCAAGTTTTCTCATCTGTCATATTCTTTTGATGACCTTGTTGATTAAGTAGGCAAAAACTTAACTAACACAAGTTGTAGTAACTTATATACAATTTTGAACATAAGCACACATAGAGATGCTCTGGTTTCCATATGCTTAAAAAAACTGCAATTTCAGGAAGTAGATAATTTAACCGTTGAGGCTGAGTTTAAGATGCTATTCCACACTACATATTATTACATAATTTCTGCATGCCACATTTTATAAAAAGCGCTGTCATTCAGTATATAAATTTGGCTATGAGTTGTTTCATATTCTTCAAGGGTTATTTTATTATTAAAGTTACTATTCTTGACTAAAATACATGTAATGCTTTTTTTGGGCTAGGCAGCACAAATTAGTTAAAGTGTATGAGCATGGGTTACACTGGGACTCTACACAGCAGGGCAGGACCTTTGCCAAGTGGAAGCTATCCCTTTAAGAGGTAGTTGAACTACAAATCCAAGGCTTCTGTGCAATAAAAGATAGAATGGATGCCAGGAGGTTCTTTGTGAAAACATAAAGAGTGCTTTATTGTTTCAAGAACAATGTCCCCAGGTTTAATACTCACATATAGTGAAGTGAGGAAATAGCAGATGGTCACACAGGATTAGATGAGATCACAGAGGACAAGTCAAACAATACAGCAGGAAGGTTATCATTCCCTTAGAGTCCTGATATGTAAGGGTACATCAATTCCTTACAAGACACCACTGGCGAATGTGGGGATCGGGAACATCAGTGTAGGAACCAGAAGCTGCTGCTAAACCTAATTCCTAACCACAATGAAGTCCCTGCACTAAAGGCATACAGGGAAGCCTTATAGGAAGATCACTTCCTTCTATCACTCCTCATTGGAACAACAACTGTTCACGCTAGATATTGCTGACTGTCTTTCGCTCTAGAGACTATTATTAAACTAACCTTTTCTAACTATCCCTCATTCAAGGGGTGGCCTGGTCCCCGACTTAGGTCACTAACGGTTTGAGGTCCCATTAGGGCATGTGGCTTACTGTTGCCTTGGTGATCCCAGGCTCAATGGAACAAGCAGCTAGGATGTATACCAGCAGCCAAAGAGGCAGAAGACCCTCCCTACATACATTATAAAGCAGTGTGGCAGGGAGTGGTTATTACACCCTTTGACCAATAACTAAAGGTGTTGAAAGTGAGGTGTTTTTACACCCAATAACACAGGACATACTGAAATAGGCGATTAACTCCATAGGTGCAAAATAGAAAACCTATGGGTCCCTACATACATAATTTCTGTCCTTTTCAGTATTAATGTTTAGTGTGCCATGTTAAAGGCTAATATATCCCTCTACCGAAAAAAATACTTAAGTGATTCTTGAGCACATTGTTGAAGATTAAACCATTTTGGGAGAGTCTATTGGCTTGGAGTATAAAAGTATAACTTTTTCAGAAATACTGTATTAATTTATTAGCCATGTATGGGCTTATATAAAGTGATCCCCACTACCTTTGATTGGAAAATGGTTTTGTTGCGTCATTAATTGTGAAGTACTGTTTAACCTTATTGCTGGGAATATAGTTAGACTGAATATGCCCAAAAATGTTTGAGCCATCAACTTATCTCTTTCATAGAAATAGTTAATGCTTTGGATTGACATAAAACCTTTTAGTGGAGGCAACATGCCTTTGTCAGAAAAGGTCAGGGAGCCCTAATCTACTTTATTTATAACAGTGACATTTATATTTATTGAGAACTGGAAAAAAAGAAAAAGAAAAAAAAGACATTATAAATACAGTGTGAAGAATATAGATCAGATCATAAAGTTACATTTTAGGCTGGAGCTTGCTCTACTGCTCCATAGCTGTTTTCTCATCCCCACAGAGAAGCTGCTATTTCCACAGAATCTAAATCAGCCGTTTTCATCTCAGTTATGTCATTCACCCTTACATCTTATTATACAGTCAACCATCTGCAGCATCTTGTTCAGAAGTATTCCGACAATTGAAAGTGGAAAGTGCTGTAGTGGTTTATGTGATGCATCTTTCAAAAAAATAATGTGATGGTTATATGTTTTCAAAAAAATTAGGTAATTGACCTTGAAGGATCAATATTGGTCAATTATTTATATATTTGTAGGGACCCATAAGTACCATGGCCCTTATGGCTTCTTCCCTTGCCCT
>CM044438.1:69162816-69195670 GCA_024363595.1 Xenopus borealis
TTTAATATTACCCACGTGTAAATCAATAAATAAATAAATAAATAAATGTGTAACACCCCACCCGCTGACCATATAATAAAGTTAGCAAAAACATTAAAAAAGAAAAAGGAAATAAACGATAATAAATAATGAAATAAAGTGCAGTGGGAGCAGACCCCTGGTTAAGTGAAGACCATGCTAAAGTTCGTTAAAGGCCCTCTGTTGTACTATCCATAGTGTTCTAGTTGCACATAATTCGTCCTCTTAGTCGGACTACCCATCTTTTTTCGGGTGGTATCACATTATTATAATATACTGAATTGTTCAAACATTGGATTGGCCACCGGAGGTATGTGCAGACACTCACTGTTGTCAGTCCCGTTATTTCTATCTCCCATCATGCCGATCCTTTAGATCGTACATCGTGGCCGGTTATCCCTTTCACACTCTGGCGCCCTTCGGGGCCGATCCACGGAGCTCACATGCGCACACCTTAGACGTCAGCCAAGGAACTCCTACCCGATCAGGAGCGGAGCATCGCGCTCACAGACAGCTGCACTTGGCTGGAGAAGTTCACGACCCCACCTCCAGATCCGTTCCGCCATTTCTAGATCACAAGGTTAAGTGATAACTTTCAGGGTACTTTCCATTGCTCACTATAAGGATATTATAAGTTACTGAGTAAAGTGTAAATATGAATTGCAGCTTTAGCAGTTGGAGGACACTGCAGTACCATTAGATGGAAAAATAGTTGCTGGAGGAGGGGGTTAAGTTCCCACTTTACAGAACGCTGGTAAGGCCCCATCAAGAATATGCCATACAGTTATGGTCTCCAGTGTTCAAACGGATTTAATATTTAATATTTATGCACAGTTGTGCTCACTGCAAGATAACTACACTACTCAGTGATAGCAACACATATGAACCTTTAAGGAAAGATCCAACCAGCTGTTTCAAGAAAAAGGTGATAGGTTGCTTACAACAACTTGAAAAGGCGAAAGCCATCGATCGAGTTTTATATCGCCGTTTGTACCCCAGAGAAGTCACACCATGCTTATACGGACTCCCCAAGATACACAAAGAAGGAGCCCCACTAAGGCCCATTGTCAGCAGCATAAATTCAGTGACATACAGCATTGCAAAATTCTTGGCTAACATCTTAGCTCCGTTCGTAGGCAATACAGTGCATCATATCCAGATTGCCAAAGACTTTGTAACCAAGATTCATGGTGTTACACTAGAGGCAAAAGAAACCATGGTATCATATGATGTCACATCTTTGTTTACATGTATACCTACGACAGAAGCAATTGAGACTGTAAGAAATCGACTGCAGCAAGATAACACACTAAGCAGCAGGATGAAGCTCAATCCTAACCAATTATGTTTGTTGCTAGATTTGTGCCTTAACACCACATACTTCAAGTACAAGGACCTTTTCTATAGAGAGAAACATGGCTGTGCAATGGGTTCGCCAGTCTCTCCCATTGTAGCTAACTTATACATGGAGGAAGTGGAAAGGAGGGCTTTACTTACTTTCCAGGGAACTACACCAAGTCATTGGTTCAGGTATGTGGATGACACTTGGGTTAAAATCAGATCCAATGAAGTGGCAGCCTTTACAGAACAAATTAATTCAGTGGACAATAACATCTTCACAAGGGAAGATGTCCACGGGAACAAACTTGCTTTTTTGGACTGTTTAATTTGCATCCAAGAGGGGGTAACTTAAAAACGGAGGTGTACAAGAAACCTACTCATACGGATCAATATCAGTTGTTCGATTCCCACCATCCGCTGGAACACAAACTGGGTGTCATTAGAACTCTGCACCACAGGGCGGAATGTGTGACAACTGATACAGAGTCCAAGGACAAGGAGCATAAACATCTCAGAGGACCTTTAAAAGTGACGTCACTTCCGCCTTCACGGACAGGTGAGCTGTAACATGGAGTCCGAGCTTGCTTGTACACGAGATATACGCTTGAAAAAGGGAAAAGAGTAGTCCCGAAACGTTGCGTGGGTGTCACGACGCTATTTTATGCCTGGACTCTTTCAGATAAGTTTTCTACTTAACAATATGTACAACCTGCTACAATCATTTTTGCCTTTTATAAAGAAGCTAATAAATGCTACGTTTTAAACATATGAAGCTGATTCGTTAATGGAGGTGTGCAACACAGTTGGACTTTCTATATATATATATATATATATATATATATATATATATATATATATATATATATATATATATATATATATATATATATGTATTGCAGAGGCAGTAACCTAAAGCAGCGAATAACATATTTGCTTTTAAACAGTTCACCATTAAATGCATCCTGCAGATTGGTTGTTAATGGTTACTGCACCTGGGCAAAGAGCACATTTTTTTACATAACCAAACCAGAGCTGCGGAAAAATTACAGCTAAATGGCCCAAACACAAATGAAAGCATAATAAAAGATAATTAATCAGAAAATAAGGAAATGAAGGAAAATATCCAAACTAAAACTCGTGGCTACACAGGTTGATTACACCTTTGTGGTGGTTATACAAATGGCCTGCATGTGTCACTGTGCATACACAGAACTTTCTGTACAGCTTGAAAGTGAAAGTAAGAGTTACTGCTGTTATGTAAGGGCTGCATGAACCTGCTAATAAAGCACTGTTATGCTCACCTCATCCTCGGCTACCAAACACAACAACCTTCTCTTTCCCCCTTTCTCTTATCATGTTATCTGAGTGAAGTTATCCAGAAGTTAAGTCTACTAAAGATTGCAGGTAGTGGAAAGAAGCACTAGGAGCTAATTTAGTTTGACTAGTATAATCTATCTCTCTGTGTATGGAAAAGTGTCTTTTTTAACATCTGCTTTTATGCAATTGCAGCAATACCTGCTTAAAACCAATATTATGCACCCTAGAATTTGCCAGATTTTATACTAGGATTAAACAATTCCTGCTATAAGAGCAATAAAATGTACCTTTTTAGAATAGTCTTCAGTGATGACCTGCAATGGCAATCTTTCGTTTACAGAGAGAAACATGCACACACAAGAAACTCTTTTTTTTTCTCTGTGCCTCTCTAAATATAAATGTAAAATGCCTCCTCCATGCACATTTTAAAAAGTGTAACTAATGGTAACAGCTTAAATGGAAAAATAAATAACAACCTAGAAAAGCAACTGAACATGCACACATTTTGTATAATTTACTGTTTATTACGGTTACGGTTTATTGTTCTCTCTGTGTTCTTTCTCCCTATATTTTATTCCTGTAAGTAGAAAAGGTTGTGACCTCAGGGATCAGACCAGAGAAAAACAACTTGGCTTAAAGAAGAGAAAATAATATGGTAACTTTCAATACTGAAGTTAAAAAAAAGTGTGTATATGATCCACTGCAGTTTCTGTTTTCCTCTTCGAGCATACATTACTATTATCTGCTATCAGTACAAACAGGACCCTAGATGGCAATGGTGTAATGGATTCATTATTATTTTACTTGGTCTGACAACACTCAATAAAATACGAAATAATCATACTCATAGCTTACATCCAGGGCCTATCCAGATATATTGCTTATCTCTAGTGAAAATCTGTCCAGTTTTGCTTCACCGAAAAATTCACGAAACTCCGAAAAAATTTAAAAACGCATTGATGTCGGTGGGCATCAAAATTTGATGTCAATCAAAAATGAGTGTCAATTTGTACACATGCATCTTTTTGTTTCAGCAAATTTTTCAGCAGCAAATTTTTGAAGCATTTTGAAAAATATTTCAGGTCTTGTAATGCGGAAATTCACCACAAATCCATGCCTGGTGAATAAATTCGCCCATCACTATTTAAATAATTTCAGCACAAAGGTGGATACTATGTACATACTTTTTTGCCCTCACAGGCTGGTGTGTGCTTGTGACTGCACTTGTAATAAGAAGTACATGGGAATGAAATGGCTTTGAACTGCCTGCATTTCTACTCATAGAAAAAGGCTTATGAACCACTAGCTTCAGATCCTGTACAGTTCTATAGTGACTTAGTCCAGTTAGGACCCCCAACTCACTAGGGTCCGACTTTTGTGAGGGGAAACCAAACAAACTGTATATGTGTATATATATATATATATATATATATTAGTGTGTGTGTATATATATATATATATATATATATATATATATATATATATATATATAGGCATATGAAAAAGTATGGGAACTCCTCTCATCCTGCATAATAATTTACTTCACTTTCAACAAAAAAGATAACAGTGGTATGTCATTTCATTTCTCAGGAACTGGGATGTTTTCTCAATAAAGATTTTTAGTGAAGCAATATTCAGCTGTATGGAATCAATCAAATGTGAAAAACTGACAAAATTTGGGTACCCTTGTAATTTTGCTAATTTGAATGCATGTAACTGCTCAATACTGATCACTGGCAAAACCAAATTGGTTGGATTAGCTTGTTAAGCATTGAACTTCATGCGTAGGTGTGTCCAATCATGAGAAAAGGTATTTAAGGTGGTCAATTGCAAGTTGTGCTTCTGTTTGACTCTCCTCTGAAGAGTAACAGCAGGGGATCCTCTCAAAACATCAGAAAACAAAGATTGTTCTATATCATGGTTTAAGGGAAGGCTACAAAATGCTATCTCAGAGGTTTAAACTTTCAGTTTTAACTGTAAGGAATATAATCAGCAAATGGAAGGCCACAGGCACATTTGTTGTAAAACCCAGGACTGGCAGGCCAAGAAAAATACAGGCACAGCATGTGGAGCATTGTGAGAATGGTTACAGACAACCCAAAGATCACCTCCAAAGATCTGCAAGAACTTCTTGCTGCAGATAGTGTATCTGTACATTGTTACACAATTCAGTGCAATGTGCACAAAAAACATCTGTATGGCAGGGTGATGAGAAAGAAGCCCTTTCTGCACTCATGCCACAAACAGAGTTGCTTTTTGTATGCAAAAGCTCATTAAAAAAAGCCACAGTCAGTTTGGAGCTAATGACTGTTTGGACTGATGAGACAAAAATCTAGTTATTTGGACATAACAAAAAGTTCTTTGCATGGCAGAAGAACACCACATTCCAATAAAAACACCTGCTACCTACTGTCAAATTTGGTGGAAGTTCCATCATGCTGTGGGGCTGTGTGGCTAGTTCAGGGACTGGGGACCTTGTTAAAGTTGAGGGTAGGATGAATTCAACCCAATATTAACAAATTCTTAAGGATAATGTTCAAGCATTAGTCACAAGGTTGAAGTTACACAGGGGTTGGATATTCCAATAAGACAATGAGCCTAAACACAATTCAAAATCTACAATGGCATTTATGCAGAGGGAGAAGTATAATATACTGGAATGGCCGCCACAGTCCCCTGTGAAAATCTATTGGCTGATTTGAAGCAGGCTGTCAATCAAATTTAACTGAACTGGAGAGATTTTGTATGGACGTATAGTCAAGTACCGCCATCCAGAATCCAGACACTCATCAAAGGCTATAGAAGCGTCTAGAGGCTGTTACTTGGAGTGCCCAAATATCTGCACCTGTCTAATTTTGTTATGATGCAAAATGCATATTTTTTGTTAATCCAATAAACTTTATGTCACTGCTGAGATACTAATGTTTCCATAAGGCATGTTATATATTAAAAGGAAGTTGTTACTTTGAAAGCTCAGCCAATGATAAACAAAACTCCAAAGAATTAAGAGGGGTTCCCAAACTTTTTCATATGACTGCAATATAAATGCAAGATATACACTAAAGGGGTCGGTGTGTGTATGTATGGATGCTGGGTTTCATTTGGAGGGGTTGCCCTTGATGAACTTTTGTCTTTTTTCAATCTGATCTAACCATGTAAATATGTAACTGTAAAAATCACGACAGAATCAATTTAAGCATTCAACCCATGTGCTGGAGGTCTCTATGATTCCTATGCATGGTGGAGGTGTTGTCCTGCTTAAAGTGGACCCGTCACCCAGACACAAAAATCTGTATAATAAAAGTCCTTTTCAAATTAAACATAAAATCCAATTTAATTTTTTTATTAAAGCATTCATAGCTGTTTTAAGCTTATTTAAAAATCTCAGCTGTCAATCAAATATTGTCTGCCACTCCTCTATGCCTTAGGCATAGAGGCGGGGCAGATAATTACTTTCACTTTCCATTCAGGACTTCCTAGATGCCACTGCTCCCCACACATTCCCCCAGTTCTCTTAACCATTTAATTGTGTAGCCAGGACATGGGGATAGACATCAGGTCCCCCATTCTGGTGCACAAATAAGATTCTGAGATGATGCAAGGCTTGCCTTAATAACAGTGTCCACAAAATGGCTTCTGCCTGGTTGCTATAATTATGAATTCCCAGACTGAAGAAAACAAGATTATAATAATTTATATAGTGTAATTAATGTTCATTTTGCTTGACTAAGCACCACCAGGGGAGCACATATGAAAATCGCTAAACAGGAAGCAAGTTAGTCACAATGCAGGGAGATTCGGAATGCAGTTTCACCACAAACATGGAGGCATGCTCTAAGAAATGCACTAAGAAATGCTCTAAGAAAGGTCTGTTGACCCCACTACCCAAAACTCAAGCTCTAAATATCAAACAGCCCCACCATGATCATGCATCACAAAGAGAAGGAGTTACAACCAAAATACTATATTTATACCTTCTACAGAAGCTTCTCAGTAGAGAAGGCTATTTTCAAAAAAATTTAATTATATTAATTCAGGTTCACCATACTATAAAGAAAAACACTGGGTATTAGACAGGAAATGTATTTTAAAACTCTGTTATTGGTCACTTTTCAAGCCTGTTCAGTGCTAGAGAAGATAAACATTTACTAAACAGAAGTTCAGTGAAAATATAAGAAAATGTGTTCCTTTATTATGGTATTTACTTTGGTTCTATGAGTTGGCACGATATGTGAAAAAATGTAATTTCAAGTTTATTTTAGTGTAATTTGACTAGGGATTTGCCCAAATTTGAGTTTAAAAAAAAAATCGAAATTTGAATTTTGAAATTTATCATGTAATGTCCCTTTAAGAATTCAAATTCGGCTATTCACCATCTAAAACCTGCAAATTGGTGTTTTGATCTATGGGAGACTTCTTAAAATCAATTTGCAGTTGTTTGGTGGACTTTTGAAATAATACATTTTTTTGTGTGAAAAAACTCAAATCAAATTCAATCGAATTAGATTTGAATTTGAGATTGCAGTTCAATCCTATTCACCCGAATTTATAATATTTAAATTTTTTAATAAATTTCGATTGGTCATTTTTTTTTCGAATTTCCGAGTTCATGGGAGTTTTTAGGAACTCCCATAAACTCAAATTCGACCCTTGATAAATTTGCCCCTAGTTGTGAATTGTATTTGTAGAGTTTATGAAATCTAATAAAACTGTTGGCATCATTTATAGGGTTATCTGAATAGAGAAAAAGGCCATGGATCAATATGATGAGGTTTTTAAGCCAAATAGGAAATGTTCATTTTTCTTGCATTTTCAATTTTTTTTTTCCATGTTATCTAAATTATGCAGCAAATAAATGCATCAATAAGTTTTAGGCTGACATACAGATAATTACTGAAAAACCATCTGTGAGAGGCAAGGCATTATAAGGCTAGAAAGGGCTAAATTATCTATGCTTTTTGGACAGATAATTAGACTGTAAGTTCTTTGGCATAGGCAGTCATTGTCCCAGTAGCTTTTATAGCTAAAGATAAAAAAAGCAATGCTAAAGTCAGGGATTAAAGTATGCTGACTGCAGTGAGATGTAAATTGATGAGCAATATAAAAAGCATAAAAGTTTTGAAACTTCTGAGGACATATAAACGAGAGATTTAACCAACTAATGGCTATCACTGCCGTGAATTGTGCCTGATACGTAATGAAACTTATCACAGGTTTATTACTAACAAAACAAAGAATAACATGTGGTTGATCATTCACAAATATCTATTTCATTATT
Organism: Xenopus borealis; assembly: GCA_024363595.1. Taxonomy (NCBI): domain Eukaryota; kingdom Metazoa; phylum Chordata; class Amphibia; order Anura; family Pipidae; genus Xenopus; species Xenopus borealis. The sequence goes on from CM044438.1 coordinate 69,170,771, forward strand.
CCCTTAAGGTCAACTAAACGTAACTGTTGCTTTTTTTATATATATATAATGCTCTGTATTGTTATTTGCATTGATGACATGCTGGTAATGTTTTTTTCTCTGCTTTAGGTGACACACAGCAACAGAAAAATTATTTCATTTAATGTCAACAAATGATTAAAAACATCAGAAGAGATCTATCTATCTAGCTACTCTGCAACAAATAAGTAGTTCTTGTTGTCTTTTTTTGAGTATCTTTATTATATGGCATGTACTCTGCTCACTGAAACCCACAGTACAATGTTTCTCTTAAAGGAGAGCTCACCCCAAAAGTTAAAAAACCCTACCCCCTACCCTACATAGACCCCCTCCCTCCTCTCCCCCAGCCTGGCTGCTACCCTGGCAAATGCCCCTAACTTTTTACTTACCCCTCTATGCAGATTCAGGGATCGGAGTTCACGGAAGCCATCTTCTTACAGGAAACCCACTCATACAGATCAATATCTGTTGTTCGATTCCCACCATCCACTGGAACACAAATTGGATGTCGATAGAACTCTGCACCACAGGGTGGAATGTGTGGCAACTGGAATGTGTGGCATCTCAGAGGAGATTTGAAAGTGTTTGGCTGCCAATACCGGGCCTTTATCAAAACAGCAGAAACCAAGAGCAACAAGAACACCAATAGAAAAAAAATGTCCGGTGACACATAGTAGGCGAAAAATAGTCATCCCATATGTAGCTGGAGTCTCAGAGAAACTCAGGAGGATTTTCAATGAACACCACGTCCCTGTCTTTTTCAAAATTATCAACACACAAAAACTGGTACACCCAAAGGATCCAACACCAAAAGGAAAACAAAGCAATGTGGTATATGCAGTCCAGTGTAGTAAGGAGTGCACAGATCTATACATTGGAAAACAAACAACTGCTTACCAAGTGAATGGCTCAGCATAGGCGGGCAAATTCTACAGGGCAAGATTCGGCTGTCTTTCTACACCTAAAAACTATGCCAAGAAATTCCCACACCAGTCAGTAGAACTGAAGAAGCTGCTCGGGGTGAGTAGTGAAATGTCTCAATGATTACTCAGCAAGTCCAGTTACTTATATTAAATATCCAGCCTAATTAATTTCATTCAGGATGTGACATCCTTGCAGTATGATCTTGGCAAACTGGCAATATAGGCAGCTACGTGGAAAATGAGATTCAATGTTGATAAATGTAAAGTCATGCCTCTGGGACTGCACTAGGCAAATCCATAATAGAAAAGAACCTTTGAGTCCTTGTAGATAAAAAAAACTTGGCTGTAGCAAGCAATGCCAGTAAGCAGCATCAAGGGAAAATAAGGTCTTGAGCTGTCTTAAAAGGGTCATTGATTCATAGGGGCAGATTCACTAAAGCGCGAAGCGTCTAATGCTAGCGCTAATTTGCCAGCGTGACGTCATTTCGCAAATTCTCGCTAGCGAAGTAGATAGACTTGCGCAACTTCGCACCCTTACACCAGGCGAAGTTGCGCACTGACGAAGGATCGTAACTTCGCAAATTCACTAAGATGAACATTTTCCTGAATGTTAGCACTTACGTTAGACTTTACTTTGCCTGGTCAGACCAGGCAAAGTTCAATACAATAGATAGGAGGTAAAATTCCCGCCGTATGCAAATTAGGCATCACTAGCACAACTGCGCTCTGCCTGGCGAACAAACGGTAGCGCTACTTCGCTAACGTTCGCTGCCCTGAGCGCAAATTCGCACTTTAGTAAATTTGCGTAGCGCTGGCGAAAATTCGCCTGGCGAAGTGCGGCGAACGCTAGCGAAGCTAACGCTAGCGACTTTTCGGATCTTAGCGAATCTGCCCCATAGAATGAAGGTCTCATTCTTCCACTGTATCGAGCATTGATAAGGTCCCATCTAGAATATGCCATACAGTTTTGGTCTGTAAGCTGGTAAAAGGTATGGAAAATCTTAGCTACAGCTACGTATGTGGAAAGACTGTCCAAATTGGGAATGTTCACACTGAAGAAGAGGCGATTAAGGGGTGATATAACAATGTATAAATATATAAACATATAATAATCTCTCTAATGCTTTATTTGCCAGTAGGTCTTTCCAGCTGACACAAGGTGACCAATTCTGATTAGAAGGAGCTTCTGCCTAAATATTCAGAAGGGGTTTTTTATAGTGAGAGCTGTAAAGATGTGGAATTCTCTCCCTGAATCAGTACAGACTGATACATTAGATAGCTTTAAGAAGGGGTTGGATGGCTTTTTAGCAAGTGAGGGAATACAGGGTTATGGAAGATAGCTCATTATACAAGTTGATCCAGGGACTAGTCCAATTGCCATTTTGGAATCAGTAAGGAATTTTCCCTCTGTGAGAAAAATTGGAGAAGCTTCAAAATCATCTGGATCAACTAGCAGTTAGGCAGGTTAAAATTGTGTTAAAAGGTTGAACTGATTGACGTGTGTCTTTTTCCAACCTAACTTATTATGTTACCATGCATGTGCCACTAGGGTGAGCTCTTGCCCTCTCCCATTTACTTTGTTTTTGGCACTATTATGATTGTGTTTGTTAAGTTTATCAGATTTAGACAAACAGGGATTGGAGAAGCTGTCATATCACATCAATCATTTTATACTGAGATTGTTTTTATAAGACTTAATTACACAGTGCAGTTGTTTTAAGGGGCTTTATGATGTCCAGCAAAATCAGCAGCAATTCTCTTGCATGCTTTGCAGCTCTTTTGTCTGCTGTAATTAGCTGTTACAACCCTTCCAAAAGCATTGCCTGAACTACTCTTTGAATTGAATATGATATTTTAAATCAGATAATGTTCCCAACCAACATGTACATTTCTGTGCAGCCCTATCTCATTAGTCATCAAGTACCTAGCTTATCACCTTGTCATAAAGTACCTACCTTATCACCTTGTCATAATATATTTTACAGTTTGAATTTGCAATCATTTGATTGACTGAGGAAAATGTCCATAAAAATGCAACACACATATTTAACTGCAATGAATGTCATTAAACATTAAAGAAAAAACAAGTGTTTTGGCACTTACAGGAACAGAGAAGGAACAAGTAGCTGTTAAAAAATACTCTGTGTACTGAGTAATGTGTTAAAACATTTGTCTTCTGTTTACCAACCATGAAAAGAATGTGGTTAAAGTCAGAACTATATTTGTCTTTTAAACTGAAACTGCTTGTAAACATAATATTCAGTGGATAAGGAGCCTATACGAGGATTACAATTCCTTTGGAAGTTGCTTTACATTTGAAATATTATAAATTATTATTCAATAAGTCGATTCTGCTGCACGTGACAGGGTATCACACGCCTAGGACATATGAAATCAAATGTACATTATTAAAAAAAAGAGGCCAACGCCTAAGTAAAGTACAGAAGTGAAGTGATTGGACACCTAAATACTGTGTTGTGGCAGGAAAACATCAGTAATGACTGAATTGTAAAACTGGAATTCTAATAAATACAAGACAAGAACAAAAGTAGAAAAAAGAAATTGCAATGGAGATACCAAGCATACAGCAATAGACATCATTCAAGCTGTTATAAAAGTTAAGGAATTAGCATTTTTACTACTAGCAGTTTGACATCCTTTCTTCATGTTTGTATCTAGTTTTGATACTGTTATTTCTACTTTGATTCATTTGCCTTTATAATATCCTCTTGGATTATATCTGTTATACTTTTATACTTCTACTTTGTATTCTGCTTTTGTTTTTGTCTAATCTAATGTCTTAGGTTTCTAGCATCACGATTCAGTCCCCCACAGTACTTCTATACGATGATAACGTTTTGAATAAACCATTTTTCATTTCATAAGTGTGGTATCTTTCTGATGTTTCATTTCTCCATAAGACTGGACTACACCCAGGTTTTCCCTTAATTTTCACATATTCTGAGAACCTCCTCATGACCTGCATCTGTATCATGTTTCCCATCACTTAAGATTTACAGAGGGTGTGGTTAGAAGGAAAAAGGAATTTGCTGCTAGTTTATGGAGACAAGAGGACAACTTTTCCTACAAATATAAACACTGATGAGACAAACACAGGCAGTACTAACTAATTGTATTCTCATTAGCTGGAGGACAAAATATTACATATTCCACCAGTTATCTACATTATGTTTGAAGTGGTATTATACACATGCTTGAAAGAAAATACAAGCAATGTCTTGACCCATACTTCCATCTCTATAAACTATCCTGCATCTATTAAAATATCAAATCTATGTTTGAGGAGAAACAAGTTAGAGTTTTCACTGCAACATTCCTATTTATTGGCCTTTGGTATTGGCTCAGTTTAGAAGGTCCCAGGACCAGACCCCTTTCCATCACAAATGCTGCTGTAAAGCTCTGTTCAATGCTTAATATATTAAGATCAGAAAACTTAGCAGTAGTAGCAGTGAACTGCTTCCCTAGGGTTACATATATTATGTAAGTAATAACTGCAATATACACACTTTGATGAAATGTCCTCTTACTTTCTATTCTACCAGCAATACAGGGGATATATATATATATATATATATATATATATATATATATATATATATATATGTGTATCAGCATGAATTCTGGGGTTAGATGTAAAATTAGTTTGGGGGGTATAAGTGTACATGTAAAACCATGACTTCTGGATAGGTATGCTTCCACCAATAAGTGCCTGCATAGTACCCTCATCCCTTCATCTCACCCCATTTCATCCTAAGGCTACAAAATAACTGCTTTCAACCTATAAATACTTGCAAACCAATCATTTTGTCTGTCCTATAGATGCACCCCTACATATACAATATTGGATTAATAACATGTTTAGGGGTGTAAACGTATTCTTTTAAAGGACCAGTAACGCTATATCAGATTGCATTTTTTATCCAGCACCTACAAATAAACAACCTATTGAGATCATGTGTCCTATTCTATAAGACAAAAGTTTTCATTTTTACATTTCTGTGTAAAGGTATTAATGATACTGGCTCACTATCTCCCTGGTTAAGTATTAATATCCCTGGTATTTTACATAGATTATCTGTTACCCGGTTTGTAAACATGTCCTCTATTGCATAATTCCAATTGAATGGCTGCACTATCACTTCTATATCTAGACTATACAAGTATGGAATCCCTTTTCTGGAAAACTATTATTCACAAAGCTCAAAATTACAGGAATGCCATCTCCCACAGAAGCAATATTAAGCAAATAATTTCCTTAATAAAACAGAGTCCTGTAATTGATAGTAACTAAGCTGCATGAATCCATGTCGATGGCAAAACAATCATATTGAGTTTAATTAATGTTTAAATGTTTAAGCAGACTTAAAAGGATTATGTCATGATTTTTAGGATTTAATTTTTTATTTCGAAATTGCACTGTTTACACTACAAATAATTCACTCCAAAATATATAATTTCATTCCTGAACAAGTGTATTTTTTTAGTTGTAATATTGGTGTGTAGGCAGTCATGTCAGGTCATTTTGCCTGGTCATGTGCTTTCAGAAAGAGCCATCACTTTCAGAAAGAGCCAGCCAGCAATAGCCTAGGCCATACACTGAGGGAGGTTAACATTCACTGTACTAAAAAATAAGGTTCTCTTTTAACCGGATAGGCCAATTTGCACTTAAAGGGATTCTGTCATGATTTTTTGGATGTAGTTTTTATTTTTAAATTACACTGTTTACACTGCAAATAATTGACTCTACAATATAGAATTTCATTCTTAAACCAGCAAGTGTATTTTTTTAGTTGTAATATTGGTGTGTAGGCAGCCATCTCAGGTCATTTTGCCTGGCCATGTGCTTTCAGAAAGAGCCAGCACTTTAGGATGGAACTGCTTTCTGGCAGGCTGTTGTTTCTCTTTCTCAATGTAACTGAATGTTTTGAATTGGTCCTGGATTTTACTGTTGAGTGCTGTTCTTATATCTACCAGGCAGCTGTTTTCTTGTGTCAAGGAGCTGCTATCTGGTTATCTTCCCATTGTTGTGTTGTTAGGCTGCTGGGGGGGGGGGGGGGGGGATGGAGGGGGTGATATCACTCCTACTTGCAGTGCAGCAGTAAAGTGTGACTGAAGTTTATCAGAGCACTAGTCCCATGACTGGGGCAGCTACCTTTCAACCTAAAGAAAAAGAACTTTGCACCCCTGTTGGGTTTATTAATGTTTTAAAATGTTTTTAGCAGCCTTAAATTATGGTGAGCCATACCTACTCCAGAAAACCTCAGGTTCCAAGCATTCTGGATATTAGAACTCTTACCTGTATTTTGTAGCCTTGGATAAGATATCCCATACCTGTACTTATTTTGCCTTATGAACCTCAATGACATTCATATATAGGCATTTGGTGTGTGACAACAATTTTAATAAAGCTTAAAGCTACTAAAATAAACATATTGTTATTTTTTTAAATCAAAAATATGTATTCATCAGTTTCTAATTGTAATGTTTAAAGATGTCAGCTATTTTGTTATCAAACTTACAGTACTTTAATAAAATGCATGCTTTTCAGTGTTACAGTGTTCCCATAGAGCAATTTTCTGAGGCAGCATCTTTATATCTGGAGTTCACCAAAATCAAACATAATATATGCTCTGTACCAAATAGAAAAGCCTGGAGAATATCTAATGTTTAAAGTGAAGCGGAAAAAGATCAAGGTCATCAGACAGACAGTAGACGACAGACCTGGTGAACAATTCACAATATATTACTGCTATGTTCCTATGAAATTGACAGGAACATAAAATATTCTTTTTGTAAAAAAGCATCTCACAACCTAGTGGCACTTACCACAGCCAATATTGCTTGATGTTCCTGGAAGCAAAGAGCTTGTTACACCAGGCTAGAGGTAGCATGATCCATCAATAGGCTGGAGTACTGCATTCATTTGCACTGAAGATAGTGAAAGGCTCACGCTGTCCACGGTCTACTATTACTAAAGGAAGCAACACGTTTCTGCAGCTTACTTTCTGCAACTAACTTCTGCAACTAATAATAAAGATGTTCAAAAGGAACTGAATTGTGAGTTCCACAGTGCTGCAAGTCAGAGCAAGAACTGACATTTGTAAAAGATGGAAACAGGCATGGAGAACCAAGAACTGTTTTGCAAAAGTTCCTGATATTAAAAGAAATTCCAGCTTCATTCGGGCATAATTAAGGATGCCAATGGACAAATAACAGCATATGCAACAAAGATATTGCAAATATGGAAGGCATACTAAGAATGCCTCTATATGACATCAAGATACTTCTGATGATGTCAACTACTTTTAAGAAACTTTAGAGATGAAGTCAGATTGGCCCACAGATGTTAAAAAGGAAAGTCATGGGAATTGTTGGCATAGTACCATAGCTGTTATATTAAGTATTTGAAGAAGAGGAATCTCAATGGTCAACAAATTGAAGTTAATATTCTAATACCAAAGAAAGGAGAAGTGTTAAAATGTCCAAATCATCGTTGGCAGGATGCATATGAATGTGTCCCAGCTTAAACTGCTTGATTCCCGAGGAAATGTGAAAATAATATAATAATACGTCTATTTACTGTAATATCTATGTGTTCCATATTCCAGTGTATAGCTCCATCTGTTAATCCAACTGGTATTGTAGTTCTTTTATGTGTGTTTTCTTTACTTTTACAAATCAAAAGTGTTTGTGTGGCTCAAGTGTGGCCCCAGTTGTTATTTTTCCAATGTTGCCCAGGGAAGCCTGTTGGGCACCCCTGCAACAAACATTCAAAATGTTTCCATTCTGTTTCCACGATGTTCTTGTGGTCATCTATACAAAATGCTACTTTTTATCAAGATACAATAGTTACATTACATTAAAGTACAACAATAGCAGTTCATATAGAAGCATACTTATCTGAAATAAACAATCTTTTTCAGCTATAAATGAAAATTCTGATATTATATTCCCTATTATGGCAATAGAAAACACACTGCATGAATTTATTTTCTGGGTTTAGATCTCTTTATCTTCAATCAAGAAATACAACACGCACTGGCACTTGGTTGTAAAAGGTGACAAGAAAATATCTTGAAATGTGTTTATGAAAACAAAGATGAATTGTCCAGGCTATGGTATTTCCTGTGACTCTTTACAAATGTGAAAGCTAGTCAATGATGAAGGGATACAAAAAAGTATGAATGAATATTGGTGTTGGCACAGGATGGCAAGGAAAATAAAGGAATGGATATGTGACCAAATCATATATAACTTTTAACTTGAAGTAAAAATGACAAGACTTTTCCCCCACTCTGGTTTTCTCACCATACAGAGTGGCTTCCACACTCTGGAATATTCTCATCTTCTGGATTTCCTCAATAACTTTACACTCACAATCACTTGAGTCACCTGACTCCCCCAAATACTTACCAAATGCATATGTTCATCTACCTGTCTTTCTCCCACATTAGCAACAGTGCCACTCAAACCACAATATTTTCTCCGCCTACTATTTAACTCTGGAGTGCTCTGTATAGACAATACAGGGAAGACATTTGGTTCCCAATTAACTTCCCATTTCACAAGGTTAACCCACTTCTGAGGCACTGAGCCATTTATTCAAAGGGGGAGATCATCTTTAAATTACCTTTTAGTATTCCTAACCAAATTTGCAATCAGTGTTGATTTTTTAATTTAGTTTTTTTTTTATATTTAGCTTTGTTTAGCAACTCTTCGATTTATAATTTCAGTAGCTAATTGATTTCTAAAGAATGGAAGATGAATAGGATATACACTGAATAGAAAGGTTTAATAATACAAAATAACAATGAACCCTCACAGAGCAAACTTTTTTGCCTGTTGGGGTCAGTACCCAACCAAAACATTTCAAAAACCCTTAAAAGGGTTGCCCATCTTTGGGTTAACTTTTAGTATGGTGTAGAGAGTGATATTATCTTTTTTGCCTGTTGGGGTCAGTACCCAACCAAAACAATTAAAAAACCCTTAAACTTTGTAGTTTATCTATTGTAGATGAGTTTTCCAAATTGTTTTATGTTTTAAGGTTACTACTTCAGAAGGTCCTCTTATATGGAATTACATGCTACTAACACATCTGACTGATATTTTTATTCACACACATGTTGGTACTGTCTGATGACAGGGCCATACAGCACACTTCTTTAATGCTGTGAATTAAGTAGTGAGAGGGGCCTGTTTTATTCAAGACTACCACATCTGGAAAACTCTATAATAATTTGTTTAGTCTCCAGTATCTAGGACCTAGTTTTTCTTAGATCTGAGATAGAAAAATCAAGATCAGGCAATGGTCGAACTAATGCTGAATATTCTGAATTCTGGAGAAGTGAATCAATGCTACAAGAGAAGGGTCTAAAAAGACATGGGGGCAGATTTACTAACGTGTGAAAATTCACTAGAGACGGCTACGCATGTATCGCAACACTTCGAGAGAGAGAGAAAAGTGTTCACCACTGTCAGAGTAAGGAACAAGTGAGTTCACTTATAACCATCTCACCCTTCCAGAAAAGAGAGAGAGAGAGAGAGAGGAAGACCTCCCTGCACATGGCAAATTCAGCAAACTGAAATACTTACTCTCCTATTCACCAAGAAGCATCCATCACATGTATGCCTAGACTCAGTATAAATTGATAGGTCCCTGTGAGAAACACTTGGTAGGAGTAAGAACTCGGAACAGACCAATTGTATGTATGACCTGTTAAGAAGATAAAAACAAGTGCAGGGTATACCAAGTATCACGAGGCACCCGAGGCATATACCATCCACTTCTACCTATCAGAATGCATAGCAGCAAGAAATATTCTAACTGAAAACAAATCCTAAAAGAACAGGGACAAGGGCAGCTGAAACATAAATAAATAGTTTAGGATTCCTAACACCACGTAAGGTCCTGTGTTGAGGTTGACTCAATTAATCATTGAAAACCCAACCACTACAGAACCTAAGGAATAGAGCCCTTGTTGGTTGACCCAACCTCGTCTTATGAGAGGTACAACTAGATACCCCTAAGTTAACAGATCCAGAATAACCCAAGTGTCACTAAAGGGAAATTCCATGACTCATGGAGGCAGGTTGTACACCCTGGAGAGATGCTAAGAGTCACCCATGAAACCTGTGTTTTCATCCAACTGTAAGGGGCATATTTATATGTGTGGAATCCATAATACTACATATATGAACTCCCTAAGCTGACCTTAGGACTTGAGAGGCCCTATGGATGTTCCAGTAAGTATCAGAAGGGATTCTAATCCACTAAAACCCTGCTGGGTCATAAGTATCAGAAGTGGCACAGCAATATGAAACTGAGAACAAGCAAGGTTAACAGAAGTGTTGCATCTGGAAGTTACCCGGGCAGAGAGCCCTGTGAGAATGTACCAGAGACCCAATTCTCAAATAGTATAAATGTAAATCCCCTTAGTCTAGGAAACAATGTGATAGACATGTACAAAACAGACACAGACACATCCAAACCTCCAAATTGAGGCTATACAGACTTGCAGGACAGATACTTAACTATGCCCAATTAGAATAAAATGAATAAGGCTGGCAGATGTAGGAGAATGCAGCCTACTGTAATAACTGCAGCCATCTCACATAAGGGAATGCTATGCTCCTGCACAGGGGAGTTGTTGTGTTTGGTAGCCGAGGATGAGGAGAGTATAACAGTGCTTTATTAGCAGGTCATGCTGCCATTACATAACAGCAGTAAGTTTTACTTTCACTTTCAAGCTGTACAGAAAGTCCTGTGTATGCACAGTGCCATCAGCAGGCCATTTGTATAAACACCACAGGAGTTAGGTGCATTACAGCCTGAAGCGATAGAACAGGTAGAAATACCAGTATGTAACTGAGGAGGCAGGTTCCGATTCTGCTGGTGTTCAAGAGGGCACTGACTTAGATGCTTGCATCTGCTGTCTAATCAGTGACCTGTCTAGTAGGAAGAACAGCCAGACATGTATTCTAAAAAACCACTAAGTAGGGGAATAGAGAATTGAAGAAACACAGACCCAAAATACTGTAAGTCTGCATACTGGACACAGCAGACACCTAGCCTTTAGGTCACAACAATGTTTTGTTTGCTGGCAGCCTAAGCAAAATACTCCTATGCTGGGCAGTCCTATTTGTAACTTGAACAAAGTTATCTCTATTGTCTAACAGACACCTTGAGGATACCTATAACCTGAAAGCTTTTGGTCCGAAATATAGATTTAAGAGAAGACTTCCTAGTGGTATGATGTCTGTGTGTACCCATATATCCTGATACTAAGCTCAGTAGTAAGTGTCCATGTAGAACCTTTTGTAGAAACAAAATATTCCTTGTTATTCTTAAACTCTGTCAAAGTTAGAACTTATAGTCCTGTACTGTCTATATACATATATACATACATATCTGCAAACAGAGATGGGCACAGGTTGCACCCCTGAAATTAGTGAGATGACCTGGGTGCTCTAGAAGAAATTATGGATAAGAGTTCAAAGTACAATCTGTTGAGGGCAAATATAGGTTTATTAAGCCAACCTTTTGATTCCACACAGGAACCTCTCAAGGACAAAAATACCCTATCTATATGCACATCCCTATGTGCACTTTAATATTCAAATATTTATACATACTGTATACATACATAAACATACATACGCACAAACATGCAGATGACCTACTTATAGATGCACCTATCTATATTGCTTGCCCAACCCCACAGCCCCAGCAATGGATAGTAATGACACCACACAATTGACTGGAATAAGCAATTATTACGTGGACCTCAATTCATGCAGGCAGTGATCTGTAAAACAAGACTGCTAAATCTAGGAAATTTTACATTCAATGGCCCCAAATGTACTACATACCTGAGGGTTATTGTTAGTCCAGCGATCCTTATGAAAGATGGACTTCCGAAAACTACTACCCCTGGGAGAAAACATTACCAAGAACAGTAATAAAATACATTCCCTGCTCATTTGGTTAGGCCTAGTGATGGGCGAATTTATTCGCATGGGGCGAATTCGCAGAGAATTCCCTCGATTCGCCGCTGGCGAATAAATTCGCAAAACGGCCGCGAAATTTTGCCTGGCGAAAATTTGCTGAAAAAAGACAAGTCGCACGTCGAAAGTGATGGGAAACTGGGTAGATTCGCCCATCACTAGTTAGGCCATACCATACCCCAGGAGTAAAGAAAAGAAAGAAATGGCATAATAAGGCATTGGTATTGAACTCCAATGTACCCCAGATCCATCCCACACCATGTCATGGGTAATTTAGGTTAGCTGCTGTTTAAAGCAAGCATGTATCAGATCCTAGTAGTCACCCAGCCCAGTGATCTACATCCATTAGGGCTACTCAATCCAGGTGAGCAATAACTAGAACAGATCATCCTGCAAAGCAAACTAGGAGCATACAGGTACAATCCCAACAATATGTAGTGCATAGTTGATATAAGTTGTTGCTAAGGGCAATCATCTATCAGGCCCTGGCAGCTCACCAGGTCTGTGCTCGACATCCCTTAGGGCTATCTGTTCCAGGTGAGCAATAGCCTGAGCATATCCTGCAGAACAACATAGAAGCCTGCAGATATAATCACAACATGTAACGCATAGCTTATATTACTTGCCACCTAGAGCAAGCATGTATCAGGGCCTAGCAGTCAGCCAGACCTGTGCTCTACATTCATTAAGGCTACTTGTTCAGGTGAGCAATAGCCGGAGCATTTACTGCAGAAAACAATAGGAGCACACCAATACACTCACAACAACATGTAATATATAGTTTAGATTAGCTACCACTTAGAGCAAGCATGTAGCAGGGCCTAGCAGTCATCCAGACCTGTGCTCTATATACAATAAAGCTGCTAATACCTTATTGTCCCCCTGCTTTCATGGGCATGAATGTAGAGCTAAATGTATAAAGATGTGTTTATGATCTTTTACTTGTATGGGTAGGCAACCCGTCATCCAGAAAGCTTAGAATCCCCAAAAAAGGAAGATTATATCAAACTTACTATGATCTTCCTTTCCTGGACAAACTCCATGTCAGTACACATTGAAGCCAGAACATACAGTATACAGAAGAACAACATAGGAGCGCATGGATACAATCACAGCAACATGCATTATAGATCAGAACCTAGCAGCTACCCAGTGATCCATACTCAATGGGCCTACTGATGTAAAGTATGCAAATGGCCTGAACTCAGTGCCCTGCATGTTAGTATACGCTATATGTCACCGCAGCTGGATATTTGAGTAGGCCTTTTAGTAAATGAGTGATGGCAGGAATGTTTATAAATAAATACAAAAAAACCCCAACATTAACAAAAGTACAAAATCTTGGATACAGATGTTATATATGAAGGCATGATGTAGGGTTAGTACTGGATCCCTACTGGAACCATGGAGGGCTCCATATGTGACCCACTGAGAGGTAAACAAAGCACTACTAGCACTTATAGATATGGAAAGGTACCATCCAAATACATGAGAAAGGTAAGGACAGAAGGGACTATGGTAGGGAGGGGGTAGAGAAAAAATTGGAAGGGAGGGGGGAAAGGAATTCATTATCTGTATCCTCATTAGGACTGGTATTAATCTTAAAACTAAAAAAAATACCAGTCCTAAAAAGTAATGGGTTTATTATAAGCTTTTTACAATATTAGTACCAGAAATGTTTTCAATCAACTTTGAGGACCTAATCATATAGGGTCCTTGTCCTTTAAGTATTTTTGTTTATTATTTCTGACTTTTTACTGTTTTTATTCTTTTTACAATTTCAATATTTTGTTCAAGTGCTTATAAACTCCCATGGGTGAGTTAATAACTGAATAGCTTAATACCCTTTTTGCCTCTTCATACTCTTAAACAAGTGAAAACAAACTAATTGTTGTGAGGACTGGGTGAGTCTAAATGAGGCCTCATCATAAAATATTGGGGATCATATATATATATGTGAGGGTCATAATCATAATTTTATCTTTTTTTGTAACAGGCCCCATGCAATAGCTAAAAATAATAATTCACACATTTCTTTGGTTCAGTCATATTAAAATCAAGAGTTGGACCTCTTCTTATAACAGAAGTTATATCTCCATCAGTATTGAATTCCCTTACAGAGAAGAGATAAAACTACTCACTACAAGTTGTGCAAGTGAGTCATGGTGATCAGAAATGTCAAAAATAGGTTAACACAATTGTACATTTTTTCCTAGTCAGTTTGAGTCTGAAGCAGACTCTGAAAGGTTCCATGGGAGTGATGATCTGTTGACCTACCATTCACATTTTTCTTTACAGTGCTAGAGGGCTGTCAGTGGAATACTTGCAAAACTAGAGTGTAGGACAGTAGAAAAGTATTTTTTACAATGAATGAAATTGCTCACAGTATTGATGCATTTTTAAGAATAAAGTAAACAACTGATTGCTTTTAACTTCCTTTTTTATGTTTGGAATAGGTCAATCCAAGAGTTTATGGATAAAGTAAAGGGAATGTCAATCTGTCTGTTTCATAAGTACTACCGTCTAGTCCCTTTCCAACAGGGTTGCTAAGGAACAGAATTAAACTTTATTCTCATGATATACTTTTACTCGTTTATTTTACATATGAGATACTTTGAAAGGAAGAGAGTAAATACATTACCATTCTGGAAAAAATGTAAATGAATGCATACTGTATATATCAAGATATTACAATCCATATAAATATTATGGAAGTCTTACAATATGCTTTGGGATTTTAACTTTGCAACAACAAAGACCAGCAGTGAAAAGTCATTATTTTTTATTATTATGCTTTTCTCTATCATTCTATTTTAAAGGGGAAGTATCAATTTATTATTAAAAGCACCTATATTACTAAAGTCTGTTGTGTCTAATTTGCCATGAGACAGCTGATGTCAGTAAAGCAAGTGCAAGAACTAATGTCAGTGTTTACTGTGACAAGTTCTGTCAGTGGCATTTCAGGTCAACTTAACTTTCTGCTATAAATCACCAAAATATAGTTATGACAAATATGGCAGTATTTCCAGATTATGCACTGCTAAAACTGGTGTGTTTGCTTCAGAAATACTACTTATTAATAGTAATCAGGCTAGAGTATGGAGGTAGGCTTAAACAGTAGTAAAGTCATTTAAAGGAAAACTAAACTCTAAAAATGAATGTGGCTAAAAATGCTATACGTTACATACTAACTCATTGCACCAGCCTAAAGTTTCAGCTTGCCAATAGCAGCAATGATCCATGACTCCAAACTTGTCACAGGGGGTCACCATCTTGGAAAGTGTCTGCGACACTCACATGCTCAGTGGGCTCTGAGCAGCTGTTGAGAAACTAAGCTTAGTAGTCGTCGTAAATTTACAAGCAGAAAACAAGGTTTGTCTGTAATATAAGATGATGCTACTAGGTCAGTTATTAAAGGGATACTGTCATGGGAAAACATGTTTTTTTTTTCAAAATAAGTCAGTTAATAGTGCTGCTGTAGCAGACTTCTGCATTGAAATGCAATTCACAAAAGAGCAAACAGATTTTTTTATATTCAATTCTGAAATCTGACATGGGGCTGGACATATTGTCAGTTTACCAGCTGCCCCCAGTCATGTGACTTGTGCCTGCACTATAGGATGGAACTACTTTCTGGCAGGCTATTTTTCCTACTTAAAGGGGTGGTTCACCTTTACTGTAACTTTTATTATGTTATAGAATGGCCAATTCTAAGCAACTTTTCAATTGGTTTTTATTATTTATTTGTTATAGTTTTATAGTTATTTGTCTTTTCGTCTGATTCTTTGCAACTTTCAAATGGGCGTCACCGTCCCCTTCTAAAAAAACAAATGCTCTGTAAGGCTACAAATGTATTGTTATTGCTACTTTTTATTGCTGATCCTTCTATTCAGACTCTCCCCTATTCACATTCCAGTCTCTTATTCAAATCAATGCATGGTTGCTAGGGTAATTTGGGCCCTAGTTACAAGACTGCTTAAAATGCAAATTGAAGAGCTGCTGAATAAAAAGTGAAATAACTCAAAAACCGTAAATAATAAAAAATGAAAACAAATTGCAAATTATGTCAGAATGTCGCTCTCTACATCATACTAAAAGTTATCTCAAAGGTGAACAACCCCTTTAATGTAACTGAATAAGTCTCAGTGGGACTTGGTTTTTACTATTGAGTGTTGTTCTTAGATCTACCACAGAGCTGTTATCTTGTGTTAGGGAGCTGCTATCTGGTTACCTTCGCATTGTTCTTTTGTTAGGCTGCTGGGGGGGTGGGGAAGGGAGGGGGTGATATCACTTCAACTTGCAGTACAGCAGTAAAGAGTGACAGAAATGTACAATATCAAAGCACAAGTCACATGACTGGGGGCAGCTGGGAAACTAACTACAGTATATGCCTAGCCTCATGTCAAATTTCAAAATTGAATATAAAAAAATCTGTTTGCTCTTTTGAAAAATGGATTTCAGTTCAGAATTCTGCTGGAGCAGCAGTATCAACTGATGTGTTTTGAAAAAAACATGTTTTCCCATGACAGTATCCTTCAAATTTTGATGGTAGGTACACTGATTGCTGTGTTGCAATGTAGTAAGTATCTGTATTAATTACTAATCAGCCTTATGCTGTGAAATTTATATTCTATGTGTACTGTGTATGCTCAATAAGCATACAAAAAAGAGGCTGATTGTCTGCATATGCTCTGTGCCACTGTCAGTTACTGAATGCAAAGAAGGGGGTTGTGGGAGCACTCCAAGGCTAAATAAAAATAAATAAATACAACGGAAGTGCTATTGTCCCCTGCCTCATAAGTAATCTAGTATCTATGCAAGTACATTACAAAAACAGGGGTTATTATTTACAAAGTTGTGATCATAAAATTACCATAACATGCTTAAATAACGATATGGGGGAGGATGTACTGTTGCCCTGAACTGGTGTTTGAATTGGAAACAATATTGTATATGAATATGCTGCTGTGTAGCCATGGGGGTAGCCTTTCAAATTGAAATATGCAGGGTCGGACTGGGGGGCCCGGGGGCCAACGGGACTTCTGTGCAAACGGCTTGTGTGCGAGAACGGCGATGCACAAACTTTTTTTTATTAGTCAGAATCAGGAGAGGGGGGTCCTGCCCTGCGGGGGCCAATGAGGGTTAGGGCCCACCAGGTTTCTTCCCAGTGTCCTGTCTGGCCAGTTTGACCCTGGAAATATGGCTATTTTGTACTGGGTTGCATAGTAGAGATAAGTTCTTAAGGATACAATGGGTTTGGGTTCCTGAGCAAGAACTAAACCCACTGCATTCTACAAAGCTTACCCACTCTTTGCCAGTTAGACTATTACAACTTAAATGGCTACATACAGTAGTTGCATATTTATATTAATTAACTATAGTAGTGTTTCTGAAGTAAACACAATTTATATTTTGATTACTTGCTGCTACACGCTGGAGCACTTAGTGCTTCTTTATGCTTTACACTGCCAATAATTTCATAGCTGTGTATTCATTAGATTTGCCAGTAAATTTTCCTCAGTGTGCAAGTCTAAAATTTTGCAGTGCAAATGTTCACATATGTTCTATGGTTTAGATTATTTTGCACTGCACACATTGTAATCATTTTTGTGCTACTTTTCAGGTGGCTTTTGGGTAGTTTTGTGATTTGGCTGGTTTTGAAAATTGGACCTTACAAGTCAACCTTAACTTGCGTACACCTACACACACACATAGGGTTGCAGCCTGGCCAGTATTTTTGACAGTGTATCCCAATGTTATTAATAGGAAGAAAATATATAGGAAGGCCATTAAAAAAAAAAAAAACGTGGCAACCCTACACACAAATACAGCTAATGAGATGAGTTCGAGTGTAACCTCTACAGCTCCATTCGGTGGAGTAGTGTTAGTGAGAGTGACAGTGAGTGAGAGAGCGCGTTTTTTAAAGATTGGCCAACAGGTGCTTTTAAAATGCTTCATTATATCCTCCATTATTTCCTCCATTAATGGCACGAGCGAGCAGTGTTTCCCGCGCTGGCGTTCCAGTCGTAGCCGCCTATACAGTATTTTAATGAGGCGCATTAATTATCACAGTTTTTCACACGCTTGCAACTAGCGGAATGGGTATCACACTAGCGGAATGGGTATCACGCAGCGTAAAGTGCGAGGAATAGGAAATAGATAAGGAACAGTGTACAGTGAGAGGGTAAAAGATTAGTAAAATGCTCAGGTGGGACCCTCATTGAAATGCTGCAGGCTGAACCGACTCGCTCTTAACAATTGTTACGTGTTCCCGCCTCATGCAGCGTTACGGAACGCACTTCTCGTGTCAAGTTGTGCAAAACGGACGCTTCCGCCAGTGACTGCCGGACAATATAGGGCGCGCTCCCGCCCCACCGGGATATCCTAGTGATAGCGCATTGATTGGAGAGGAGGAGGCGCGCTTTGCTAGTGCATGGTGTATGTGAAATGAGCGCGCTTAGCGGATACTCTTTCGTACCCGGACTGAGCTAGAAAGCGGTTGAAGAAGATAAGCTAAATCATGTAGGGGTATTGGAACCCGGCGGAGAACCAAGAATAGCATAGTCGGGACTACACGCCCGCAATGTTCTGAAACGGTAAGTGCAAGTAAAACTATCTGCCCCTTGTGTGCGGGAGGCAGGTGCAAATGGTGCACATATGGGATTGGTGGGTCGCTAGAATACACGCACACATCCGCCTGGGATTGTGCCCGGTAGCACACTGTTGCCTTTCTTTAGTGCCGTCGATTTTTCATTCAAGATTAAGTGCACCATGTTCAGTGTATTCTGTGCTGGCACATAGACATCAGCTGGCACTCAGGCATTTTCCATCCCTTCAGGTCTTTTCCATCCCTTCAGGTCTTTTCCATTCTCTACAAATGCACTCGCCCATTCACATGCACATGCTGGATATATATGAGCCCCCTCCTTTAGCTGAATAAGCCACTGGCCCTTCATCTATTGGTGCTGACTTAACAGCATGCTTACAATTTCTCATCAACTCACATAATCACCTTCATGAGAAGATTTGCATTTGCTTACACATTGGTATTTCTCTTTCTGGACAGTGTTAAAGTTTCAACATTTCACATATGGCTTCACTACTACCTTATATTGTGTTTAATAACAACCCCTTGGAAAGAAGAGCCAAATGTTTTAATGTTGTTAATCGCAATTCAGTGCTTGAAAGTATGAGGTGCTCTTGCGTTTACCCTTGGCACGTGCAGGGGTTTTAAGCAAAAGCAGCTTTTACAGACCACATATACCGATTCAGTCTGTGTTTATAGGCATAGGCCAGCCATGAACATCATTAGCAGTATATCTTGTTTACATTAATCCCATCTAATTTACAGCCCATGGATTCTGACACATCCCCTTTCTTTCATTTGACCTGCAATTGTTACAGTAATAAGCAGATTTGGTTCTGTTTTATTGCAATGCTTTTGAAGAAATATACTAGAAAAATAACATGACTTAAAGTATTTATTGCTTCTGTCTTGTAGTGAAATATCCCTTTTCTGAGTTATAACCCTCTGATATAATACTCCTTTGAGTCTGGCAGCTCAGTAATTCAGGCGCAGACTCTAAATACACTTTTGCAACATTTAGTTGATACATTTCTCAGCAGTATCTCTGGAGTATTAGCAACTATTGTATCAATTTTAACAGTTGCCTCATGAAACGCAGGGATTCTGCTCAGCAGGGACAAGGATAATGTATCAACTAAATGAGCCAATTGAGAACGGTTTACAGGGTCAGCGACCCCCCTCCTAGAGCTGCTATAGAAGGTATAAAAATGACACTGAACACTTCAAGATTAGAAAAACAGTTACACATAGATCAATAGGGTTGGAAAGTAATTGGAAAATTTACGTATTGCAACTGTCCAATGGATAATAATTGCCACTTCAAGTACCTAGGCATTTTGATATGCTAGATGGAAGTCAGTATTATGTACATGATTATGACAGTTGTTACATATTAATGCCTGTTTATCAACCCTATTGATAAATAAACTTTGAATCATTATATTGGGGTGTTTCTGAAAAAAAAGCATGGGAATCTACCTGAACCTTAACTGGAGAAGATGGAGCAGTTTTATGCCTGGTAAGAAATACATTTATAATTTACAGATTACAGATCATCCCAGCCCTTTAGATCGACTGTAGGAAGGGGAAGACAGTGAACTGAACCTTGCAATGGATTAGGAGTATGAATGCCCTATCATTTTTAACATCCTATTAGCTGCTGAGGCAGACACAGTGTTGATGGCAGCCACATAGATATGATTAGCTGAACTATGAATTTAATTTTTACACAAAAAAAGACAAGTAAATAAAAAAAGTTTATTATAAAACAATATTTCTTGCTATAAAGTTTATTTTTCAGTCCTAACTTTTGTTAGCAATGCCTAACTCTTTGGGAAGAAATGAGTTAAGCTGTCTCTTTAGAATGCAATGTTTGATGCAAGATCATGCTAAGTATCCTGTCAGTGTAGGAATGTGAGGGCTTGTATGCCAATGAATACAATTATTCACAACTGGATCATTCTCTGACTCTTTAGATGAGATGCAGCAGAATTGATGAAGGTTTAAGCCACACATGCTGCTATTGTTAGTAGGCTAATAATGACATCTTTATTGCATGGCTTATGTTAGAACTCAAACCTGTGCAAGAATGAACTACACTGAAATGGACAATTGTCCCTTATGCAGTAATTGTACAATATCTGTCCTGAGATTGTGTATGCATACTAAGTAGAAAGCCTGGGAGTATATGTTTCTCTCTGTCTCTCACCTCCCTTGCAAGCTCTTCCCATCTGCTTTACTCTGTTGTATCCTTCTCTTTTCTGATTCAGCCATTCTTCTTCCCTTTAGCTATCCCTTGACTGTTATCTGTATTTTTTTATTCCATTTGTTGAACACATAATTTTTCACACTACATACACTACTCTGTATCTCAGCATAGCATCATGCTTCCATTTTTATAGTGCTTAGCTTAGATCATTGCTTTGTCAAATGGTGACATAAACGTGATATGCAACAAAAACAGCAGACCCGGCAGTATGTTAGTCATCAGATGCAAATTATCTTTGTCTTAATTACATTTAGGTTAAATAAATACATTTAGGCTAAATGGTCCGGTGTTCATTGATTAGAATGCAATCTCAAATTTCCAGAAATGTCCATGGATGATGTTTTTTATTCCTAAATTTCAAAGAATTAAAAACTGCATGCAATGAAAATGATGTTGTCCTATTATTTGATGTCTTTTATGTCACAAGTTTGTTTTTTCATTATGTATTTGAGCCAATTAATATTGTTTGTACCACATTTGTATATAAACACATTATTGTTGGATGTTAGAAGTCTCTGAAGAGTTTCATGACAATATAAAGGCACTAGGTTGTAGGTTGTGTGTTTTTATATAAGTCCTATAATTACTAGATTACTTCTAATTGCAGTATTTTGAAAGTAGGAGGTACATTGTTTTTTGTAAACAAAGTTTCCTATGACACAAATGCCTCCTGTAAGCACCAGTTGTAACTAATGGCATCAAAAAACATCGGGGCGGATTCACTAAAGGGCGACGTGACTAATGCTAGCAAAAATTCGCCAGCTTGACATCATTACTTCTCCGATTTACTAATGGGCACAGGCGGCACGTCGCTAGCGAAGGAGACAGAGGCTAGCATTGTTTCGCACTCTTAAAGCCATGCGAATTGTCGTTCTGGCGAATGGATGTAACTCGGCAAATTCCCGAAGATGCAGATTTTACTGAACATTACCTCTATCACCAGACTTGCCTTCACCAGCTCTGACCTGGCAAAGTGCATAGAACGTCCTCAATCTTCAGTTCCTTAGAAGATATTCCACTCAAAAATGTTGATGCAAGTCCAAAAAAGTTAGCGTCTTTTCAGTTTTTTTCAGGGTGTTAGGCTGTAAAAGGCATAATTTTTTTCCCCCATATGTTTTCTACCATATGGCACATTATTTAACAGGGGTGTTATGTTTAGGGCATTAAAACAACTCTATTGACTTTATTAAGGTTCCCTTGGCACCTCTAGTTATCGGTGTAAATGTGATGTATTAGATGCACGATGTAACATAAAAAGCCTGAGCGCAAGATGTCTAGTGAAGTTGTGCTAGGCAGAATTGAACACTAGCACAGCTTCGCTTTGATTAGCTTGCTCTGCCAAAGTAATGCTAGAGAAAATTCGCCAGCGTTCGGAGCCCTGGACGCAACTTACCTCTTTAGTGAATTAGCTTTGTCCCAGGGAATTTTCACCTGGAGAAGTGTGAAGCCGTCGCTGGCGAATTTGCACTCTTTAGTGAATTTGCCTCATCATTTATAAGAATCTGTTTTGTAGGTTTTTAAGGCTCTTGTATATTAAAAATGGCTATTGTAAATTTGTTTACTTGGGGGAAAAAAAATGTCAAAACCTGAGCTAATTTTGCCAGTCTTCTCAAATCGAAAGAGAATTTCTAGCATGTGGGTCAGAACTCCATTGTAGGTCACGATTGGTAACTTGGGGTCACAGGTAACCTTATTTTCTGTATATGCATCTAATATATTAATTTGTATCTAATATTCTAATTTGTAGCTAATAATTTAATTTGTATCTAATATTCTAATTTGTAGCGAATATTCAAATTTGTATCAAATATCTCTATGTACAGTGGTTTCTCTAAGTTCTAATGGAGCATTATTCTTCTGATCTGTATAGTGCCATTGGTGGAAGCGAGCACCACATGAAGCCCAAGCAAATGTAGGGTATAAAAACTGGTTCTTTGAGGATATGTTATCACTGTAATTCATTTTTATATATAACTACAAAAGTGAAATACTCTCTCTAAACTTCATCATTATAAACCATTTAACTGCCAGTGATGTAGAATCTATATTTCTGTATTACATTGAAATAAATGGATATGGAGAGCTAATTGCTGGGCAACATGGTTCACTGAAGAAGTCATGGTGCCTGCCTGTTAAAGATATTTATTTTAACTTTTTAAGCCAAAGGTATGAAAATGCCTCCAACTTTACTCAAACACGACTGTCCATATATCACAACATATTAATCTAGCGAACTGTCTGGCATGGTCCAACCAGTATTATTCTCACTTCATTTGATTCCTTCAGTTTTGCTACATTTTACTTTGCATTTGTATAGTACTAACTTTTATTCAACAAGAATACAAATTTGTTGGTTTCTCTATGAAACACATCAGAGATCTCCTTACAAGATTGGTGGTAGAGGAGCCAGCCACTGCTCCTCCGTAGCAACAGGAGTAGTTATGCTCATCACTAATTTCCTGGATGTGACCACATCATTCAGACAATCTAAAATATAAGTTCTGCAGTAATATTCATCAGTATTCTACTGTACATTAAGACAGTAATTGCAAAAAAAGCTCCACGTTTCTCTGAAAACCGTTGCATGGAAAGTAGAATACTATTGCATACAATATATTTATGGTGCACATGGGCACCCCTTTACACCAGACACTGCTTCTTATTCTGTTCGACTACTGTTGAATAAAAAGTGCCCTCAAGGAAGTGCATGTAGAGTTCTTGTGCCAATAGTCTTATAAACAACAGCCTTATTTTTTAGCTGTTTCTGTAAAAAATATGCTCTTGTCCCATCCTGCAATAATTGAAGTAGGATCACTGCAGGGTTGGAAGCCCAAGGTTAATTCTGCTCTCTGGTGTCATGGCACTGTGTTGGACTCCAGATAAAATGGAGCAATGACCAGCACAGGGATGTGACAGTCCCTGCAGCCCTCTGTCTCTGACAGTCCTGAATGTTTCATCTTCATAATTTACATGGTATTTGAACTATATCTGTGGTATGTTTACATGTATTTGGTCTAACAAACTATTGTTTGTTCTGGATCGGGGTATGGAATATTTCAAGACCTATTTGGTGACAATATTGAAACATGTTCAGTGTGCTTTTTTTATCTGAGTGAAATTTATTGTAATAATATTACTCTATAAATGTTTGAAATATTTTTCTCTTATTTTGCAATCCATTTGTGTCACCTGCTTACTCACATTATTCTTGGATATTTTTTTGACATCTGGTTTCATTACATTTCACAAACTTTGTATTTCAGCTTTGATCTATGTATTGTCCTACCATCTTCACCTTTTTTCACCTGTTGGCTGCAGTAATATTATATATTTGCTCAGAACAATTTTATGGAATCTGCGCGTAATTTAGCTTTTAAATATGTTTCAAAAGCTTAACAGTAGTAACAGTATAACAATGCCTCCTGATATGCTCATAGACCCATACCACACATGAACCCTAAGAACCTTAGAATGGTGCACAAAAACTGATAGGGATTTGCTAGCTAATTTATTTTCTTTATTTTTTTCTGTACAAAAGTGTTCTATTTGAAAAATCATGGCACTACAGAAAATGTCACTGTTACCTACATATAAATTAGGGTATGATTTATAGGAATATCAACATACATCAAACCTATGTACAAAGAACCACCAAACTCCAGTAAAATGACTGGTGCAGAAATTCAGGGGGATATACATAAATGTGTTAACTGTGGATTGGATTGTATCTCATATAAGACAGCTACTAGTTACTGTATCGTGGGAAACGTAGCACAAAAGGTCTTCCTTTTTATTGTATTCGCTATAGCATATATTGGAGACAACATTTTATTAAAAAAAGTAAAATATATATTGTTGGCAAAAGTTAAGTTATATTGCAATCCATAAAGTTCTGATTAGAAGCATTAGAAAGTCCATCTGCTATGGGTATTAACATGAGTATTTAAATGTACAGTTATTAATAATGAAAGTTTTGCATGTTCATATCTGTGTGAACCAGTCCAAATAAAATACATTATGTAAAAATGTAGTTTATAGTAATGAGGACATAGTTTCACATATTTCTACATAGCACTGAA
>CM044438.1:69197241-69216783 GCA_024363595.1 Xenopus borealis
ATATATATGTGTGTGTGTGTGTGTGTATGTAGATGGGTGTTATCAGTTAAACCTTGCTGACATAATGCAGCACTCAAAATCGCAAGAAAGCTAAATTTAAAAAAGCCCACAATAAAAAAAAAAAAATAACCACAAGTGTTAAATTCAGTTTTAAAATTCAGCTGTATCTAAAGTAAGTTATTCTGCGAAAATTTCTGTACCATTTATAAATAATCCATAATTTGGTACCAAATGTGTCTGCAGATTTCTTTTGCACTGCTGTCTCTGTAATATCCAACTGGTGCTTGATTTCTAACTATAAGAAAATGTGCACCAGAGAAATACAGGTATCAAATTTCTTTCATTATTCCACCTACATTATACTCATTAGACCTTACTGGTTGGCATGTCCTATTTTATTGGTGCAAATATACCTATATTTTTTAAATGTACCCACTATATAATACTGTAATCTTTTATTATCTGACCACAAGTAGCTTACTTTTCAGGAGTGTTGGAAGCAGAGTGTGAAGTAGAAATTAGCAAATTTAAAACTAAATTGGTTTTGCCTAAGGAACTACAGGCTCAATTTCAAATAGCTTTCATTCTGCTGATAAATATAGTAGAATCAGCTGAGAGTGATGGGTTTCACTTGGATATAAGATCCCCTTGGTCTAATAAACAATACAATATTGGTAGGTGACATATTAATTGGAATATGAATGAGCACATTGGACTTGATCTTTATCAAATTGTGGATATGATACAGCATAGGGGTAGATGCACATATACAAATATGCAAACCAAATATATTAGTGTATTGGCAGTTTACATGAAGTTCATCATTAAGGCTAACTAAAAATACCCTACTATGTTATTTATATTTGAAATGCTTTATTTTTATAAAAGCAGTATTCAGTATTGCTATCGCCATTATAGTGTATAAACCTGCTTATTTTTCAAGAAATGTTACCAGCTTTTTGCTCTGTATTCCTGTCTAATTATATGTCATTATATGCACTAGATTTGACTGCTGAATTAGTAATGTGATTTCTTTTTTTGGTATTAGCACTGCTTGTGCAGCATATTTACAATGTACACCATATGCAGTCAGCCACAAAAAAACACAACAAAAACATTTTAATATGTTTTTATATTGTATGCTTTCTACTCAAATATGCCAAGCCATACATTCATTGTTGACATGCACTAATTCTTGGCATTAGCAATGTGGCCTAAATAATAGCCTTGCAACATTGGCATACAAACATGTATTCTTAAGGTAACGGTAAGTTTATTATTGATGCAGGCTTAGAAATAATGCATATATGTACTATCAGGGTTGGACTGGAGACACCAGGTGAAATCCTGGTAGAACCCGTCCTACAGGGACCCAGGGGGAAAATTTTATTTCTGTGGTTGTTTGCCAGCTCGGCTAAAGGGGGAAGGAAGGTTTGGGCAAAGTGGGAGTGCGGTTTAACAATGGGGTGGGGGCCTCAGAGGTAGGTATATGATGGAGGTAGGGCCTCGGCAGCAGGTACAGGGTGGGGTCAAGGTAAAGTGTAGTATATCTATGGGCAAATATGGTTTGTGTGAAAGAGTGGAGAGGTTTTTGTGTGTGTGTGTGTGTGTGTGTGTGTGTGTTTGCTGGGTTTTAATTTGGAGGGGTTGAACTTGATGGACTTTGTCTTTTTTCAACCCAATTTAACTATGTAAGGTAGCAGGTTGTATAAAGCATGTGGAGGCTCATATTGTTAACTCTGACTTTAATGTGCAACTTTAAAGCTTTATGTGCAACTTTAAAGCAACGTCAACGGCAAGGAAAGTCCAACTCACTGGGATGCCTTTAACAATCCCTACGTTTTTAGCCTGGGCCAGGACGCTGTTTGAAAAAGAATTTACCAACCCTTTTCACTTTTTCTCCACTAACTTGGATCCATGCATGCACAGTATTGTAACATTTTCCATTTTGGAATCTATTAAGACTGTGCTGGGGATGCCTAGGAATGGTAAAACATGTACTGCACTGTACTAACTTTTCCTTCGACCAGTGCATTTTTTTCCTAATACAAGCAACAGCCTAGGCGAAAAATGTAGTAATGGAATTACATTTTAACACCCCCTGTAAATGGTGCTTTCTTTTTCCTTTATTAAGTATGTTTTGGAGGTAGTGCATTTACTGCTTTATGCTAGCAGAATAACTTAAGCAAATATCCTCCAAGCTTCTAAAATGCAATATATACCAATATTTATAATAAACTATTACAAAAAGTGCAAAAATAGAATAGACAACTGCTGTAACTGACATCAGAACATTTACTATGCCAGTCACACCTAAAGGCCAAAAAGTTAGGATCTGGGAACCAGTAGACAAGCAAAATACTGTATATCTGCCAATAAGTGCAACTAAATAAATTGTGGAAGTTTTTCATGGGAAGTGTCATAAGCACTATGTGTGGGATAACCCTGTTGCTGCAGCAAACAAGTATAGGCTCAGCTATTTTCTAATGATATAGCTCATGTATTCCAATCCTAAACCAGATCTGTGCAATATAGATACTAGCCTCAGGAAGTTCTGCCAACAAACCATTTGCTTTGCCTTTCACATGGGTAGCATTAGCAGCTTGTATATAGCTACTGTATGTTTACACTGCTTATGCATGTGACATGGTATGCTTGCTGGTCACTGTCGGGAAGGAGTGAAGATAGAGACTGGTGTTTAATGCTGAAATCCTGTATTGGTCATGGCAGGCTAAAGCATTTACCTTTATAAAACTGAGCACAGTTAGCCCTTATATGCAGTGAGTAGCTCATTGTGGGGAAAAGTTATATGCCCGCTTTAGTCCCTTGTGTGTTAAAACACTGTCAGTTCTTGCAAGTGTCACTGCAGATTGAAATAAACAGAAAATTGAATGTTTCATTAGATTTGAAACGTAAATGTTAAGGAAGACTTGCACCAAGAGTGTTCCTTTTGGGAACTACAGAGCAGCTTTAAAGGGGTGTTGCACATTGACATTAGCCTTTAGAATGTCCTATTCCTAGCAACTTTGCAACTGATCTTCATTCATTTGTTCTGAATTATTTGGCTTTTCTTTTTTTTTACAACTTTCAAAAGGGGTTCCCTGACAGCCAAAACAATTACTCTATTAGGCTACATTTTGTTTTTATTGTTACTTTTTATTAGTGGCTTTCTTTTCAGTCACTCATCTATCCATAATCCAGTCTCTCTTTCAAACCACTGCCTGGTTGCTAAGGTAAATGAGACTCTAGTAACCATAGCTGTTGAAATTGCAAACTGAAGAACTGCTGACCAAAAAATTAAATAACCAAAAAAATTTGCAATATATACAAAATCTAAACTAATAAATTGTCTCAGAATAGTAATCTCTATATCATACTCAGTCAATTTAGAGGTGAACTAACCCTGTAAGTTGATATACATATGTGATTGGTGCTGCAAGAATGGCCCAACATATCTTGCAAACCACTGACAAGTTCATAAATACAATAATGTTTTGAAAAGTAGCTCAGAGCTTGCAGAAATTAGATAAGGAAACTCAATTTACAGGAAACAAAGTGCAGAGCTTGCAGTTTACTTTAATAATTATTAATGCATTTGAATGGTGACAGAAAATGTTCAGTCAACATGGGACTGCACCAGAGGGCTTTCACATTTCAGAAAACTTGGCTAATACAATTTGCATTTAAAGAACAAGTAAACGTTTTTTTTTCTATCTCTAAATTTGCTCTAAACAGCCCCTCAAATTAATGTACCTCAGTCCCTGCTGCAAGTCTGCTCTGGTTTCTGTGTTATCAGCAGCTTGTTTCCCCTTCTTCCTGGTGCAGAGTGAAGCCCTGCCCCTTAGCTTTCTGAGCTGACCTTATCTCTTGGACTAGTCCTGGAGATCATTTGCATACTATAACATAGCAGAGACCAGTGTGTGTAGCACCTTTTGCTTGGGGAAACTAGCTTACTAATGCACACACTGGCTCCCTCTTCCTCTCTATTGTGGAACAGCAGCAAATGGACTGCTCAGTAAACTAAGGGGCTGGGCTTCACTCTGCACCAGGAAGAAGAGGAAACAAGCTGCTGATAACACAGAAACCAGAGCAGACTTGCAGCAGGGACTAAGGTACATTAATCTGTGGGGCTGTTTAGAGCAAATTTACAGAAAGAAAAACATTTACTTTTCCTTTAAGCAGAACTTCAAAAAGACATGACAACACAGACTTTCAGTTCTCAGGAAAATGTATTGATATACATTCCATGTATAAAGTTTACAGGACAATAATGTGAGATTCCCAGAAATGTTATATTGCCATCAGATAGGCCTCCTAATAAGTAATGAATAGTTTCTTGCCATTGTATCCAACATTATAATCTTTTTCCTACAGCTAATAATCAAAATATTTTTTAAATATTTGGGTTATGCCACTTCCACTGAATGCTTGATCCCAGAGACTAGACCAGGATTGCAGATAATGCACATAAAACAAGTCTGTGAAGTCTGTACAATATTCTACAAACATATAATAATTTATGATGATCTGTGTATGTACAGAGGAAACATTTGGCCGTCCTCGATTTCAGCTAGTCAAGGATAGTGCCACGAAAAATCAAGTTTCATTTTTTTTTCTGAAGATTAGTGATGGGCAAATAAATTCGCAAAATGGCAGTAAAATTTCGTCAAAACGACACGCCAGCGTTTCGTGAAATTTTTGCCATTTTGTGAATTTCTCTAAAAATTTGCGAACAATTCGGTGAAGCGAAACGGCGCAGATTCGCTCATCACTACTAAAGATGATTGCTGGTGAAGCTTACTTCTACTTGTATGTTGGGCAAAAAAACATAGCTATTCACATAGGGTTATGGGCAGCTTTATATGGACTTAGGGGCAGATTTACTAAATTCACATGAAGAATTCGAAGTTTGATCGATCGAATATACAAATTAGGCAAATTCAACCATCAAATATTCAAATTCGAATAAAATTTTATTCAAATATTTGACTATTCGATGGTCAATGTACTGCCCCTTTAAAATTTTATTTGACCACCTAGTGCGCCAGATCCAAGCTGCCGAATTGGGTATCATTATTTTTGATCGAATAAAATTTTTTTGAAAAGATCGATTCAAACGATTAATATTCATCCCACTTTAATATGCATACAAAATTTTGGTATAATACATGCAATGATAGTGGTGTGATAGCTGGTGTAGTTGATGTTACTGCAATTAATTTAACATATGCTCTAACAGTTGATCAAAATGTTTAAAGAGCCAATTGTAGTCATGTACAGTATGTAAATTATACAATACTTATTCTTTCTTTAAGGCCCCATACATGGGCAGATAAAAGCTGCTTAGAGTCGACAGCTTATTGGTCTGTGTGTGGGGGCCCTCTGAAGGACTTCCCCCAATCAATATCAAGTCGGCCAGAAGCCGATCAGGCAGGATTGAAAATCCTGTTGGATCACAGACACATCTGTTTATGTGGTCCCCTGATCCGACCACCCATATTGCCTCCATTCTGATCCGATCGTTGGGCCCTAGGCCAATATTGGGGAGATATCCGCTCGTTAACGATGTCGCTGTGTATGGCCAACTTTAAAAGTAGGCTTACCCTTTACAGAATTGCATTAAATTGGGGGTAACCTACAGATGAAGCCACTTTCTTTTGTGTTTAGCACCGAATATCTAAACACTTTTAACCCACTTATCCCATTTAACACAGAAAAATTGCGTCACAGCATCCCATGTAATTGAAACATTCACTATTGTGAAAAATTGTTCTTTGGTATGTTAATGAAAATGTTAAATGAGTTTAGATGACTTTAGATAACCGTTTGTTCAGTTTATGCCGACTCATGACACATTTAACACAAAAATTCAAGTGGCTTCATCCTGTAACAAACTTAAATCTGTGATTGTCTTGTTACTTAATATTTTAGGACTCTGAGGTTTGGCATGCTGCCATGCTATTTAATAAGGCATCCTGGTCTCAGACTGGAAACTTTATGGTGGTTAATCTGATCAGTGGTAGGAAAGTTTTAGGAAAGGAAAATAAGGGAAAATATACTTGATATTGCAAATACTTGATAATATGGGGCCTATTTACAAATGTTCATATTTTTTTCTTTTCCAGAAATCATATTTTATAGAGCAGAATCCCTGAATTTCATTGCAGGCAGCTGTTAGAACTGATACAATAGTTGCTAATACTCCAGACGCTGATACAATTTTGCAACATTTAGTTGATACATTTTTTAACAGTTTAGAGTCTGCACCTAAATTACTGAGCTGCCTGACTAACACCAGAACACAAACATTCAACTTTAATGGAAAGTAATTGAAAAAAAGTCTTTATTTCGGTTTGCTGCCTCAGTGTGTTGCAGGGTTTAAAGCAGATAGGGATGTGGTGTTTGTTAAAAATCCTTCTAAGTTTTTCCGACACCCCAGCTACATCTGGGAGTACCAAGTTCTTTCTCCTGTCCTGTTTAACACCTGTAGTCTTGATGTTTTTGCTATTTTTTCAACTGGTTTTTACAAAGGCCCAATCTGGATACCCATATGTCTTCAGGGCCCCTCTGAGATGTTCCATCTCTTTCAATTTAGCTTCTGTGCTGGTGGAGATCTTGTTTGCTCTGTGATGTAGAGTTTTGATGACCCCCAGTTTGTGATCTAGTGGATGGTGGAAGTCAAACTGGTCTGTGTGGATAGGTTTCCTGAAGACCTCTATTTCCAGCTTTCCACCTTCTCTCACTCCTACCAAACAGTCCAAATTATTTGCACAATTAGTTCACCCAAAGCAGTGCAGTGCAGTGAGGAGTGCTCTTTGTATGTGGGAAAAACCACAGTTACACCAGCATATGGCTCGGCACAGAAGAGCCAGCTCTTCTGGTCAGGACTTGGCTGTATACCTACATCTAAAAGAAAAAGTGCACATGTTTTGAAGACTGCTAAGTCCAGATTCTAGACCAGGAGAGCGACTGGTTCAGAAGAGGTGTTAAAGAAGCCGTATATGTAAAAACTGAAAAACCAAGTTTGATTGGGGGGATCTATAGTCTACCACATATAATGCTGTTTTTTTCACCTCTCCCTGGAAGGTTTAAAGGAACAGTTCAGGGTAAAAATAAAAACAGTAAATATATAGGCTGTGCAAAATAAAAAATGTTTCTAATATAGTTAGCCGAAAATGTAATGTATAAAGGCTGGAGCGACTGGTTGTCTAACATAATAGCCAGAACAGTACTTCCTGCTTTTCAGCTCAGTAAATATCAGTTAGTCAGCGACTTGAAGGGGTGCCGCATGGGACTTAACTGTTCAGTGAGTTTGCCATTGATCCTCAGCATGCAGCTCAGATTCAAAAGCAACAGTTATGACCAATTTGGCCCGCCCTCAAGTCACTGATTGGTTAATGCCTGGTAACCAGGGTAATCAGTCAGTGTAAACCAAGAGAGCTGAAAAGCAAGTAGTGTTCTGTTCTGTTAGGTTAGACTTACAGTCACTCCAGCCTTTATACACTAGATTTTTGCCTACCTAACTATATGGAAAACATTTTTTATTTTGAACAGCCTATCTATTTACCCAGTTTTTACTTATATACCAAACAATTGCTTTAATAACACACCAAAGCTCCAATCTTGCTAATACAACCAATACCTAACTTAATGACATAATTGTGGATTATGATAAACAGATTATGCGGATTGAAGCAACATTCCAGAGGATATATAGCAAAGCCAGATCCTTTGTACATTTATTCTGAATTGAGAAAGCCAGTTGATGAAACGTCTTCAAGGAAAAAACACAGCAAGTCCAGTTGATTTGACTTGTTTCTACAGATGCCCCATGACCTGGATGAATGAGAATCTTCACAGACACCTACTGTAGCATGGTTCTGTGTCCATTGCCTGTGCCCCTTGCTCCTGTTCCCACCCATATCCTTCTCTGGATTCCCTGGTTTGACCTTTGGCCTGTTTCTCAACCTTGAATGTCTGCTGCCTGTCATTGGACCTCCGCATGCCTGTTGGACTTCGCCTCACTTATGTCAGCCCTGACCATTTTGCCTGTTTCTGAACTTGCCTCTCTCCACTGCCAGCCTAATCACATGCCTGTTCGATTACTTTGTTATTAAATCTCTTTTTGCTTTAATATGGCTTCTGCTAATTGTCTATCCATTCAGGGGCATTTGTGGGATTACTCTGCAAACAGGCTCCAGTCACTCACTTGTAGCCAAACATGACAAAGAGATTTTGCCATGCTAATTTGTTTTTCCTCCATGAAGAGGTGAGCAGGAACATCAACTCTGGGATGGCAGTGGATGTGATCTACTTTGTTACAGCAATTTATACAGTACTGTACAGAAAGTTGCTATTTAATTAATTAAATATTGGTCTGGAACGTGGAGGCCTATTTATTAAAAGTCAAATTTTTGTGGCTTTTTGAAACCACTGTTTGTCTTAAATTATAAATGCCATGAAAGTTATTTAAAAAAGTGTGAATGCTCAACTATGCACTAAAACAAATTTCAATTTTTACTAGCAAAAAAATCTAAAAACCTCTGAATGGATAAAAAAAGGTCCAACAGAATCAGTGCATCTCCCACTGACTTCTATAGGACGTTGGCTACTTTTACTAGGAAGATTTATGTTTTCATGTATTGCACTTAATAAATCTCAAATGTTTTGAGTTTTAGAGAACTCTATAAAAAAATTGTGAGAAAAAATGATTTCTGAAAAAAATTGAAATCAGAGTTTTAGCAAATCTGCCCCATAGTATCTGTACTTGGATAGAGAACTGGCTAAAGGATAGATTACAAAAAGTGAGGTTATATAAAACATTTTCTGGTTGAACAAGATTTGTTAGTGGAGTACTGCAGGGGTCTGTCCTTGGTCCTTTGCTTTTAGATGTGGTTATCAATGACCTGGAGGTGGGCATTAATAGTACTGTTTCTTTTTTTTGTTGATAATAATTGTGCAAAACTATATGTTGGATGCAAGTTGTTGCCAATTTGCAGAGCGAAAAAAAAATAGGTTAGTGTTGATAAATTCAAGGTCATGCCCTTTGGTAGAAATAATATAAATGCTTATTAAATGGTAGTGAGGGAAGTGTATCCTTGATTGAGAAGGATCTGGGGATTTTTTTCAATAGTAAGTTAAAAACACCAGACCGTGTCATTCTGTGACTACTAAGGCAAATAAAGTGGTGTCACAAATTTTGAGGCCAGCACATACAACAAATTGTGATGCACACAAATAATTTTGATGAAATCCGCAGGCCGATTTTAGACCCTCTCCACCATTGTGGTGTGTCCTCTGTGGATTTCAGCAAAGAAACAAAATGTGAGTGGTGGCGCTGGAGCTGACACAAGGCCGATGCAAGCTGATTCCAGTCCCATTTGGTGGTGAGATTGTGGAATGCCATGCCTGTTATATGTATGTATATAAAGTTCAGGTGTGTATTCTCACTCAGATCCAAATCATATATGTTGGGTGCTTGATCTAAATACTTGTCAAGGAGATCCGCACACCAGTTTTTCTCTTTTTAGTGTAATTTATTCCACTGTGCATTCCAACGTTTCGATCCACATTGGGATCTTTATCAAGGATTCTGTGCAAGTGATACATTCAGGTTTAAATACTTAACATTCAAAAAAAGGTGATACCGTGACATCATCATTTGCATATTAATTAGCCAATCATATTACAGTGTCTGTTTAACCTTTACCTTACTTTTTCATCTCCAAGTGCCCATAAGAAAACAGGATATAGCCCAGCAAGCTGTAGAAAAGTACTGGGCTGAAGCGAGACATAACCCTGCAACATTTCGGTGCATGCCGAATGAACACGTACCCAAACGAGCAAGACGGAGTGATTACAATAAAATGTTACTACAAAAGGAGGCTTACTGGATATATGAGCTAGGTTGGGTAGCTCCTAGAGGGCTAAATGAACAGCTTGCTCTGAATTGATTTCTGGGCTAGTTAACTGTGTAGCAATACAGTATTGAGGTATATCCTACAAACAGATATAAAGGAAATAAGAGACAGAATTTTCCCTTGTATGAATAGTGTCAAAAAAAAATTGTCACCATATGCAATTTTAATATAACGTTTTACTATTTGAGGAGGGTTGAAACATTATATTTTACCTTGTCGGTACCCTGCACAAAACATAGAAATGAACACTTAGGGGCAGATTTACTAAGGGTCGAATAAAGTAAATTTAGTTTTTCTTCTACTTTGATTATTTTTAAAAATTCTGATAATTTGCATATTAATCATTGCAGTCGAATTGTGAGTTTTCGATCGAAGGGCTTGTATTCAATGTACTTCGTATCAAATTCGATTAGGTTTTCTCATAGCGAACATTCAAATGTGATCGAAAGTGGCCTTTGCCCCACTTCTGTTTGAATCGATTCGATTCAAACGTGTAATGCCACACTTCCTTAGTGCCATTTTTTTTTATACAGGAAGCCCTTTTAAGCATTTTCGTGCTTAATGTGCACTTGCTATTTGGATGAGCCAGGTGGAAGAGGCTAACCAACAGCTGCAAAGAACAAAACATGAGGAAGAAGAGGGGGGGATGTGGATCCAGCCCAGATGAGGTGCCCAGGGTGGCTAGATCCCATAGTATGTGGGATTTAAGTCACCACAGGAGGGGGACAGCGGCTGGTGTGTTACAGGGAGGGGTTCCTGATGGGATGGAGAGGAGAGTAGGTCGGGGGGTCCCATAGATGAGGGAGGAGAGGTCAGGGGGTTCCCATAGTGGGGGAAGGAGAGCAGGGGGGTCCCATAGAGGGGGGAGAGTAGGTCATTAGGGTCCCATAGAGGTGGTGGAGAGGTCAGGGGGTGGGAGGTGTAGGTTAGGGAGGGTGTTTCCAGCCCATATAGAGTGTCCCCCTCAACATCGAGGACATGTAGCTGGACTTGTACCCCACCCAGGGTATGAAGGAGCTCCCTCAGAGCACGCTATGTGTCCCCCCCCCCCTCAATATTAGGGACACGGCAGGTCTTGTACCCCAGCCAGGGAATGGAGGAGCTCCCCCAGGGCATGCTGCGTGTCCCCCTCAACATCGGGGAAATGCAGCAGGTCTGGTACCTCACCCAGGGCTGGGCCTAGCACCCCCAGGAGGAGACATGCCAGCAAGGAGGAGGCTGGACCAGCACTTGCCTCACAGAGGAGGCAGGAGGAGGAAGACGAGTTTGTGAGTCAGTCCCATCGCATTAATGCTGCCAGATGTCAAAAAATCTGGCAGCATGTAGCGGACAGAGTCAAAGCTGTAGGCGCTGTACATAGGGATCGCTCCACTGTGTACAAGCTCTTCAGCGACCTGAAGCATTGGATTCGGGCAAAGTTGTCTGCCAGGAGAGCGAAGGCCCAGAAGACCGGTGGAGGCACAATACCACCTTTGAGGCACAAACCTTATGAATGCTGGCTTCTGTACAATATGGACAGAGAGGTCTGTGAAGGGCTGGAGAAGTAAGTTCACTTTTATAACAAACATTCTCTTACTCCTTTTATACACATTATTCTCATTTGGATAAATGGTTAATTTCCCCTTTAGTTTTTCACTTCTTTGCTTAAATATTGCTCCTGCTTGGCATTACATTTTTTTTCCAGTATTGCTGTTTGCTTATGTAGTAGTTAGTTACGTGCAACTGTAACTGCCAAAATGCCAATCTATCATTTATTTTGTAACCATTTTCCTACTAGCGCACGAATATTTAAAAAGTGGTTTAAAGGGGTGGTTGACCTTTAAGTTAACTTTCATGTATGTTATGTTATTCAGACTATCACATAATTATATTCCAATTTCTTATTTAGATGAATGCATGGTTGCTATGTTAATTTTCATCCTAGTAACAACATTGTTGATATTGGCAACTGTAGAGCTGATGGGGGAAAAAAAGCTATAAAAGTCAAAGCATAATAGTGTGCACCACTGAAAAACATGAGTTAAAGTGTATAAAAGTAAAGTGTGAAGCACATGTGTGGAGCCTGCAGCAGCTGTATTGTCATCTATTACATTCTTTGCTGCTCACATCATTGCAAACAGTGCCTTTGTGTCATGTACTTGTAGTAATAAGATTTAACTTTTCAACTTTAGCATCCCCCTTGCAGTGCCTTAATAGACTCCACTTGTACCTTATCATCTCCCTTCCTGGGGCATTCAATTTGAGTTAATATTTCAAAGGACAACTTAAATATTTCTGAATCATGTTGGAGGTCTGTCCAGCAGGCTAATAAACAAGTACACTTACACTATAGCATATGATTTTGGCTCAGACAGAGACCAGGACCGCTTCCTGTGCCCCTCCCATTCTGAATGACATCCTCAAATCACCATACAGCACTCCTGCTATTTCACTCTCTCTCAGCCCCGCTTTAAAATCCTGCTTATGTATTTGTCCCTGCCCCTTACTGTTGGCTCTGCTTGGTGTAGATTCTTTCTCACACACTGCCTCTCCACTCTTCTTTTTCCACTTGCAGCTGATGATAAACAAGGGACAGAATACTGCAAACACATTTAAATAAAGGGACTTCGCCACAAAAAAAAACAACTGCAGGGAAACAAGGAGAAATCTTAAATCAGAGGGGGCAAAAGCATATAAAACCAGTATAAACATATAAAACCAGCAAAGCCATTGTAGACATTGTAAAGCACATACAAACTGTAGATTAGAATGCCTAATGTATCCCCTACTGTAATTTAAAAAGATAGTAGTCACCTCGGAGTTATGTGAACAGTATTCAAGTACAAGGCCTGCAGCCTCCTACATTTATATAGTCACATAACTTAGAATATCTTTTGAAATTTTAGTAGGGGGTACATTATCCACTGTATCATTGTTGTTTATTTATATTTTAGTTATGTCCTTACAACAATTAACAGTGCTTTTGTCCAAACAAAAATATTCAGCATACAGATTAATGTTCCATTTCAACTCAAAGGATTGGAATGATTTTGGCATCTCCCACCCAAACATGGAAACGCCCACTACCAATGTAACTTGGCATATTAGCTTGGGCACCTTTCCCACCTTTGTTTTGTTATCGGTTATGCACATGTCCAATAAAGGAATATATATATATATATTTATATTAGACTTTTCTTGTAGGTCATGCTGCTGCTCCTGTTGCCACTGCTCTTTCCGCAACAGTTGGGAGACGAACCACAGGAGGAAGGACGGCGACTGGTTGAAATGCGCAGAACAACTGTGGCTTCTCGAGATACTGTGTAGACCGCACCACCACCAGGATCTATGGATGCCACTTGCCCATGGCACCTGCCTCTATTCTGCCTTCCCTATGCTCCCTGTGTGTGCCATACTCTGCTTGCCCAGTTTCCCTTGTGTGTGCGCCATACTCTGCTTGCCAAGTGCCCCTTGTGTGTGTCATACTCTGCTTGCCCAGTGCTGCTTGTTTGTGCAATACTCTGCTTGCCCAGTGCTGCTTGTGTGTGCCATTCTGTGGTGTTCCAAAAACAAACCAACTTTATAGAGATATAGATTGTCTTTTTATTGTTGTACGAATGTTTTTGCTTTTTCAAAAAATTGTCAGTAAAGACAAAAAATCAAAAACAGTGTGTTTGTTTTTTCATTTTTGCTAAAGCGGTTGCCAAAAATGGTATTAACATGGGTAACGTCATTTGAAACATGCAGACCAGGTCCATCATTTATCAAGGTATATACCAAACCCCCTTTTTGGTATAGCTAACACTTCAGTTGCAAGTAAGAAAACAGAAGAAGGCATTCCTGTGGATCAAACAAGAAAAATCCATTAACACAAATCCAAATTATTTTAATTAGCCACACAAAAGCATGTCATTGTGAAACAAAACACTGCCACTGAGAAAATGCTTTCTGAAGGTGACTCCCCTCAGGTTCAAATGAGACCACAACAGCTGTCACTTCATCACATCTGTCCAGGTGTTTAGTTCAATTTAGTAGGTCATAAGATATTTGCACATGGAGATGCTTCAGAGTCACACAAATAATTTGGTAAGTTGTTTGCAATATATTTTTAGGCACTGCCTCACTGGTGAGGCCATAAACCTGCACAATGGTGGCACGACTCAGGCGGTACATCCTCACAACCTCATTATCAGGCAGCTTGTCAAGAGAAAGTACAGGTCTCCTGAAGTGATGAGGCTGCCTGATCCTAGCAAGGACAAGTTGTTCCATCTGCTGATCCTGAGCCTGATCTTGGACATTAAAAATGACCACTGCTAGAATGTCAATTCTTTTGGGCAAAAAGGTTTGAAAGCTAAATGGCATCTGGTGGGGGTTGTATTAGTATGGATAGATAGGTAAATATCACAAATTGCAGCACTCCTAGTTATAATAAAACAGCCTTTATTGTCTTACATACGGCTCAGCATCTTGTAAAACATATGAAGGTGAACACATGCTGTGACGTGCACCCCACCTGTGACACATGTTAATAAATGTGATTTGATTCACTCATTAAGACTTTGGAGTGCGATTCTGTGACATGATTTATATATATATATATATATATATATATATATATATATATATATATAGCTGCAATTGTTTGTTTTATTTATCTTGATAAAGGTCCCTGTGAGGACCGAAACGTCGATCCAATAAAATAACTTTTTTGCAAAATCCTGGTGTGCTTCAGCATTCTCTATGGCAGGGGTCAGCAACCTTTAATATCAAAAGAGCCATTTTGCCCCCTTTTCCACGAAAGAAAAATAGTCTGGAGCCACAAACATAACACAGCTTATAAACTTTTAAAAGTTTGGGGAATGTTGCTGCACGGGTCCCACCTCCAATCTACAATGGTGAGACAGTGTCTCTACTGGGCAGACAGGGGCACACCAAATAGGAAAGCGGTACAGAGGGGGCTGCTGGGAGGAAATGTTGCAGTCTGACAGGTAGCAGCGCTACAGCCCCTGTGCAAGGGGGTGCAAGACACTCTCCTTTGTTCTTTGAGAGAGAGGGAGAGTGATAGCCTCAGGAGTCAGAACGAATTGCAGCTAGGGACACTGACAATACTAGGCACGGAATGGCACCAAGAACTCTGCTCCTGTTGGCACAGTATTTCTGCCTTCTCTACTGGCACATGCTCCCCAGGCTTTTTTTATGCCAGTAATAAGGGACCCCGCTCTCAACAATGTTCTTGGGAACTGGAGGAATAAGGGAACCCGACCAGTTGTTTGAGTCACATGGAAGTACCCAAGACAGGAATGAGCTTAATTCTCCTATACCACTACTCTTGGCTGTCACTCCTGGGATGTCTCTACCATTAGCTTATGGCGGTAGCACACACAAGAAGGTGCAAACAGGTGTGAGGGCTGTACAGATGACGTGACAGGCAAAGGCACAAGACAGAGCCACAGCAAGCAGGATTAAGAGCCGCATGAGGCTCCGGAGCCGCAGGTTGCAGACCCCTGCTCTATGGATATATATGTATATATATCCAAAATCGAAAGGTGCACTCCGTAGACAATAGCAATACCTGGGTGCTCGTCTGTCCTGATATCTCTTGACAAAGATCCCTGTGGGGGATCGAAACGTCGATCACAATAAAAGTTTTTTATTTTTGCACTATAAAGAAAAGCCTGTGAGTGTCGCTACCCCATCCTTATAAACGGTGAGTTCTGATGTCATCAGTTATAAACGGTGAGTTCTGATGTCATTTTGGTCACATGACTCACTGAAACTTGTGTATTATAATAAATAAAGTACCCCCAGTTGCAAAATATGAGGATATTAGAAGTTACCTCGGAGTTCCATGACCTGTATAAAAACCTCGGAGTCGGAGTTCCATGACCTGTATAAAAACACTCGGACTTCGGACTCGTGTTTTTATATGGTCATGAAACTCCTCGGTAACTTATAATATCCTTATATTTTACAAGAGGGGGTACTTTATTCACTATATATACACACAGGGAGTCATTTGGAGTGAATTGAACTTAAAATTAACTACATATGTTAATATCTTACAACTACTTACATGTTTTCTGAGTATGACACACAGTATATGGACTTACAGCACATGAATAAATATTGTGGTTACTTACATGCTATCAATGATTGAGTTCTCAGATTATTAACATTAATTATGCCTAACCAGAGATGATGAATCACATAGAGAACTGTGAGATTTATTATGGCTTGCACCTATCATTTGTATAATTAAGATTTAATAGTTCATTACCATGTATCATGTATCTATGCTGCAATATCCATGTTTTAATTGGGGATGATATTGGCTACAGTTATCTTCTCCTGATATTTGTAAATCAAAGATTTGACTATACATATAGCATTTGATACAATATTTAGATGCTGTTGCATTAATAGCAATTGCTGTTGTTTTTACAATCCACTTTGTTATACCTTGGATCACAAGGTCCTTTTTTTCTTGTTTGAAGTTTGCATGTCCTTTGGTTGTTTTCCTTTTTAATCATTTATTAATAATTTGATTAATTAGCATCATGTATGAGAGTTTTTTATTCATTATAATGATTTTAATTGATGTAAGTTGTGCACCATCTGCTGATAAAGAACACGATTTTGTGTATGTAGATTCTTCTGTACAGCCCCCATAACTTGGAAACTCAAGCTAGCCTACCAATACTACCTTGGCCTTGAGGACTGGGCCACCTGTATGGCTGTAAGAGCAGTTTTTTGTGTACTTTTATGTACTGCAAAGCGATATCTTTATGTTCTCCCACCAGTAACTCCATTTACACTTTAATGGTGTCTCCCTTCTCTCTTGTACATATTATCCAATGTAAATATATATATAAACCCTGTGATTTCTTTGGTTATGGTTCTAACTCATGGTAACCCTGGTTGTTCTCATGTAACTGAATTAAATATATGTACATTTTATGTTTGTTGTATGTATATGGATAAGGCTTTGGTTGATGATGTACTACCAAAGCATTATCCAAATTTACAATGTGTATATATATATATATATATATATATAAATTGTAAATTGTTACCGCACTCCACTGTTCAAAACGAAACACCCAGGTGCTACTCAGGATCACGATTGTTTATTCAGCAGAGTTAGACTGGGTGCACACTGGGAACAACTCCAAAGGCTGTTATTATTTAAA
Source organism: Xenopus borealis (assembly GCA_024363595.1). NCBI lineage: Eukaryota > Metazoa > Chordata > Amphibia > Anura > Pipidae > Xenopus > Xenopus borealis. The sequence goes on from CM044438.1 coordinate 69,214,331, forward strand.
AATCAAACATTTTATTTAAGTTAATTAAAAAACAGGCCGACGTTTCGGTCCACATCTAGGACCTTTATCAAGACACAGTTTGTTTTAAAATCACCAACTAAATAGACAAAATCAAGAAACACTCCCCCAATCATGTGTGCCAGAATAGGTCATGTGAGACCATTAGAACACCCATCACCTGTAGCAAATGAGAAAATCAGGAAAATACAGCAAATGGTTAAAATGCCTGTGACAATATGTATTGCTATGGAGGCCATAATGTGAACCTTCTACATGCTAATCAAAAATATAACTAAATTGTCACCATAATGGATGTTCATCTGGACATTCAATGGTTAATATATTGTTTATAGCCATCATTATCCGATACGTTGTAACCAAATAGTATCAACAGAGATAGTATAATAACCCTATCTCTGCTTGTTCGTCATAATGTATCTACAAAGTAACACTTTATCTCTGTTTTAAAAAACATGTTAGTGGGCAATTTTTATTAAGGCCAAATGGAACCTGTGTGTTAAGCTTTTTTATCCAAAAAACTTCACGCTGGAGGAGGATATTGGAACGATCTCCCCCACGGCGAAGTGGTGGAATGTGATCTATTGCAATATATCTGAAAGTGGGAAGTATATATATATATATATAATTGATTTCCTTGAGGTCCTATTTTGAACTAGAACATTTAACACCTTAGACTGTTTAGTTAACACTAAGGGAGTTCTGGTATTCAAGAGTTTTTTTTTAATATATATATATATATATATATATATATATATATATATATATATATATATATATATATATATATATATATATATATATATATATATATATATATATATATATATATATATATATATACAAGAGCCATGACTATATGGTAAATGATATTGTTGTAAATGGTGCTTTTTGATGTTATCAGTTAGCATCAGAGCTTAGTGATCTAATTTTTTTCACATGACTCACTGAAATTTGTTTACTATAATAAAAAATAAACCCCTGTTGTAAAATATATTTATATCACTTTGGAGCTCCATGAGCTGCATAAATGTGTCATGGGACTCCTTTATGTGTTCTACATTGTACAATAAATGTGGTCACTAGTGATGGGCGAATTTATTCGCCAGAGGTGAATTCGCGGCGAATTATCACGATTCCCGAAAAGCCAGCGAAAATTCGGCAAAAAAATTCTCCGAAAAAAACGAGTCGCACGTCGTTTTTGATGCGATGAAAACTACGCAATGCGCGGCGAAAACGACGAGACGCGACGAAAACAACGTGACGCAACGAAAACGACGCGCGTCATAAACTCGCCTCGTTTTGCGAATTTTTTTTCGCTGGAAATTCGCGAATTTTTCGGAGAAACGGGGGAGATTCGCCCATCACTAGTGGTCACAATCTGCCTCAATGGGTCTTTGACTCTACCCAGTCTAGAGAGGGAAATGTTATAAACACCAGTACCCAGAAGGCCAATTCAAGCGTCAAGATGTCTGACGAAGGGGTTTGCCCCTGAAACGTTACATCTTGACGAATAAAGTTGCAGGGGTCGCCCTGCTTGAATTGGCCTTCTGGGTGCTGGTGTTAATACTGTTCCAGATTTTGGAGAGTGGCCGATCTCTCTGGCCAGCGACCGGGCCAACTTGTTGGAGAGGCAGTGTAAAAGTGGGTAATTTGTGTTGTGCAATACATAAAACCTGCCTTTCCAGATTTTTCTCTGGAAAGAATACTGCCAAAATTGATAAGGTAATTTGTAGAAGTAGGTGTGTGTTTACAATGTACAATGTGGTCACACTCGGCCTCAGACCTTTAAAAGGCCATGGAACTGTTTGGTTACTTTAAAACTTTTTCATAAACCTCTACCAATAGTAATTATTTCCTTCATCCAAAACAACCTTCTTTTTGCCTGGATTCTTTTGACCCTATAACTACCTATTAAATATTGTCATCCCAAAGTAGTCTTTCCTTATGTAGCCTTTCCTGGAGTTGACCACAAACGAGGTACAGCTACAAACAATGTACAGCGATTATTGCACACAAAAAAATTACAATAGATACAAATTTCCAAATATAAATGAAGGTTCAGTACTTGGTCCTTGTTATTATCTCAGTATACTTTGCCTTTAGACTAATCAACACATTTGGCTTTAAATATCATTAGTCTACTTAGGGAGTCCAAATATGTGTCAAACCTATTGAAATTTCGTTTCAAATCTTGCCTCCTATTGCCTCTAATCACTAGTTTTTTTTGTTTCATCCTCAAAAATTGTTGCACTGGACTTTGTTTTTAATATCCTGTTTTTTAAGGATTAGCACTGGTGTTAACATGTTGGCATTTCTATTTGGAACTGTAATTTGTTTACTGTGGTAATTCTGTCAATGCTACAATGCTACTACTGGATAGCAACGAGCATTTAATACCACCTAATCCCAACTTCAATAGTTTGAGATAAATG
>CM044438.1:69216883-69255281 GCA_024363595.1 Xenopus borealis
CAGGAAAGGGGCAAATAGTTTTTCACACCACTGTATATTATATATATATATATATATATATAAATCCAGAAAGAAGGTCAGCACTCTCAGGTCTTAAAATAATTGAAAAACATTTAGGAACTACGGACTGACGTTTCGGCCCCTCCGGGGCCTTTCTCAAAGTACCCAACAGATTGTACAAGATGGCTTAAATACAAAAACTGGCGGGAAACATCAAACATTACATCACTACTACGTCACCAAATAAGCAACACCTGATCCCACAATAGTATATACTCACGATTAAAAACTATATCCATGCTAATTATATAGGGACCTCCCACAATAAATATCTCAATCGACAAGTAAAAACAATAACATATGCAACATTTACTTATATACCATATATATATATATATAAATTTCACATTGATTTAGTTTCACTTACACCATTGTATTACGTTGTAGTTAAATTGTATTTGATGTCACCTCATGGGTTGATATATTCTTTTTAATTAATATCACTGCATGCTTTATATTATTCTTGGTTTTAAAAGTAATTGATGCTTATGCAACTTTCTGGCTCCTGGTTTGCGGATGGCAGGTTTAAACTCTTTATTGATGGGCAATTTCCACATTTCACTTGTGTTAAATGCCAACAGAAGGGAACTTTCAGTTTACCTACAAAAATTATATATTGTTAGAATGCCAAAAAATAGCAAATTTTAGGTTTTTTTAACTAAATATTTACTTGGTGTGAAATGTTGTCACAACTGTGAATGTGTGTATAAATGATTAGATTACCCTATAAATGTATGAAAATATGCTGTGTTATCGTAATGTTCCACTTTTTTACATTCTTTGCAAAATACATAAATATTCTGTCCAAGCTCCAGGCAGCTCTATTTTGGTGGGCACTAATTCAGTGTTCTGCCCCATGGCGACTGTGGTGGACAATAAGTAGTAGACAGATGGCACACACTCTGGCAAATGTGCAAAAAAACTTGTAGTTTATTAAGATCCACACACAAAGTTTCATACAACCTCCTTTATCAAGTGCTCTCCGAAATGTTATGTGTGGATCTGAAGACTACAAGTTTTTTTTTTTTTTTTTTGCACATTTGCCAGAGTGTGAGCCCTCTAATTTTCTACTACATACGGTTTACTGAAACAAAGGTTTGCAGCAAGGTTTCCAGATTGAGCACCACCCGAATACATGGACAGATTTTGCATTAGAACTGATTGAAGATTACAGACCATAACACTGTTTGATACTATTACAAAAGCATACACTGTGAGTATAGTTATAGAATGTTCCAAAGCAAAATCTGAAGAATTCTAAAAAAATTAATTCTTATATAAAGTATGTGACTTCTCATTTGTAAGGGGATTTCTTTAAAGGGCAAGGACAGGCAAAGAAATAAAATCCCATTTTTACTTTCTTTAATAAAAAAGAAATCTATCTCCAATATACTTTAATTAAAAAATGTGTACCATTTTTATAAGAAACCTGACTGTATGCAGTGAAATTCTCCCTTCATTTACTGCTGTGGATAGGAAGTGTCAGAAGGTCCCTAACTTCTGGCAGTGAAACAATCATACTTATGAACAGCAGGGGGAGCCCTTGCCTTATTTACCAGCCATACAGAACTCAAGCAGCTTTGTTTTTTGATCATTTATGACGATCCCTAAGAAGCCCAGACCACACTGAGCATGTGCATGTAGTCTAGTCTTGCAAAGATGTATAACAAAGTTACAAGATGACAGCCCCCAGTGCCCAACTTTGAAAGCATAAATAATTTGTTTGATTAGGCTTGTGGTGCAGTAAGTTCATGTTTATGTTTAGTATACAAAATACAGCATTTACATCCTTATTCTATTTTAGACTTTCCTTGCCCTTTAAGTTTTCCTAAATTCCCAAGTTAAAATGTTGTTAGTTTTTTAATAGGATCGATGGTTTTATGTTTTTTTGTTTCAGACCTGCCATTTTGTCAGAAATCTGTTTTTTTTTTTTTTTTAATTGTTGGTGCAGTCTATTCTTTTTTGGGGATAGCCTACAGAATGAGAACAATCATTGAGGGATCCCATGTTTTAATGACTTTCAGAGCTGTTAATAATTATAAAATATATATGAATTGACAACGTATTTATCAATACACATTAAATTATTATAAGTGTTGAAAAGGTTTAGTATCTGTGAGGAAAATAATTTGTAGGTTAGCTACATAGAAAATTAAGTATATGAGACTAATCAGTTTGTAGAAGAGTTCCTTATTATACTGTAGATAATTGCTGTCCAACTTCTGTGGAACTGAGGCCTGGGACTGGCGTAAATGGTGAAGGGCCAATAAGCCAGTCTTGGCCACTGCCTGTTTTTAAAACACACCTACTTTAAGCCACACCCATGTTACCACAAGAACTTTCAAGAACATATCCACATTAATGGTGGTAACATGCCAAAAAAACAAATGGTTGGTGCTCACTGCATGGATATCACTCATATGTGAGGATAGGGCAGGCAGTGTATGGCACACACAGGCAGCACAGGGCAGGAAGAGCAAGGCACACAGGGAGAATAGGGCAGGCAGAATATGGCACACAGGGAGAATAGGGCAGGCAGAATATGGCACACATGAAGAATAGGGCAGGCAAAGTACAGGGTACAGAATATAGCACACACATTGGGCATAGAGCAGGCAAAATACAGCACACACAGGAAGCATAGGACAAAGTATAATATACGCATGGAGCATAGGGCAGGTAGACACAGTCTAGGTCTGTGGGGTGAACAGCATAGGGGTTTACAGGTGTAAACAGTGCAGGGCTTCAGGGATGTGAGCAAAAGAGGTGCTACAAGTGTGAACAATGCAGGGGGGATTACAGGTGTGAACAACACAGAACCTTGAATTTGAGGTTTACAAGATGCAGGGGCCAATTAATCTCAGTGCTAATACATTTTAAATCTTACACAAAGGAAGCCGTCACAGCAGGAAGACTTTAATGTGGGGTGATAAAATTGTAGCAGTAAGTGATCCAAGAGAATTAGTAAGTAGTGGTGAGCAAAACTGAAAATGTAATATTTCCAACAGATGAGTCAACAGGAAGAAGACATTACATTGCAGTTAAGACATTTTGAACCACTACAATACGGTATATACCATGCTACAACTGTTTTTCATAGGGAAAGAAGAGTTTCCTATTGTGTCAAGGTGAATGGCTTTTGGTAGTGGGGACAGGAAGATCTGTAATGTCGCTGTCAAGTAATCACTTAGGCTTGGCTAGGGATCCAAGAAATTCATGTTTTCAGGATTTTGCTGAACCCTGAATATTTCCAGAAGGATTTGGTTGAATCCAGTTCTGGATTTTAAGTGTTTGGATTTGGTTGAGCAAAGCTCTAGGATTCTACTGAATTCAAATACTTCTGAAAAGAACTCAATTGCTAACATACAGCAGTGGGAAAAATATTGTAGTTTTTCTCACTAATTATGCTAAAAACAAATTGATCTCCTGCAAAATAAGTTTTGACGTTAACAAAATCAGGTTTCCATAATTTCTTCTTAAACTACAGTATTAGGATTGCAAAACTGTCATTCATTAAAAATTTAACATATTCTTGATTTATGTAATTCGCTCAATTGTAAAAACATAGTAACTTAGTAATAACTTAGTATGTGGTAGAAAGAATAAACTTAGTATGTGGAAAGAATAAATGGAATCAAATGCATGCCAACTGATCCAGTACTCCAAGATTTGAAGGCCTTTTTCACCACTGCTGGCTGCTTTTTAAGAGGTAATTTGTATTATTGTCCTGCTGGCCCATTATCTCCAACAGAATTCAATATCTCCTACCCAGGGTTAGAAATAATTTTTCAAAATTCCTTGTTTATCAGATTTTAAATCAGATGGAGGGTGGAAGCCAGCAATCTCCTTACCACCTGCCACATAGTAGATGGTATAGATGGTGGTAAGGATAGGGCCCTGTAGTGGCTAGATTATTTCACGGTGGGTGGGAAAACAAATTGTATTAAAGGAATGTTGAATCCAACACAGTTTCTAGAAAAGGAGGAGTTCATCAGCCGTTTTTTGTATTCATCAGTATGCTCCTGCCAGCCATATGGACAACATTATCATCAGATTGTTGCATGTAAAAGTTGTGCTTTTTGATGGGTTCCATGGTGAAATATAGAAGCAATATATTCTTTAATATAACAGGTTCAGCCAAGATAGAGTTAATAGACTATCTAAAGCGACATATTTAGAAAAAAGAGTTCATATTACTTATAATACCCCTATAAACCATTTTAGAAAATATACAATACTTGGTATTGTCATAATCAGTTCAGTCCAAGGATCCAAACTCCAGGCATAATCCATAGAACACCACAGGGGTCCCAATTGGTGAAGCACACTGGAAATTGCACAGTGTACACACCCTTGGTGTCATAACGTACTGCAGTGATCACCAACCTTGAATTCATGGTTTGAGTATTGGTTCCATAATAACCAGCTGTACTGCAAAACACAGCCTCCTGGGGGCTGCCAGTCCACTTAATGTCTACCAAATGGCCAATCCACCCAGGAATATTTTTAATGTTTGTGTTGCTCCCCAGCTACATCTGAATGTGGCTCACGGGTAAAAAAGTTTGGGGACCCCTTGGTGTACTGGATAGAAGATGCCAGAATGTACCTGAGATAAGTGCTGACATGCCTTAAAGCTCATCTAGCAGCATGCATGACAATGCTATCTTGAGAGATGAATTTGGATAGCTAGCATTCTGTATTTAAATTGTGTTTACATCTTCATTATATGTATAGTGAATAACACATTCTTGTTGACCTTGGTCAGATTATTTTATGTATAGATGTTTGCAACTGTATTAGTACTGGAAATACCACTGCCATTCTACACCACTCACTGCATTAACTGCAGAAGCCTTTAGGTCGTTGTCACAGTGATCTTCAGTTGGCAAATTTCAGGCTGTCAATGACAGCCTTATTTTAAGAATAAGTTGAGTAAGCTTTCTCTTGTGCAGCTATGGGAACAATAGCATTTCACTAATAATGTATGAGATAATGGGATAATCTGCAGTTGTTTTTAGGCTGAAAATCTCTCACACCTGCTCTTTTATGCTTTTCCAAATCAAGTAAATTGCAGCCATAGAAGTTGGTCATAGACACATTTAGGCAAACTGAAATTCCCATATAATATTAGTTAATAGCAACTGTTCTTTTAACGGCATTAGAGAAACATTACTCAGATTATTCTAAGAAGCTTACTTGAAACCTCATACATTTTAAGGTTCCAAGCATAATATGGTTTCAGTAGATACTAGATACTTTCTGGGTCCACTTACATAAGACTTAGCTCTACTAAATACTGTATATCATGACCTGGATGGAAGAGAATCTTCTTAGACATATCAGTAGGATCTCTGTATAATGTAATTGTGTGACCATTGTAACCATTCTTAGGCCTGCAGGCTGCACAAGGTAATAAGCCCCTTCCATATCTGGATTCACCAATGAAGCACCTAATTGAAACAACATTGAAAGGCTTTAGCTAACCATAATTTAGATCTTTTTTGAAATCCTGCTCACTTAGAATTAATGCATGTGGGCATGCACAGATTACAAAATGTGCAGCACAAATTTAAGCAGGGACTTTTTATATATTTTAATAACTTGCCTTATCTTTTCGAGGTTGCCACATTATACCCATCCAGTCGATGTAATGTGGCATAACTGTCACAGTTTTCACAGTTGATGCTTTCCCAAAGCATATTGTTGATAATGTTGTACGGAATTAATTTTCAGATGATAATTTCTGCATGTATGGTGGGAGACATGCCGACTGATATCGCCCATTTTTAGTGCTGAATCATCAGATACAGGTAGAATTCTATTGTTTCTACCTGTACATCTGGCGATTCAGCTCTACACATGTGTAGAAACAAATGATCCTTCTTGGAAAGATATTTTCCAGGAGACTTCATCATTGTTACAAATATGGCCACCTTAACATCAGGACCTGCCCATGTAGTAAAACTCCTATGCTTTTTCATTTCAGCTGCAAAACAAAATGTTTCAAGAAGATGCATTATTCTTTCAACCAACATAAATTCAGGAATAAGGGGCCCATTTACTAAATTTGTGTGAAGAATTTGAAATTCGATCAAATTTTTTTAAAAAATTCGAATTTCGAATATGCTAATGAGGTAACTTCACCCATCGAGTTTCAAAATTCGACAGATTAGAATAATTCAAATTTGATTGTTTTTGAATATTTGATGGTCGAAGTACTTCCCCATTAAAAAAAAATTTGATAGGCCAATTTGCCAACTTGGGCCTACTGAATTGCTTTAAACCCCTATGGGAACATCCCATAGTTGTTTTAAAGCTTTTTTTGGTCGAATAAAAAAAATTCGATCGAAGGGTCAAAATCATTCGAATCGATCGATCGAATTTTTTTTTCATTTGATCGTTCGATTGGTTGAATTGCGTTAGAACCATTCGAATTTGAATGATTTTGAAATTAGACCACTTCCCCTTTAAATTCAAAAATCGAATTCGAGGGTTTATTAACCCTCAAATTCGATTTTTAGTAAATCTGCCCCTAAGAGTCATTTGGATAAATTGGCAGTGTGCTTTTGAAAATGCAGTTACTATGTATACTTTATCTGCATTTCCCACACAACCAGTGAAAGTTTGTAATGCTGGTTATAAAAAGCGGATTTTATGCAAATAATATGACATTCCTCCCAGATTAGTGAGAACTAAATGAAGAATTGCTATTCTGATTGTCAGAGGCTTTTTTTGTTATCTTACTGGGTTATGTAGCAGCACATTAATGCCTGTGAAGTCACTCTATTCAATCCTGAGTTCAATTTTGACACAAGATTGCAAATGCAGCAGCTATAGAAGAAAAATCTGAATGTAGATGAAGAGAAAAATAAACATGATAAACTCATGTTAACTTTTTTGCTTTTTTCTGAGACTTGTAGATATATATTGTTAAAACCTTGGTGTCACAGTGATATAACTAGTGCAAAATAATGAGGTTTTTTTTTTCACTTGTCTTCTCTTTTTATGTTTTACCTCTATTTCTACTTAGAAAATACTGACTCTTTATGGAAGCAGAGCAAACCTGGTTACCAATTCTCCAAACTGTCAGAGTTTTATATATAAGGTGTCCTAATTCTCTTAAATTATCTAATCTGTACATCGATGTTGTGATGATATTGCATATTTAATATAAATATTACTTATATTGTGGTGAGGGTGAATGCGCATACATTTTGCATGTGTAAATCCTCTGCATAAATTTACCAACTCATTTTCCCATACAGTTGTAATGGAATTTACACCATAGAGAAATTGTATATATGAAATATTAGCATGGACAATATAATAATAGATAATATGACTAACAGATAATACGATTCAAAAAGGGTTGCTCTATCTTTATAATGATACAGTAGTTTGCCAGCCTGAACCTGGTACAATTCCTCTTAGCTAAAATTTGGTTTTGTGCTGATTTGCACTGGAAAAATTACAACTGATGAATAGATATGAATTTTCTCTGTGCCATTAATGATAGCTTATTTTGTCATGGAGGCTTTACCTAATCTTGGGCCATGTATTCTCCTACCTCCAGTAATTGTAAGTATCTGTTATCCAGAATATTTGGGATATGGGGCTTTCCAGATAAGGAGTGTTTCTGTAATTTAGATTACTAAAAAAAAAAATCAGTTAAACATTAATTAAACCCAAAAGGATGAATTTTGCCTCCAATAAGGTTTCAGTAAAGCTTCATTGAGATCAAATATAAGGTACTGATTTTTATTACAAAGAAAAACAAAATAATTTGTTAATATTAAATGTTTTATTATTTCATTAAAATTAAGTCTATGGCAGTTCCTTCCCTGGTTTTCTTATCTGCAACTTCAACAGGCCTTCCGGCTACAATACCAAAGGAAAATAGTGCCCTTTGTGCTTTCCAATGTTGAAACTATTAAAACCCCTCTTCTGAAAAGTTAAGAACCACATTATATTCTCTGCTTCCTGCTACAATACCAAAGGGCAATAGTGCCCTTTGTGCTTGCCCACGTTGAAACTATTAAAACCCCTCTTCTAAAAAGCTAAGAACCACATTATATTCTCTGCTTCTCTCCACCCTTTAAAATCTATACCACAGGAACATGGCATTTGGGAACAGGTTCTAGACCCCAACCTTTTTTACCCGTGAGACCCATTCAAATGTAAAAAGAGTTGGGGAGCAACACAAGCATGAAAAAGTCCCTTGAGGTGCCAAAAAAGTCTGTGATTGAACATTTGGTAGCCCGTATGTTGACTGGCAGCCTACATGAGGTTCTATTTGGCACTATACTTAGTTTTTATGCAGTCATAACTTGCTTCCAAGCCTGGAATTCAAAAATAAACACCTGCCTTGAGGACACTGGGAGCAACATCTAAGGGGTTGGAGAGCAACAAGTTGCTCATGAGCTACTGGTTGGGGATCACTGTTCTAGACTATATCCAAAATACAACATCCCTGCCTAAAATACTTACACCCAAGGTATGCCTATATGGCATTGTGGATGATATTGTCCTCAACTCTGCAAAATTTGCTAGGAAATGTATCCTTCTTCAATGGATGGCACATTCTCCCCCAACACTTACTAGTTGGCTCAACCTAATTTGAGCCCTTCTCCAACTGATAAACAAAAACCTTTTAAATAGGGATGCACTGCATTCACTATTTTGGATTCAACCGAACCCCCGAATCCTTTGAAAAATATTTGGCCGAATATCGAACCAAATCCGAACCCTAATTTGCATATTAGGGTGCAAATTAGGGGTGGGAAGGGGAAAATTTTTTACTTCCTTGTTCTGTGACAAAAAGTCATGCAATTTCCCTCCTTTGCATATGCAAATTAAGGTTCGGATTTGGTTTGGCTGGGCAGTAGGGTTTGTCCAAATCCGAATCCTGCTGAAAAAGGACGAATCCCGACCCGAATCCTAGATCCGGTACATCCCTACTTTTAAAAAAATTAAGTCTATGTAAAAAGACTTTCCTGAATGAATGGTTTCTGGAAAAACAGATCCCATACCTTTTATTGCAATATTCCGTAATTCAGAGATTTCTGGATAACTGGTTTACGGATAAGAGATCCAATACCTGTACTTTAATTACAATTTTGTTTCTTATGCTGTGTTGCTTTGCCAGAGGCTGCCGACTGATCCTGTGTACTGTAAATTCACTTTCATTACAACATTTCTTGAATTGTGACCAGTTGTTTATATGATTTTAGAGCTATAAAATTGATGGAGTATTTCCACTTTACTAGACATTCCATCTCCTTCTACCCCTAAGAACATTGTTGAACTCACTCACTGAACTCAGTTCTTCTTCTTTGTGTATCCATCAATAGGACATCTGAAAAATGTATTTTAAGATAAATCTATAGCACAGACAAACTGAAAGAACTAAAGGAAAATTATATGAGTCTTAATCTACAAATACTGTATGTATTATATTAAATTTACAATTAGTGATGAGCGACAAAAAAAAAATTGCCTCAAAAAAAGACTCCCATAGACTCCAATAGGTGAAATTGTTGCACATCAAAAGAAATTGTCTCCCATAGACTTTAATGCATTTGGCAAATTAGTTGCTGTTTACCAAATTTTCGGCGAAGCTAAAAGGGTCAGATTAAGCTTTCACTACTTACAATACAATATCAAAGATTTAATTATAAAATATAAAAGTAGTGTTCAAAGCTGTCCACAGGAGCTCACTTTTCATCTTACATTTTCTTAGTCTATTTTTTGAGAGTCTATGGAACATGCACCTACAGTATGCGTGTGGGCATCATTGTACTGTAACAAATCCCTTTTATCATCGATTTGTTATATCAGTCAATAAATGTATGGCAAAACATTGCAATGTATGTTTTCAAAGCAGATTGTCAGTTTATGTCATAGACCACTACTCTATATAGCAATCTGCATACCATAAACATTGGGTCTATAAACACACAGGGATTAGCCCTATTTGTTTTGCACAGGGGTTGTGGAAGCACTCCAAGGCTAAATAAAGTATATATAGAACCATGGAAATAAAATTAATTTGGCCAAATTAGATATCCACAAATAAAACTTAAAATTTCAATTGATCAACTTTATTTAAGTATCAATTAATATTAACTGGGGGATGCCAATGTGTTAGGCATTATATAATCACTATTCCTTGAGCACCACACAATCATCATTTTACATTGCAATTTTTTTTTTGCAATTATACATTGGGGGTGGATGCGTAAAGCATTGGCACTGCCCAACGAATATCATGATGTAATGACACAGCTAATGGTTGGCACCAATGGCTGTTTGTTATGTTATCTTGCCCTTGCTCCTGCATAGTTGCTTTGGGATCTTGACCATTGTTGTCCTTTGTTCTCAACCTGTTTGGTCTGAGGTGGGTTCTAGGGTTCTTAGTGTGCCTATGTATTTCTTTATGTTTTAGATCGTATGGACATACAGTACCATCTACCCTGTGGCAGGATATAAGGCTAGAGATGTAATTTCTGCTTCTAAACAACAATAACAAGAATTAAGATGTAGCAGCAGCAAAAATATGCAAGCACTGTTATTTTATTTGAGAAGTATTGGTGTCTGGTTATATTTTAATAAGACTGTAAAAATTGTATAACCATCAAGCATTTGTTGATTATTATGTAGTTCTGCAGTTATACATTGTTAGTGTATGCCAAATGTCCAGCTTAGCCACATTTTTACAGTAATTATAGAAGGCATTGTAGAATTTAGGGTAAAGTCTGTTGGCTGTTTGGCTGCATTATGTGAATAGTTTTTTAAGCTACTGTTACGTTTGCATTATATAGGCAGTGAGGTTAAAAGAATGTCAGAAAGAATTGCCTTACTGAAATTTTCTTCTAGCAAACATTAAAGGGACACATTACCTGGAATATATAAACATAATTGGACTCATTTACTGTACATCCACAAGTACAGTTATGCTTAAACCAATTTCCTTTCCTTCCTGCTTTCCATTCCAAATGAGGCTCTACTGCACTTGTTGATGCAGGGAACTGCCACCTCCAGAACAAGCAGCAACTCCATGGTTTCCTCATCAATTGCTGCAGTTCAGTAGCACTGAAAAAATAGCGTAAACATACATCACTTGCAGATGAAACACCAGAAAAGATGCCAAACAGACTTCAAAAATCTGTCTCAATTGCACTTGATTTGTGATAACGTGTTTGGGCAGTTGTGCTAATATGTTGAATTGGCTGCAACTGTTTACAACTGCAACTATACAGTTGCGTTAAGTGAATAAAAAAGGCCAGTTGTGCTCAGAGTTGCACTTGTGGACATAACACATTTTTGTGTAGAGGGCTAAAAAAGAAATCACACATATGCTTCACTGTAGAGCAGAACCTGCATTTCTTCTGCCAGAATTTACCTGTGGCAGTGATCAGGGCCAAAATTTCCTACCACTGTAAGTGACCAATTTTACAGCACACTCACTCAGCATCAGGAATAGTGGTGACCTTTCCAGTCCCTTGGTATCACCCATGTAAAGAGAGGTTATGTTTTTTTCTGTGAATGACAGTATTGGTTTTAGTTTGTCTGCCACTGATGGGGGTTTTTATTCCAACTTTTAGTGACACATATGGACCCCTATACAGTAGTGAATGCACAAGACCATAGTGCAGTTGTGTGATTATGTTTCCTAAATTTGCAATGTGCTATTAAGCTCTGCATTTAGAATAATGACAAGCTAAGGCCCATATGTAGAGGAAGCATGCCAGCTGCAACAAATAGATACCCAAAGTCTTAATGAATATATGCTTCAAAGCTAATGCCATGTGCCCTGCCTCCATTTCCATAAACATCCTAGATTCCTGGTTACAAAGTAATTCTAGTTCAATATTCCAGCTGTTACATTTATTTTGGCAGCAGGGGTATTGTAAATTAATATGCTGATCTGCATGTTTACTCTTAACTAATAAATCTGTGGAAAATAGACATCTACAGTCCCATAAGATTAGGCAATGCAGTCATATACAAGACTGTAATGAGGTTCATTAAAATGAGACTTACAAAATATCATCAATGAACTATGATATTTTGGATAAAATATATTTGCAAAACATTCCAAATGACAGATAATTTTTTTTCCTTCTCCCTTGTGTTGTACTTTATTGGCCATACTGTTATTTTATAGTTTCTACACCACTATCCGGGATGCGTATATGTCTACAGGTAGTGCGCCTAATTGAAATGATTGCATTGAAATGAATAAATCATTAGTTTAGTTCTTAGTTTAACAAAGCAAAGTCAAAGAGAGCGAATATAATACGCATAGTGAAGTGCAAGGTAATGAGAGCATTTGTTGATTTTGATTATATTGTTTATATACACAGATGTGAAACACTGTCTGCAATATTTAATTTTTGATTAGTCTGGATATATATTCCATTCTTAGAAGTGGGAAGCAATGCACCAGAAGCAGGGTTTTTTTGAATCAGCATTATAATAAAGGGAATGTCAAGGAATGCTTTCAAACATGGACTCAGCCTTTCTAAGCAATTGCAAAAGTGTTTGAGTAGTCTACTTTTATTTCATTTCTGAGTTCAACTGAAGACTATTAAAGTATATGTGTGGGTATGTTGGGGAATATTTGTCACAAATCCGTGCTGGCTGTTTCACGTACACACCAGTAAGGTTATCTACCCTTAGTCATGATCTTATAAAGGGGTTTCCTTTTTATGTACTGGGAATCCTTGGTAAAATTGCATTTACGTATGATTTGGCAATTATGCCATTGTTAGATTTTTTAAATATTTATACCAGGGATAAATAGCCAATGGCATGTCAGTTGTGTTGGATTTTGACTTGTCAAATCGCACTGGACAGCTGGTTGGCAAGCTGTTTCAAGGTCAGTAATTAGGCATCAGTTGAAGAGCTGGTGTTGAGTTAACCTAATTTTTTGTTTTTAAGGGCTTTTGCAGCTACATCTGCCCACTCTTTGGAGTTTTGATCACTGTGTGCTGCAATGATAAAAAAAACTGCCTGTCCTTATTTACAGAGCTTTTACTGTACATGTAAATGAGGGATTGCAATTAACAGGGTAGTTTATTCACTGAAGTTCTCATAAAGAGATCCACAACAATCAAAGACATGCATTTGCTATAGGCTTGTAAGAGGCTGCATGTTTCATCTCTAGCAGCCAAATAGTTAAAATGTTTTGAGTGATTTTTTTAATCATTTTAATACCTTGGGTAGACCTATATGAAAGTTGGATTAACAGCATTTGATATAGACTTTAGACAGCCCCACTGAATTATCTGCTGCTACTTTTGCACAATTCTGTAAATCATTGCTTCTGTCCTCGGATGTATGAATTCATCATACCTGTATGAATACATTTCCTAGGCTTTTATACCTTACCCATTCCCTATATGAAAACCTAGGCTTTCCTTACTATGCTTCTTTGGGCCAAGCATCTAATTTGAGAAAAAGCACAAACATGGATATACTCAAAAATATTTTTCAGAACCTAGAATAGTTGCAATTTTTTAAAGAGAAAGTCACCAGAAAAATCTCAGCAAGTAAAAGGGAGTTTCTATAGAAGTCAATGGAATTTGTATTATACCAAACAAACTATAAAGTTAGTTGGTTAATTATAAAGAAGTACTGGAACCCCCAATCACTTACTCCAATAAAATAATTATTGTATACCAGAATTTAACTCCAATTCAGAAAGAATTCATTAGCTAATTCATTTAATATAAATACAAAAAATCATTGCTTAAAAAACTGCCCCAGAGCCCCTGCCTAAAATGTAGAAAATTATCTTAAAGTGCTGGTGCTTAATACTATGTGCTATTTGCATGAATTCACTAATCATTAAATTAGTAACAGAAGTTACACATTAAATGGGAAAACCCGTTATTGATCTATTTAAAACAGTTCATAAAAAAGTGATTGGATTAATTGTGTATAAAGGGGGAAATAAATAAATAATAATTTAATTTAGGTGGATTAAGACCAGGGATTAATTAATTACTTGTGAAAGGTCAATAAATTCATGGTAAAATTAATTCATATGAATGTGATTAAATTTGAAGCATCTATAACAGGAGTGAGGTAGATATATACTAGATTAAAAAAGATTGGACTGTATTTAATAAGCGAGATTTTTTAGGTAAATTCTGATAAAACAGTTGTTAGCTCAGGTGTGACTCACAATAATATTATTCTCAAGCTGCATTAGGAAAAACAGTAGGAATAGGAAAAACGGGAGGGTGGAGAAGTCCAGAGAAGAACCCCTACCTATATTGATTCTAAGCCCTGGGACCCCACAGTGGGAGCACGGCAGGCAGTGTGGCCGGTGGTCTCAGATTTCAATCTGGCTGTCTGAATGGAGAGCTAAGCTTACCTATAAAACCACAAATCTCACAAAGCCATGTAGTTAAGAAAGATTTTGAGAAAGAAATGCAGTTGAGTTTCAAAGAAAACAAAAATTATTATATAACGTTTAAAAGGTGAAAGGATTTAAAATCAAATACAAAATTCCAAACCATAAATTTTCGCCTAATATTATATTATACCCCTAATGTACTTAAGGTGTACTCTTGTTTGGCAATTATAAGATCAGATTCAATTTCTTGTTTTTTCAAACTATAAAGTTAGGTCACATGAGCCAATTAACAGACAGAGTTGTGTCTTTTGCTTCCACACTTCCTGTTACAGTTGGAGTTGAAGTATTTCTGGTCAGGCGATATCTGAGGTAGCACACAGACCATCAGGAAATGGTGGTTCAAGGCAAGAGATGTAAAAGGGCAATATTTACTAAAATATATATATACCAGTTTGGTAAGATTCTTTAATATGTCACTTACAGTAATTTGATATAAACAATCTGTTGCTCAAGTATTCATTTTGGAGGTATAGTTTTCCTTTAATACATTTCAGATTTTGAGCCTCAATTAATGGAATGATGTGATTTGTCTGCATTTTGTTCTGTGAAAATATATTCCATCTGAATTGTTTCTTAAATATAGTCATATGAAAAGGTTTGGGAACCCCTCGAAGCCTGCATAATCATTTACTCCACTTTCAACAAAAATGATAAACGTGGTATGTCTTTCATTTCCCAAGTACTGGTGTGTTTTCTCAGCAAAGATTTTCAGTGAAGCAATATTCAGTTGTATGAAGTTATATCAAATGTGAAAAAGTGGCTGTGCAAAAATTGGGTACCCTTGTAATTTTGCTAATTTGAATGCATGTAACTGCTCAATACTGATAATTGGCAACACCAAATTGGTTGGATTAGCTAGTTAAGCCTTGAACTTCATAGGCAGGTGTGTCCAATCACGAGAAAAGGTATTTAAGGTGGTCAGTTGCAAGTTGAGCTTCTGTTTTGACTCTCCAAGAGTGACAGCATGGGATCCTCAAAGCAACTCTCAAAAGATCTGGAAACAAAGATTGTTCAGTATCATGGTTTAGGGCAAGGCTACAAAAAGCTATCTCAGAAGTTTTAACTATCTGTTTCAACTGTAAGGAATGTAATCAGGAAATCGAAGGTCTGGCTGGCCAAAATAATATAATAAAATATAATATAATAAAACCGTGCAATTTGCACAAAGAACATCTGTATAGCAGGGGGATGCAAAAGAAGCCCTTTCTGCACTCATGACACAAACAGAGTCTCTTGTTGTATGCAAAAGCTCATTTAGACAAGCCACAGTCATTTTGGACCAAAGTACTTTGGACTGATGATACAAAAACTTAGTTATTTAGTAATATCACAATGTGCTTTGCATGTTGAAGAAGAACACCACATTCCAAGAAAAACAACTGCTACCTACTGTCAAATTTGGTGGAGGTTCCATCATGCTGTGTGGCTAGTTCAGGAACTAGGCTCTTGTTAAAGTTGAGGGTCAGATGAATTCAACCCAATAACAACAAGTTCTTTAGAGTAATTTTCAAGCATCCGTCACAAAGCTGAAGTTACACAGGGGTTGGATATTCCAACACGACAATGACCCTAAACACACTTCGAAATGTACAAGGGTATTTATGCAGAGGGAGAAGTTCAATATTCTGGATTGGCCTTCACAGTCCTCATGGAAAAATTATGGAATGATTTGAAGCAGGCTGTCTATGATCGGGAGCCATAAAATTTAATTGAACTGGAGAGATTCTGTATGGATGAATGATCAAAATTTCATCCAGAATCCAGACACTCATCAAAGACTATAGGAGGCATCTAGAGGCTGTTACATTTGCAAAAGGATGCTCAACTAAGTATTGGTTTAATATCTCTGTTGGGGTGCCTTAATTTATGTACCGGTCTAATGTTGTTATGATGCATATTGCAAATTTTCTGTTAGTCCAATAAACGTTGTCACTGCTGTAATACTACTGTTTCCATTAGGTATGTTTTATATTATAGAGAAGTTGCTACCTTGAAAGCTCAGCCACTAAAAAAAAACTCAAAAGAATTAAGGCTTTCCCAAACTTCTTCATACAGTATGACTGTATGCTAGTGCTCAAGGAAAAAGTGCTCGGGGGAAAAAAAGTTGTGCGTTCCCCCCCCCCCCCCAAACCTTGAAAATTTATAAATCAGCCCCTATATATCCACTTTGTGTCTACATGAGTTTCCTCCATGTACCTCAGCTTCACACTCTAAACACAAATACACAGGTTAATTGTCTTATGGTTAAATGAACTATGGAATGTGTTGTGTGAATATTACAGGCAGCTTAGAATGTTAGATTCACATGGGTAGTGGATTATGTGACTTTTGAGATATGCACATGCTGGTGCTATATAAATAAGGGACAATAATAATAAAGTGATGGAGACAAACTGCAGATGTTCTTAAACAGCAAACAAATTAACATAGATAGACAGATAAGACAGGTAAATGTGTGGATTTTTAAGAATCTAAATATTTGGTTTACAAGGGATACCGAATCTGCAAATTAGAAGAACAGGTTATTTTCTCAGTACATACAAACAAGCAGCCAATATCTAAGTACATGAGTAGTATCAGCAGCAGCACAGAAGGCTTATTAAAACTGATGTTCAATTAATGTGAACAAAAAGCTCCTTGCCCAGATGGAATGCATTTTAGGATCCTTAGAGAAGAAAAGCTCAGTGTAGTTGTTATTTTTCTTCAATGAATGGTATCTGTTTGATACCAGTAGACAAGAAAAATTCAATTTTTCTAATTTCCTTAAGGAAATACATTCTCCACTTAGAACTAGAGACCTGTTAATGAGATGTATGTAAAGGGGGAAATTATTTATAGGGTTGCTGAGAAATCATGTTCAAAATTATGTTGAAGAATAAGTACTGATCATCATGGTTTACAAAGAAATTTGACCTGCAGTAGAAAGTGCAATTTTAGTCACTGGAGGATGTTTCCGGATGATTTTTGCTTTTCTTTTGAGTATAGAGCTCTCATTACTTTCAAGGAGCACCATTAAGGGGTTCTCATGGCAAATGCATAAGGATTCCCTGGATCACCACATGCCTGCCCAATAACTAAACTAACATTATATATGCTAAATTGCTAATGTAATGCTAGTATATTGTTTTTGCTATGAAACTTTGATTGGTTATTCTGCTTAATTTGTTTAAATAGTCAAACACAGTGCCGGGCCAAGTGTACCTAGCGCGCCAGGCGCCACCACACTTCCCCGTGCCCTCCCCCTCTGTGCGCGTGCAATGCGCTCTCTACCCCTCCGTGCGCGCGCGCGGGGGGGTCAAGGGGACCGAGCGCGGGATGGGAGAGCAGCAATCCTGGGGTAGGCAGAAGACAGGCACCTGCCAAGCGCCCCCCTTTGGTTGCGCCCTAGGCAGGTGCCTCTTCTGCCTACCCCTAGTTCCGGCCCTGGTCAAACATATTTTAATGACTATTGAAATAAAAGTTAGAAATAAGTAGGGAATCTACACCTTATGAACCCATAATACTTTTACTCTGACCATTGGGTGCTTTGGACTATAATAATTGAAACATGGCCCCACAGCAGCACTTAAGTTTTCACTTCATCCCCCATCCCACCCTGAGTCGGTCAGCGCACCCCCAACCCTGATTGGCCCAGAACACCCACAACCCCAGTGGCCCAGACAGGTCTCATAGAGCATTGCAAAAGCACTTCATTCTCAGCTAATAAGTGCCAATGCACAATGTCTTACCAAAAGCTGACCATACGAAAAAGTTTACTGACGTATGTGCAGTGTAAGGGGCAGATTTACTATTGGTTGCATTCGAGGGTTAAAACCCTTGTATTCGACCATGTGAATGGATGGGGAATAAAAATCCTTCCAATTCGACTATCGAATTCGAAGTATTTTACCGCAATTCGATTGGTCGAATGATCGAATAGCAAATATTCGATCGAATGGTTAAAATCTTTGAATCAATCAATTGGAACGATTTTAGCCATTCGATCGATTATTTTTATTCAATCAAAAATAACTAAACCCAATTCGGTAGTTTGCTCTGGAGAACTAGGCAGTCGAATAAACATTTAAAGGGGAAGTACTTCAACTGTCAAATATTCTGATATATTTTTATTCGATTCGATCAATTTTCAAAATTCACTGGTCGAATTGGTCTTCAAAAACATAAAAAAATTTGAATCTTTTTGAAAACTTCAAATCCTTTATGTGAATTTAGTAAATCTGCCCATAAATGTCAGGGGGCCTGCGGCTCCCATGGGGAGATGATCAAGGAGGAAGCCCTTACAGAGAGTCCAATACACAGTACAAAAGGGATGATCAAAAGAATAATTGAAGTCCAGGCAATAGTTCAGATTGGCAGGCAGAGAAGGTTCAATAACAGGGACAGGCAGGAGTCAATATCAGGAACATACAGTAAAATAACACCCAGGAATCACTTAGAAACTGAGACATATACTTGGGAGTCAAAATGGCATCCTGGGTGTCCTTTTAAACTAATTTTTGCGTCAAGATCGGCACGGGTGTCGTGATACGATGTGCATCCATCCCGTCCGCTGATGTCATCATGCTAGCCATGGGCGCCGCCATCTTGGGAGCAACGCCACCAGGAGAGGATACACCGCCTGGAGTTCCAGGTAAGGCTGTGGGCGGCATTCCTGACAGTACCCTCTCCCCACGGGGGGGGGCACTGGACCACCAAGTCTGGGTTTTTGGGGAAACAACGTAGAATTCGCTCACTAGGCGGGGATCTTGAACATTGGAGTGTTTCTCCCAAGAGCATTCTTCAGGACCAAATACTTTCCATTTGATAAGGAATTGTAGAGAGCCTGGAGTCCAGTATTTTTTCCACCTCATACTCCTGTTGACCATTCACAGAGATAGGGGAGGGAGGAGACTGGACTGAAGAAAAGTGATTGGAGACTGCTGGTTTCACCAAGGAGACATGGAATTTGTTGGGAATCCGCATCTCTGGAGGAAGTTGTAATCGAACAACCACAGGGCTGATGACCTCAGAGATGGAATAAGGACAGATGAATCTTGGACCCAACTTGGGAGAGGGAATCTTCAAACAAATTTTCCAGGAAGAGAGCCACACTTTATTGCCAACTTTATGTGGTGGAGGGGATTTCCTTCTACAATCAGGAACAGTCTTATTCACCAAAGTGCTTTTTTCTAAGTTAGCCCAGATAGCAGACATATGGCCCACATCATCATCATTGGCTATGACTTCAGACAGCAGAAAGTCTTGAGGAAATGCCTGCGGATGCTGATCGTACACCAACAAAAAATGACTAGCATTATTATGAGCACGGGAGGACAAAGGGAGACATGGTGTCTTAGAAATTACTCTAGGGCTTGGTTCACTCGCTCCGCTGCCCCATTAGTTTGTGGGTGACAGGCAGAGGAGAACTGGAGAGTGATACCCAATGCTTTGCATAAGGAGTGCCAGAACCTGGATACAAAGTGGGATCCTCTGTCACAGATTTTCAGGACCAGGATGACCGGCCTTTTTAGAGCAATGAGTCTGTTGCAGAATGGGGAGACATAACTCAGGGAGTACAAACACCATTCCAATAGGAGTGTCAGAAGGAGGAGCAGACTAACTATACAGGATTTGCTCAGCTAATTGGGGAAGCAATGATTCTGGAAGGGGGAATTACTGGATCTTGGTCCTCAGGATGACGATCCACCGGAGTGAAGCTTCGAGATAATGCGTCTGGGTTCCGATTCTTGGTTCCAGGATGGTAGGTCAGGACGAAGTTAAAGCGGGAGAAGAACAGAGCCCACCTTGTTTCTGGGGATTTCTTGAGAAATTCTTATGGTCAGTGTAGATTGTGACTGGATTTGGAGCACCCTCCAAGAGGTGGCACTACTCCTCGAGAGCAAGCTTGACCACCAGGAGTTCACTGTTCCTGATGTTGTAGTTCTGCTCCGCGGGGGGAAAACTTTTTAGAAAAGAACGCACATGGATGTAACTTCCCATCCGCAGAGTGTCTCTGGGAAAGGATAGCACCAGCCCCAACATCGGAAGCATCGACTTAAATGAAGATGGGTAGGTGCAGTTCAGGAAGTCGAATTACAGAAGCGGAAGTGAAGGCATCTTTCAGAGACTTGAAGGCCTCAAGGGCCACAGAAGACTTGGGTTTTCCTCCTTTGCAAATGAGGGAAAGGATGGAAGCAATGCGGGAGGAGAACCCCTTAAAGTGATACTGACACTAAAAAATGTATTTTAACATATAAATGTACATTAATTGTTACCTATAGGTCATGTTGATAATTTTTTGCTGCAAGGTTTGTTTTTGTATATAACTGTTAGCTGAAACTTCTAAGCCTGACACTCTGAAACTCTGACTTTGCCAACCTAACAGTCCCATCTCAGTCTGTTAGTTACAGTTTCTAATGATAACAGATGCCTGCTGCACAAATATGGCAGCCCCCTCATACAGGAGCATGGGGGATCAGACAGGTAATGTAAAAGCATCATGAAAATACCTTATGGCAGAGTTAGAAGTAGATTACAAAGCCAATATTATAATAGATGTAAAAAAGAGTTTAATTTCAGGTGTCAGAAACTAAAGGAAGTGGCCACTTCTGAATAGCAGAAACCTTGGCTGGATACATCTCGAACCCCTCAGGGGAAATAATATAACAGAGGAATGGAATCTTAGGCACCTCAAAGACACACTTCTCCAGCTTGGCAAAGAAGGAGTTTTCCCTTAAGCAAGAGAGAATCTTGAGAAAATATTAGAATGCCGTCCAAGTATATGACTACTGACTTTCCCAGAAGGTCTCGGAAGATGTTCACAAATTCCTAGATGCTCTTTGCATAGGCCAAAGGGCATTACGAGGTATTCATAATGCCCATCCTGAGTATTGAATGCTGTCTTCCATTCATCACCTTCTCAAATTCTGATGAAGTTATACGCCCTGTGGAGATCCAACTTGGAGAAGACCATAGCCCCTTTCAGCTGGTCAAACAGTTCAGAGATAAGGGGCAAGGGGTACCGATGCCCCTGCAGGAAACGTGTTTGAAGCAAACACATCTCTATACATGGATATACTCCGTCATGGCCGTCGTTTCTGCAGGAGACAAAGGTTAAGTCCGACCACAGGGTGGCATTGTTCCGAGAAGAAGAATTACAGGACAATCATAGTGCTGATGTGGAGGGAGGAACTCTGTGGACTTCTTGCAGAAGACATCGGAGAATTCCCTGTAGACAAGTGGCAAGTACTGAAGTTCTGTAGTGAAGATGGTTACCCGCTGGAGGGGAGAAGTCGGCAAACAATGGTCTTGGCAAAACAAACTCCAACGGGAGATCTGATCAGTGGACCAATCAATGGAGGGGTTGTGAAGCCGTAACCAGGGTAACCCCAACACAACATGGAGGGACAAGAAATAATCAGGAAGGAAAGTGTTTCAGAATGTAAAGTCCCATGAATAAGGATCATTCCCCTGAGGCAATGTCAAAGGATAAGGGTCTATCGTCCATGGCAAAGACCCGCAAGGGAGAAGACATGGGATACAGGGGAATACCCACGCGTTTAGCAAAAGCCAAGTCCATAAAATTCCTTTTAGCTCCGGAGTCAACAAATGCAGAAACTTGAATAGTCTTGGAGGTCAGACGAATCTGGAGGGGAAGACGAAACTGATCAGAATTTTCTAGGTGCTTAGAGGTAATGCCACCAGCGAAAGACAAACCAGTCTTACTTTGAGAAGGAGAGGTCTTCGGCTTAACTGGACAGTAACTTGCAAGGTGAGATTGTACACCACTGTATAGACACAGGCCTGCCACACGCCTTCAGAGTTTCTCTTGCTCAGAGAGACGAGCCTTCCCAATATGCATGGGTTCCTCTAAAGGGATACCTGGCAGTTGCTGGGCAGATGAAGGCACCAGAGGTCTTTGGAAACAGGGTGCCAGCACTGCATGAAATTTCTTGCTGCACACTTTGTCAGCTTGATGCTCTCTAAGAGGAGTGTCCACTTTAATGGCGAGAGCAATCAAATCCTCTAAAGATTCAGGAAGTTCCCTGGAGACTAGACCATCCTTGAGTCGACAGAACTTGGTAGAACACCGCCTTGGTTACCTCGTCATTCCAAGAAGTCAATAGTGTACTCACTGTCACTGGGACTACCCTGATGGATTTGCAGCAGGCGAGATGAGGCATTAGTGACCCGACCAGGGGCATCAAAGATAGTTCTGAAAAGCTGAGGGAATTCTCCCAAAGGGATGTTGCCCATTCAAGTGGTTTACCCTCCAAACGAGACATCACATAACCCACTTTCGCCCGCTCAGAAGGCAATTGTGAGGGTTGAAATTCAAATTGGATAAGACATTGGGTAACGAACCCTTTGCAGGCTTGTGGGTTCCCACTGTAACAAGGAGGAGGAGTGATGAGTGGCTCACGAGCCAGTGCAACTCGTGAGCCAGGAGTTACATCAGCAGAGGTATTCCCTGCAGCAGTAGGAGTGAGAGGCAAACGAGAAACAAGCGTATCAAGTACCTGCCCAATGCAGAATTGCTGAGTCTTGTACACTTCCATGTGGGATTCAAGCCCGCGGAGGGCTCTTCCGACATCCGGCGTAGATTCCTCAGGATCCATGGCCCAAGTATAATGTCAGGGGGCCTGCGGCTCCCACGGGGAGATAGTCAGGATCAAGGAGGAAGCCCTTCCAGAGAGTCCAATACACAGTACAAAAGGGATGATCAAGAGGCAGCGAAGGTTCAATAACAGGGACAGACAGGAGTCCATATCAGGAACATAAAGTAAAATAACACTCAGGAATCACTTAGACACTGAGACCTATACTTGGGGGCCAAAATGGTGTCCTGGGCGTCCTTTTAAACTAATTTTGGCACCAAGATCGGCGCTTGCGTCGTAACACGATGTGCGTCTGTCGCTCTGATGTCATCACACCAGCACCGCTACCAACATGGCGGCCATGGGTGCCTCCATCTTGGGAGTGATGCCGGCAGGAGAGGATACACTGCCCGGAGCTCACGGTAAGGCTCTGGGTGGCGTTCCTGACAGTATGACTGTGTAACATCGATGAGTGTTTTGATCATTTCCAAGTAAACCCCATAACTTTCCCTTTATCTCTTTGCATTCTTGTCTGTATTATCCCTGCCTTCCCATAGTTCACCCCCCTATTTTTCTAATGTATTCCTATTGCCTTCCATGTATCCAGATGATGTTAAAGGTCACTTTTCACACTTAAATAGTATCCCCCACCAGAGGTGCAGGATAATGGAGCCTGCACTCTGGTTGGAGGAAACAATAGGTTTTTTTTTATTTAATGGGAGCTCCCTTCTGGTTTCTTTAAAAGGAAAAATACTATTAGCCCTCCCCTCTGGTGGGGAAACTATTTAATGTGACTGTTGCCATGTAAAGTAGAACTAAAGTTTATCTACAGAATTATACTAGAAATATTGTACTTATGTTTATACTTCTGTACCAGTCCAAGACAACCACAGCCCTTTAGCAGTAAAGATATGTTCCTCCAAAGATGCCCCAGTAGCTCCCCATCTTCTTTTCTGCTGATTCACTGCACATGCTCTGTGCTGCTGTCGCTTACTGAGCTTACTTAGTCATTTAAAAAAAAAAAAAAGTTTTTACACTTTATTTCTTTGAGTGAATTCCTCCAGAAGCTTCTCAATAGCTGCTCAGACATTTTCCAAGATAGTGACACTCTGTGACAAGTTTGAAGTCCAGGATCATTGCTGCAATTGAGATGCTGAAGGTTTAGTTATCCTTACAGGTGATATCTCATATAGTTGTAGAATTCTTAACTTAGTTGTAATAACCTATTAGATTCAGAGTAAGTTTAGTGGGGCACATTTATCAACGCTGGGCAAATTTGCCCATGGGCAGTTACCTATAGCAACCAATCAGTGATTAGCTTTTTAAAGCCAGCTGCAAGTAGAACAATTAATGCAGCAATCTGATTGGTTGCCATGAATTACTGCCCATGGGCAAATTTGCCAAATGTTGATAAATGACCCCCACTGTGTTCTTGGAAGGAGGTGCCACATCTATAAATGCATATTTCCAGCAGTGCTCGAAGAATACAAATTGCGGTGTAAAGGACAAAAAAATCAAGTAGGGAGTAATGTATATGAGTGGACAAAGGGGAGTCATTATGAGAATATTCTTGGAGGGGAGTTAGTACTAGCTGTGCACATGAGTCAGTGAGTCCTTAGCTACACCCCCTCATATTCCTTTCAACGTCTGCATATCAAAAAGCATTCACTGTTTTGAGGAAATGCATTCTCTCTTGAATTGTACCCTGTATGGATTTTTTGAATGTATGTATATTTTTTATTTACATAGCGCTACTTATGTATGCAGCACTGTACAACTGTATTGGGAAAAAGGTTTCTTTTTTTAATGAGAACCTGGGACCATTAGGGCCCTGATAATTTTGTTCTATGATTTCTGATGGCAGCCCTAGTGCATATCAAATAGCATTCACTGTTTTGATTAAATGCATTCTCTCCTCTTGAACTGTACCTTGTATGGATTTTTTGAATGTATGTATGTATATGTTTATTTACATAGCTCTACTTATGTATTATTATTAACATTATTAACATGTATTTCTATAGCGCCAACTTGTTGCGTAGCGCTGTAAAGTGAATGTGATTATACAACCAAATCACATGAATTACATATATAGAACATAAAGTGTTACATGCATCACAATAAATATGGAGTTACTGTACATACATCACAATAAATACTTGTACAGGAGGTGAGGAAGGCCCTGTACAGAAAAAGCTAACGGGAAGGGAGTGATACACAAGGTGTGGGAGAGGGCAAGATCAGAGTAAAGTGGGTGAGAGATGTAGTAATGTAAGCGGTATTGCATTGAGTGGTTAACAGTGAGGGTAGGCTTCTCTAAAAAAGTGGGTTTTTAGAGATTTCTTGAAAGCTGAAAGATTGGGAGAAAGTCGGACAGACCGTGGGAGAGAATTCCAGAGGAGGGGTGCAGCTCTTGCAAAGTCTTGAATGCGAGCATGTGAGGAGGTAATGAGAGAAGAGTTGAGTAACAGGTCAGTAGAGGAGCGTAGTAGGCGGTTGGGTGAGTAAATAGAGATTAGTTCAGAGATGTAGGGAGGGGCAGAGTTATGAAGTGCTTTGAATGTCAGGGTCAGTAATTTGAATTTAATTCTGAAGGGGAGTGGAAGCCAGTGCAGGGATTGGCAGAATGGTATGGCAGAGGAGGAGCGGTTGCTGAGGTGTATAAGCCTAGCAGCAGTGTTCATTATGGACTGGAGAGGTGAGAGTTTCTGGAGGGGAAGGCCAATTAAGAGAGAGTTACAATAGTCTAGACGTGATATGATAAGAGAGTGAATAAGAATTTTGGCAGCGTCTGGGGTGATAAATGATCATACTTTGGATATGTTCCTTAGGTGGAAGTGACATGACTTAACAAGTGACTGGATGTGAGGAGTGAATGTCAGGGCAGAATCTAGGAGTGCTATGCAGCACTGTACAACTGTATTGGGAAAAAGGTTTCTTTTTTTAATGAGAACCTGGGACCATTAGGGCCCTGATAATTTTGTTCTACGATTTCTGATGGCAGCCCTTGTGTTTTTTAATGTTCAGTGAATTTTTTTTCTCTTTTCTCTCAGAATTGCAACTTTGTTGCTGGAAGTCTCTAAGCCACAACTTTGAAGCTTTTTATGTGTGTAAGTTGCACCTATAGATGCAGTTTTAGGAGGGCATGGAATTACTGCTAGGTCCAGGCTGGCTGTAGTTCATGTCTATAATTGGTGCATTGCTAGTAGCATGGATGGGTGCAAGTACTTTTGTGAATAGCGTGAACAGCATGTTGCAGTTTTGCATGCAATCTATCACTTTACGCTTACATTTGTAAATTTATTAATTTTTTTACAATGTATCTTCCAGTCTAACCTCTCACAGTAAAACAATAGAAGCAGAGGAAACAACAGTATTTTATTTTTAAAACATCAACTTTAAGCTAAAAAAGATTGCAGCTGAAAAAAATATTGTTGAATCAGCATCACACTTTGTAAAAGGTAAAAAATACACTTAAAAGAGGGTATGTAGAGGATAAGAGTGACCAAAAAGCAGGATATTTGACATCTCTTTATGTGAAATGTCAGTTTTCTGTATTAAGTATACTGCCTTACACCCATTCTACTCCCCTAACTGGTACTGGACTTTTTTTTACTCTTGTTCCATATTGGAGAAATTATTATTATTATTGTTATTATTCCCTCTGGTTGCTAGTAGTAATGATCTTCCCACTGACTCTTGCTTTTTGTGAAGTAGCAAATTCATTGAGCATGCACATTCTGTACTGTTAGATTGCTTTCCTGCAAATAAGTATTATTATATTTGTTGGTGAAAAAGAGATTGCCAGTGAGCGATTCATGTGTCATGGCTATAGAGGTCATTTTAAACATTCTCCCATTTATATTATCACATTTATAATATTACATCACAGATATTTCCTCTATATATTAAAGTAATACAATTATATGTAAAATGCATGGTTTTTCATACTGTTTTATATTCCTAAACATGTTTTCCCAGCACCTGGTTTAATTGCTGCTAAAAGCAATAAGAAAAAATGAGAAAAAATGTCAGTAAACATTTAGCCACAGAAAAATTGGTTATATTTTTATGTGGGTTCCAAATAATTAATATTTAATAGTTCATGCCAGGAAGGTCATTCCATCTTTCTGCCCCCTACAGCATTCCAATAACTCAAGTTAATTAAATTAATCTTAATGGAGTTACTTTTCAATATCTGCCCCTAAGCAATATGTCTCTCTTCCTGCAGGAGTGAGAGTCACATTTTGATAACCGAATCTTACTGAAATCTGTATGTAGAGATGCAGATTTCTTAAAGGGATAGTAAAGAGTTACGGTGGCCTTACATTACATGCCCTTTTGGTGCAATCAAACAAGTAATTTCCCATTATGCCCACCTTGAGGTGAGTGATAGCAGGTTAATTCAATAGTTGGCTTTGGGGCTAAAGAAAATGGATCGCTATGACAGGGATTCAGGCCATTGGTGGAATTTTCAAACCTTCTGATTAACATTGGCTATTGGTTGCATAAGTCGGTCATAGGGCCCCATACACAGCCTATCAACGGCCAACTTGGTCTTCCGGCAGCTTATATCAGCCCGTTTATGACCACCTTAACTTGATTATTTAAAAAATGTCACCAAATTTTATAGTATCCTATTTTCATGAGACGAAGCTTGTATAAAATTTTAATCTTCACGACAATTCCTCTTTAAAAGTTTATATGTCTTCCATTGCAGTAGAGTTTTATTACAAATGAAAAACAATTCGCCAATGAGGATTCTACTGACCATAAATTTAAATATAGACGCAAGAGAATTCACCGGGGAGCATGCTTATTGCTAGCATTGTATCAGGTATCTTGCTGTTATGTCACATTGACTTTGTTGTATAACACGGCAGACATCAGATGTGGAGATAAAGGACATACATGTTCAGTAGTGATGGGCGAATCTCCCGAGATTCGCTTCGCCAAATTTTTCGCGAATTTCTAGAGAAATTCGCGAAACGGCGAAAAATTCGCGAAACGAGTCGCGGGACGATTTTGTCGCACGGCACGTCAATTTTGTCGCGCGTCTGTCGCGCGTCGCGTCAACTTTGACGCGTCGCGTCGTTTTCGGCGCGCGTCGCGTCAAAAACGACGCGCGACTGACGTGCGACTCGTTTTCAGCTAATTTTCGCCAAGCGAAATTTCGCTGGTGATTCGCGAATTTATTCGCCAGCGGCGAATAAATTCGCCCATCACTAATGTTCAGTGCTAGGAAACTGTGCATAATGTCTCCAAACTCACGTGCCGGAACAAAGATAATGGAGCCAGATTTACATGGTGGGATTCTCGCTGCATTATTATTTTGCATTGTTTTGCAGCTGATGGTGCTGGAATGCTTGATTTTTCACGTTTTATTGATCTATATTGCTTTAAGCATACAACCCTGATGTTGCTGGCTTTCAACTCCCAGTATGCCTAAGCGCAATGAAACACAGGTTGCCCGCCTTACAAAATCTCTACCACAGGTAACAAATCTCCCAGAAATTGCCTATACAAAAAATATTTACAAAAGATGACAGCCTAAATTAGTCAGTTTGTAAACAGAACTTCTAGATAAATTACTGCTTATGAAATAATGAATTTCCTAACTTCTCTTTACTGACCTAAAGCAGGCAGTTAGTTTAACCCTTTGCATGCAGTAGCTTTGTCCACAACCTTTACTTTTGCCTATGAGCCACATTCAAATGTAATTTTGGGGAGCAACACAAGCATGATAAAATTTCCTGGGGATGCCAAATAAGGGCTGTGATTGGATATTTGGTAGTCACTATGTAGACTAGCAGCCAGCTGGAGGCTCTGTTTGGCAGTTCACCTGATTTTTATGCAACCAAAACTTTCCTCCAAGCCTGGAATTGATAAATAAGCAACTGTTTTTCCACTGGAAACTGTTGGATTGCAACATGTTGTTCATTAGCCACTGGCTGGAGATAACTGCTCTAGATCATAAAATTGGCACTTGCTTACAGAATGCCAGATTTAAGTTTTTGGGTACAGGTTATTTGATGTGGGCTTAGGGGGAAAAGCAGCAGCCAAAGAGTTAAATGAGGAAACTAAGCAAATATTACTTTTCTTCTTTTCTACATTGATAATTAAACCCCATGAAAGTGGCAAAGTAAGGTAATAGGACTGCATGAACTTGTTGTAATGAGAGGCCAAGTTCTGTCCAGAAATGTTATTTCAAAAGGTTGTGAGGGCAGATGCTAATTTGTAGTATGTTATGTTTTGGAATAGAGATAATTATATTATCATAATAAGAAGAAATTATTTAATTGTCTCATTTATTAGTTTTAAATATATGAGGTATTTATGTGTTATGCTATGATAATTATTTTGGCGACATAAGCTGCAGTTACCTTGTTGCATCATACAGCTTATGGTTTATTTGCTGTCTACCAGTTAATGCTCATTATCTGAGCGTTCAAATAGATGTAACTGACAAAAATAATGCAGGATTGTACTGTGGCATTGGCTAAGTAGGGCAGGCGGTATCCAGTTAAGCTGAATACTTCAGGGATAGGAAAATCCTATTATAAGGAAAAAAGACATCATATATAAATATAATGATTTCCCTTTTGAAACTTAATAAATGAAGTGCTTATAAATACTAGTTTATAACTACTCTGGAACAGCTATACTGTATTTTTTTTCATTTTACAATTTCTCCTTAACAAATGGCACCTTTGAATTATGAATTTAGTACCCAGGGTCTTTATCTCTGAATCGTTTTGTGCTGTCAATGGCTATCCAGTAGGATATTTTGGATCAAGATTATGTGATATAGATGGTCTGATGTTATTCCTTATTCATCAAACACAATGATTGTGAAAATGGATTTGGTAAGTGACTTTGCATTTATCTAAAACAATCTGGCGTTTGTGATGTTATCAGCCAAACATTTTCAAATAATCTGAACTGTTAAATTGACTTTAATGGTGTCTTTTGTGGACACAAATATAGGGAGCAAAATTGTGCATATTGTTGCTTCTTTTTATATTTTATCCATATAAGCATAAAAAGACCAAATGGAAGAACATTTATTTATTTTCGTAGTTCATTAAAATATTTAAGATGTTCAGCCTTGTTGAAAATGTATCAATGAACTCAAATATTCAGTTCATTTTCTTTAATAAACCAGTGTTCGAGGAAAAAGTTGTTTGGGTTTTGTTACTGCCATTTTTAGCGACACTTTTTTTCCCTTGATCTAGAATTAAAGTAAATTAGCTTCCCCATGTAATGTATTTAATGTTGCAAGAGAATAAGCATAGCATTAGATTTCTGACTAATACTATAACTAGAATTGTCCACTATTGAGCTAAATGTATTTATTGGATGGCAGTAATCACTTTATGATATGCATAGGTGAGCCAACACCATTGTTCTCCCTGCTCGTGTATTTTTCGCCTATAGTACATGTAAATATAATGTGAACATTTCTAAAAGACAAATATTTGTTTTTTGTCTCAAGATCTTATATGTGTGAGAAGTTGCTGACTTAAAAATTCTGCAAATGCCATCTTCTGACAGTTGTGTTGGATGGTAAATCTTTAATGTAGTTTACGATGTGATTTTTAAACTTCTAAGTTGCTATATGTTGGAGAAATCCTCGCAAATCCATGTTGTGCACATTGGTACAATAAAAAGAAAGTAGAGAAGGAAGCTGCTGAGGTATCTGTTTCATCAAAATTTGATTGCGACTTTATTTATGTTTTGAGCAATACAGATAATCAGTGGGATCTGAATTGTAGCCAGAACCAGACGCATGTAAATATAAGTAACTATATAGTGTATGACAGTCAGGCCACTGTTTTATGGGAGGCTGGATAAAACTGCTTTGTTTGTTCCCACTGAGGATTGGGGTAACCCCCAGTCATATGAATGACCAAAAATAAAATTAAACAAGGCTCACTTTATAACTTGTGTATACATGTCCAGTAAAATGTATTTGTTTAAACTTAATGTAGACCTTACCTCAAGTTTTTCTAAACATTGTGCCACATCTCTGAACTTCAGCTTTTAAAGTTACCAACTTCAACTCTTAAAGTTACCAAGAACTTCCTTTTTGCTGCCCCTTGTAACTTCTTCAACACTGCTGCAACAGCAGAGCCCCTGCCTTCCGATAAATAGGGTATATTTTACAGTTATGACACTAAAAATAGTCCTGTTTCATTTCCCATTAAAATATATTTCCAACCTTGCTCCTAATAAAATACCCAGTACATTTTGTGCTTTTTTCCCCCACTTATAAATTCAATGAAAAATCAATCTAGTACTTCAGCCTGTGCTTTATATTCTTTTTACTTTTGATCCTTCCAAGTATTTTTGGATCCTGTAACACTCATGAGGTTTGAGAGCTTTGTTTAAAGAAGTTCATATATGTCTGTGCAAGATTTCAGCATTCTGTCATATTCTGCTATGCAATGACCCTGCAGTTCTGATTTGATAGCAGCACAATTGAGCGGCCGATCTAAGTCGTTCAATATGCTCATTATGTATATACAGTGGAATAGGACAGAGGTTGCTTTTTATACAACATACATTCTAAACATTCTTTAGAGAACTAAGGTCATATTGTAGCAGTATATAAAAAAGAATAATCTTGAAAAGAAATAATCAAGTTAAGAGTCTTCTCTTTTAGATAGATTGATCTGGGAACACTTTTTTATTTACTTCTTATAATCCTTGTTAGATGGGTTGTGTAATTTATGTAACACTCTCTGGTACCTACTACCTTCCTTGTTCTTACTCAACCTGAGCTTGGCCACTTCCAACTCTTTGTAAATCCCAGTACAGCACAAGTTACATGGGATTTTTTCTCAGGTCGATTTTCACTGTAGTGGTGGAGGACGGTTAATCACACTAAATCACACACAGAACTTGTTTTCACAATAACTTGGTTGCCAGTTGTTTTTGCAGCAAAATTATAACTTTTTTTTGCTGTCTCTTCACAATCTCCTTTATACAATGTTGGTGCAAACATCACAAATCCTTCAGAGGTAGTACTCATTTAGGTGGAAGTTTAGTAAGAGCGACGTGCTTTTTTTAAGTGAAAATTTTGAGAAAAAGAAAATTCACAGGGGCAATGCCAATTAACTAGAAGGAGAAGACAATTTGCTTGTGAATACGCTCAGAGCAAGAGAAGTTTTGCACCATTTCGCCAGGCAAACTTTTTTATACATTACCCTTTTCATCTATTTCACCAGTTTCTGGTTGGCAATTCAATAAGATGAAGCTACATCCTCAACATTATTATGTCAGTGACCTTACATCCTATACTGTGGGATTATGTTTACAAGTTGTAACTAGTGATGGGCAAATCTACCCAGTTTTGCTTCGCTGAAAAATGTGCGAATTTCCAGCAAAATTTGCAAATTGGTGAAAAAATTCTCAAAATGAGTCGCGGCATGTTTTTGATGCGTTGCGTAGTTTTCGACAAGCGTTGCGTTGTTTTCGACGCACGACTCGTTTTTTTTGCGAATTTTCGCTGGTGTTTCGCAAATTTATTCGCCAGCGGTGAATGTTGAACATGTTGAATAATAAGTGGCCACTTCCAGAGATGTCACCAACATCACCAACAAAAGACCCTTTTTGTACCCACCATATTTAACCTTTTAAATGGCACAGAATATAGAATCTACGTTCTGTGGAAAAGTACTTTGAAATGCCACAGAATGTATATTCTATGTTCTGCAGCCTATTAGGGCGGGTGAGTGGAGGAGTGTCTTTTAAAGCTGCTCGCTCCTTCCCCGCTCGCTCAGAAGCACGTGTCTGTGTGCTGCTACTGCCAATACTTCCTCTTCTTCCTTTAGCGACGCCCACTACCCGGATCAATGGACTCCCTCCTGCTCCTCCAATCCTCCTGGACACCTGGGCATAGATCTGCAGCTACTTTCTCAAAATGTATGGTTTTCTAGGGTCCCTGGACTGTTAGGGTGGTCTTATGTCACATAATACACATACCAGGGTGCTTATATTGCAGCAGCCAGTGCGTCAGCTGTGAAAATTCATATACACTATTGTCATTTGGACTCTGTGCACCACATAGTTTGGCATGTCTTTTCATATTGGGCATCAATGTGTTCAGTAGACCCCTGGCACTCATATTTAGGATGGTTTATGCTGATATAGTAGGAAAAAGGCAGCACACTCCTGGGTTTCAAAAATTGATCGCTTTTCTCCAAGTTGGTTAAAAAATATTAACTTTATTTAAACATAGTATCAATCTGGTCAGCATAGCGTCATTATACAACACTTCCTCAGAGACCTCGAGTAACCAACTTGGAGATAAGCGATCGATTTTTGAAACCCAGGAGCGCGCTGGCTTTTTCCTACTATATTGCTGTTGGCGTTCCCCCTAGAGGCGAATTCGGGGCTGGCTGCACCTGGGTCACAGCGACTGCTGGGTAAGATTTCAGCTTCATTCACTTTGATTTATATGCATTACCGAAGACTGTGGAAATCCTATCTTTAAGATTAAATGCAGGGTCTGGGGCATTTAGCACCCTGACCAACTGTTATTTACAGTGAGCAGGGTTAGGTCTGTAATTCATTAGCAGCTGAAACTGAACTTACAAATTATCCTTATTAAGGAGAGTAATAATGGAGCCGGGATTTATTATCGCTCTGGTTTATGCTGATATGTTTCGAAATTTGGGGCATATAATGGGGTAAATTTCAAGCTTGTGATGATTTTCAGAAATTTGCTAAAAAACCGTTACGTTCAGCATAGCATTACAGTTTGGCAGTTTGAAGTAGAAATACTTATTTACCCAAGTTGGATCCGTCAGATTGTGTACTTTCTAAAAATATATGGTTTTCTAGGGTCTCTGTACTGTTAGGGGGTCTTATGTTATGTCACATAATACACATACCAGGTGCTAATAATGAGGTAGCCAGAGTGTCATACGTGAAAATTCATATGCACTATTTGGACTTGTAGGTTGCTGAATGCCATCTAGTTTGGTATATCTATGCATATTGCATATCAAACTGTTTAGTAGAACCCAGTGCTCCTATTTAGGATGCTTTATGTTGGTAATGATGCATGGACATTACGGTGCTCGAAAATGTAATCTTTGAGACAATTTTCAGATATTTCACCAAAACTGACAATTTTGGAAAAACCTTGCGACTCAGTAGTTTGGTGTAGAAAGGTATGAGTACCCGTTTTAGTTTCATTAGAATGTGTACTTTCCAAAAATATATGGTTTTGGGGGGTAAACATATATTTCTGTGTTTTTACCCCCTGGAAAAATGCAGTCATTGTGTTCATTTTTCATTAGCTGAAGTTACCCACCCATTTTACGAAATCTAAATGCCAGATACTTTGGTAAACCTATGCACAATTGGCACCAAACTGTTTGGAGGACCCCTGGCAACCTTATTTAGAGTGATTTTTCTTGGTATGTAGCGATACATGGGTGATATAATGCTGGAAAGTTGAAGCTTTGAGGCAATTTTCAAGAATTTCACCAAAACAGACTGTCAATGTGTTGATTTTTCATTAGCTGAAGTTACCCACAGGACTAGTATGCGCTTGCTTAAATTTGGGGCCTCTAAATGCCAGATAATTTGGTAAACCTATGCACAATGGGCACTGAACTGTTTGGAGCACTCCTGGCAATTATGTTAGGGTGCTTTTTCTTGGTGCCTAACACAGTTTGTGATATGCGGAGCAGCAAAATAAATCCTTTGAAATTATTTTTCAAAATTTTTATACATTTTCATAAAAACCGCTACGTTCAGACAAGCTTTGATTTTGGTAGTTAAGGGTAGAGAGACATAGTTACCCATTTTGGAATCAGCAGAATGTGTACTTTTCACAAATACCTAAAGTATGCCGTTTTTTTGCCTTGGTGCTTTCAAAATCCGCTAATATACTGGTGGGTGTTTTTGCTGTACAGAAGTCGTAACCCTCCCTAAAACTATACATATATGGTATTAGCATGTTCAAGAGACATGAGGCTTTCCAAATTAGTTGGATTTTCATGTGTAAAATGAAATATTTTTCTGGTATAAATGCATATATTGGGAAAAAATAGGAATTTTCTTTTTGCAGAGGTGGAAATACATGAAAACTCAGGCAGATTTGGAAAGCTCAGTTTCTCCAAAAATTATATGGTAATTGGTGTATGTAAACTTGATCCCTTTCTAATACCTTCTGATCCCTTTCTAGTCTAATGTTGCACTCATCACTACATTATTTTACAGCTGATATATTTGGTCATATTTTGGCCAAAAAGTCCAACTAATGTTTTTCAGTAAAGTCACTGAACTGCACCCTGCATGTTCTACATTGAAGTTGTTGAACTGTAACCTGAACACTTTCTGTTGCCTTTTGTTAGGAATTCCCAGTGCTTAATAAACCTGATGTTTTGTCCTAAGCGTTGGTGTCCCTGTCTCTAAGCTCAAAATCCTATGCTACCTACCTAACAAATGCTAATTCCCCCCAAAAGTGCATGTGCAGGCCAGGGGCAGGTCACAACAGGTATTGGATCCATTATCCTGAAACCTATTTGTTCCTAATTACAGAAAGGTTGCCTTTCATAGACTATTATTTTAACCAAATAATCCAATTTTTTAAAAAAATTATTACCTTTTTCTCTGTAATAGTAAAACAGTACCTTGTTTTAATCCTTATTGGAAGCAAAACCAGTCTATTGGGTTTATTTAATGTTTACATGGTTTTCTAGTAGATGTATGATATGGAGATCCAAATTATGGATAGATCCATTATCCTGAAAACCCCAAGGCTGGGGTAGCCTGTATTTAATAAAATAGCCTGTATTTAATAAAACTGGATAGCCTGTATTTAATAAAACAAATATTTTCTTTTCAGAAGCTATGATTTCAGCTCGATAGCTATGAACAATCTAATACTTTTTTGTTCAAGATAATGACTTTCTGCAAATATTTTACTCACACATCTTAATAAAAGTCTTTCCTAAACTGCACTTGGAGACTAGTGATGGGCGAATTTATTCGCCTAGGTCGAATTTGCGGCGAATTCCCGCGATTCGCCGCTGGCGAATAAATTCGCGAATCACCAGCGAAATTTCGTTAGGCGAAAATTCGGCGAAAAACGAGTCGCGCGTCAGTCGCGCGGCGTTTTTGACGCGACGAAAACGACGTGATGTGTCAAAGTTGACACGACGCACAGCGACGCGCGACAAAATCGTCCCGCGACTCGTTTCGCGAATTTTTCGCCGAATCTCTAGGCGAAGCGAATCGCGGGAGATTCGCCCATCACTATTGGAGACCATAGGATTATTTTTCTGTGGTGCATTTATTGTGATTTTGAACTGTGCAAATCATGGTTTTCCCAAACAATTGTATTAGGGCTTACAAACCCCTCCTAACCAGTCTTTTCTACCAGACTTTTTTTTAGCACTTGTTGAAATGAATACTTGGTAACTTGGTTGTTGGAGCCATTGTCAGTCCTAATTTTTTATGCTCAATAGAAACTCCGCTGACTACTTTTTTTTTTTTTGTTCACCTTAATGTAACTGTATATGAAACAATACCATATGCAGTCTCCATAATTTATCATAATTTTGTATAGCATTCCTTCAGGAACAACAAATAACTGAACAAAGAAGTGCATGTAAATTTAACAGTGGGTTGAGTTGAGTGGTAGTAGGAGTAAAAATAGTGGGAGTAAAAACCTAAGCACAAGTGTGTGTTTCAGAGGACCAATCCAGGAAACACATGCTCCATGAAATTTGCCTTGTGACAAATGGAATGCACTTTAGGTGCTCAGTGCAATACATGGCCCATAAGGTGCTGACACAATCATCTGTGCTTGGCAAAAATCGTTATGTTTTATGTTCATCATTCTTAAGCTTAAACCCCTGACACTAGTTTGCGTGTGGATGTACAGTATTTTTCTACTCTCTTGAACAGATACTTCTTTTTTACCCTTTTGATTTGCTTGATTGCATTCAGCACAATTCTTTTCTTCAGCTGTACTCATACTTTGGAAAATTATGTCTCTTACATTTTTCCACAAATTCTTTTGGAGCTACATTTATTTTAAGTAATTCTGTGGTTCTGAACAAAGGAAGTTAAAAACATTGATTTTTTTATTTAAAAATGAACTTTTAACTTATTAAGATTGCTTTTATCCTTTGGATTTTGTCTTTTTATTTTAGAACAATGAGTTACAATATTGAATTTTTTGATATCACATAATATTAATGGTATTCATATAGTGCTTTTCTTCCATAAGAGCAAGTCAACTCTTATTTTGGCTTTAAATAACAGAAATATACAAATATTTAATATTAATTTTATTGTTTATCAACATCACAATCCTAAAAATATATGCTGCAGTAAGTATTCATATTAAATGAGTTTGTAAATTGTATATGTGTAAATAAGAATGCTTTATGTCTTTTTAAATATGTGGTGTTCTGTTTGGGGCTAGACCACACGGTACGATTCAGGGAGATTAGTTGCCTGACGACTAATCGCTGCTTCTTTGGGGTGACTAATCTCCCTGAATTGCTTGCCCATGTCTCACGCCCGCTAAACTGTACGTTGCCTGCGCCTATTCACACACGGTGCTGTGTTTTTCTACGTCGCTGAAAATTGCCTCGTGTTGACAATTTAAAAAGACGTTAATCAGAAGAATTTTGAAAAATACAGAATGCAGTGTCAATACCAAGTAGTAACATTTCTTACAGTATGTAATATTGCAGGTGATCCGTTATAAATTACAGAATAGCTGTCTTCAGTTTATTCAGATAATATGAATTTTTAGAATGTTTCCTTTTTCGCTGCATAAGTTATAATTAATCCTCATTGGAAGCAAAAACAGCCTATGGGGTTTATTTAATGTTTACGTGATTTTCTAGTAGAGTTAAGGTATGAAGATGTACATTATGGAAACATCTGTTAACACCAGGTCCAAAGCATTCTGGATAACGGGTCCCATACATGTACTAATTTGTTAACTGTTAATGAACAATGTGGAATAAAAATGGACATTTGAGCAACAAGGTTTTTAAAAGAATATATTTAGTTTAAACATATATTTTCAACATGTTTCCCTTTGTGTTGCATATTACACAATTAAATAGCTATGTATCACAGGTATGTATCACTGGTTTTGAACCAGGGACCTGTTGGGTTCCAGGCGCTGCTCCTCCTGTTTGAGCCACAGGAGGTGGTGTGGTGCTGGCCTTGCTTTATGTCGACTATGGTTTTGCTATCTCTAGGTCAGCCTGTCATAGTGCACACCCCCAATCCAGCTGAGGGCAATTTGTTATTAGAGCACTAGATAAGCCTGTTTCCACAACCCCCCCCCCCC
>CM044438.1:69255368-69329071 GCA_024363595.1 Xenopus borealis
CCCCCCCCCCCCGTGCTGGATTATTAGTCTCCAAGCCTTGTGTCCTGTGAATCCTTGTGTCCTGTGAATCCTTGTATCCTGTTATCCGGTAACCTTGCCTTGTCCCTGATCCTTTTTCTACTTGATCTCCTGGTTCTGACCTTTGGTCAATATTTTGGATTTTTGCTTGAACTCTGCCCGTCTTGACCTTTCTGCCTGAATTTGATTCCGTTTGCCTGAACTTTGTGTTGCTGCCTTTTTCCCTGCACTTGTTTTGTATTTCTGCAAAGGTCTGTTTATTTTTTGTAAAATAATAAATACTTTGTTATCCAGCACCCTGTCTCCTATCTGTAAACCTTCCAGCAATGTGTGACACAAATAGAGGCTTGTTTATCAACATGGAGTTTTTTTGCACTACAAGTCACAAACTTGAATTACAACTTCAAATCAAGTACCGTATTTATTAAGCTAAAGTTTTTCTTTTTTTCCTAAAGCCCTTTCAGGTAAACTGAAGAAGATTGCAAAGTCTTTTGGCATTAAACCCTGAGTTGACTAGTATTTGGTTTCCTTTTGGCACAAGTAACTCAATTCAATTCAAGTTTTAACATTCTGTTAAAAGGTATTCACATTTTTCCATCTGATTTCTTCAGGCAAGTTTTTTGGAGTCAGATTTTTATATGATTAATTTTATTTTAAACTGTGAGTTTATTTGAAGTAGAAAAAACACCTAAAATTTAGCAAATCCAAATTGTAATAATAAGACCCCCAGGCTTGTATAATGTCTTAATGCATAAGGCTTAAAAGTAACAGTATTCAAGATGAGTGTAATTGCAAATACATAAATAACAACAAGGAAATCCTTGGGAAATCATTTGAATAACATCTTCCCTGATGCTCATACACACACACACCATGTGCAAGCATACATACTAGCTTTTATCTGCCAATGAATGGACAGAGATGCCTTTTACTTCCAAACTTCTTCCTGTT
This sequence comes from Xenopus borealis, assembly GCA_024363595.1. NCBI lineage: Eukaryota > Metazoa > Chordata > Amphibia > Anura > Pipidae > Xenopus > Xenopus borealis. Next base: position 69,256,338 of record CM044438.1, read on the forward strand.
GCAATTAGAACCTGATTTTTTTCCTGTAGGGTGAGCTGGAAATGAACAATATTTACTTGTAAAAATATTCAAATATTTTGATAGGCTTCATTAATCTTACTTATTAGGACTTACCTTATCTGTTGGTCACATATTTGTTAAGAATGTATAGTTTTCTTTTAATTCCTTCAGGGCCTGTAATTAGTTGACCTGAAATTGAATTCCTTAATTGTTAGACCGGTTTATTGCATGTCGTGTTTTGGAACAAACTAGATTATAGTCTGCCTATTGATTTCCCTATCTAAAGAGTTTTTATTTTTAGTGCAATGTTGTTTATTTGGCATGGTATGTGATAAAACTCTCAAACATTGTTGTTGTTTTCTTCCATTTAGTCATAAATAGTTTATATTTGTTTAATTATATCTTTTTCTGTTTGTTAAAGTGATACTGACACTAAATTAATTTTAACATAACACAACATAACATATGAACGTACATTAATTGTTACCTATAGGTCATGTTGATCATTTTTGCTGAAAGGTTTGTTTTTGTATATAACTTTTAGCTGAAATCTCTCAGCTTGACTCTCTGACACTCTGACTTTGCCAACCTCACAGTCCCATCTCAGCCTGTTAGTTACAGTTTCTAATGATAACAGATACCTGCTGCACAAATATGGCAGCCCCCTCATACAGGAACATGGGGGATCAGACAGGTAATGTAAAAGCATCATGCAAATACTTTATGGTAAAGTTAGAAGTAGCTTTCAAAGCCAATATTATAATAGATGTAAAAAGAGTTGAATTTCAGGTGTCAGTATCTCTTTAATGTTCAAAATTATCTGGCCTCTTATAACCTCTTTAGATGAATCCAAGAACAGTATGTGTATGCAGTCAATCCATTCCTGAATTCAAAAAGTGTTTAAAGGAAGATCTGTCCATGTTTTTGTACTTTGCACCATCTTGCCATTTGTAATGTGTTCCAGTGGATAAAATGCTAAGCTTGAACAACATGTCCTCATAAGGCCTAACATGGCACTTAATCATAAACAATTCACACAGTATTAAACAGTACTTAAAGTCAAAACCACCAATGAGAACACAAAGTGAATTAACCAAAAAGAAGAATGGTTCTTGTATGTGAACAGTTCATTTGGATTCTTTCTTAGAACAAGGGATGCATTGTGCTCACTGGGGTGCATATATATAATATCTTGCAAATGATATCCTTATAAACTGTGAGTAGTGTTGTAAATGATAAGGATATTAGAAGTTACTGAGGATATGTCCATATAAAAATACAAAAGTTTTATACAGGTCATGGAACTCTAATATCCTTGTATTTTACAAACCAGGTTGCGTTATTTATTAAAATATAGTTTATAAGTTTTAGTGAGTCATGATAAAAATTACATAACCAATCACAGTTTATAACTGAAGACTTTACTACTCACAGTTTCCAAGGATATAATTTGCATGGCTTTTGTGTAATATTATTGTGTGTGTATGTATGTATGTATGTATATATATATATATATATATATATATATATAGCCATTTGGATTTGTGTGTTAAATGCATCATGACTTATTTGAAGAAACTGTGTTATCTAAAGTTATCGTAACTCATTTAATACATTTAAAATTTTCATTAGCATACCAAAGCACCATTGTTCACAATGATGAACACTTTAATTAGATGGGATGCCGTGACACAATTTTCTGTGTTAAATGAGACAAATGGGAAATCTGAGTTTAGTTATTCTGTGTCAAACACACAATCCAAAGTGGCTTCATCTGTGTATATATATATATATATATATATATATATATATAACATACAAATGTTTATGCCTAAAAACTTTATGCTTATGTCTCTAAAATTTATTGAGTATTTTCTGCTGGATTTGGTTAGTGAAATACCCCAGGGGCTTGTCTTAGCCACATCTTGACCTAAAAGTTAATATTGAAAGTAAATATAGTATAACTATTCTGAACAATTTCAAGCCAAGACTTTTCTGCACAAGCAGTCAGATCATATATAATTGCATATAAGTGAGACTTCACAAATCAAATGCTTTTTGAAGATTGCAGAATTACATAATTTGTAAAGTAAGTTTCATTTCATTCATTGAATGTAAGGAGAAGCTCTGCAGTATTCTTAAGTGCAAAAAGTTGCAACTTAGGAGATTCTGTCAAAGTATATAGTGCTTCTAGACATTATCCATACATCTACAAGCATAATTCTTGACCAAAGGAAACTCTGCAGATGGGGATGGCTGTGACAACTGTTTGAAATTCAGTTGGGAGGCTAAATTACTTTTGTTCTCTAAAAACTGTGACAGAATCTCCCACCAAATTGCAGAACTGAAGGTTTGAATGATTGCCAGTTTCTGTAACTATTTCTTGTAAAGAAATGGTCCTTTATATTTTCATCCAGTGAGAAGCTGGGCAGGCTCCCAGCAATTATAGGAAACTAAACAAATCTGAACATACATAACTGAATATGTATGTCATTAGTGACCCTGCTTGCTAAATTTGATAATTAAAATTGCAATACAAGTTTCCTAAATAAATGTTTCTGCGTGTGGCCTCTCTCACCTCATATATCTGTTTTGCAGCTACTAATGGGACAAATAAAAAAAACACACTTCTAACAGCGAGGTTTATTCCCAACTGTCAATCTTACCTGAAGAAATAAACAGAAAATAGCTTGGTATTGTTAGTTTCTTTTTCTAATTGAACCACTCCGTCACTAGAACTGATGGGAGACCGCTTATTTTGCATATTGATGCAAGTGAATTACAGTAATAACTATAATTGTTGGTGTTGAGAGAAATTGGCCACACTGAGCATTTTAATTTACAATATGGCACTTGTGAAAATGATTCTCCTGATGAGATAAGCTGAAAGACTTTAAACAAGTTTTGTTTGCCTTTTCAGCATTGTAAATTGTGATCTACTCACAGTATAGAAACATGAAAGAGCTCCCGCCACTGCATGCTGCTTGCACACTTACACATAGGCCTAGTGGATTCCAGTGGATTTTTTTCCTATTTGTTTTTTTGCAATGTGAAACGAGATTTAACTTTATATTATAGATTAATGGAAACAATAATTTGCAAATAGTTTCAAATGTATTTGAAATAAATATGCATCTATAGTGAAACAGTAAGGGGCTGATTTATCAAAAATCGAATTTTGAGAAAAATGTAGAGAAAAAAACAGGCATACATATTTTCTGAGACCTCGAATAGTCGAAATTTATTAAAGGGAACAAAACGTGAAAAGTCGCCAGAACAACTTCGTAACTAAAAGCTGGTGAGGTTGTTATTTATTTTTTTTCCCAGTTTATTAAAACATTCAACATTTTCAGCCAAATTGAAAATGAATGGGAAAATGAGATTCTTTCTGGAATGTGCCTTTTTTTCCTGGAAAAATGCACGGGGGAATATTTTGTTAGCATTTGAGAAAAAGTTGTACAAGCTTTGTCTTTTTTTTTCCAGGTTCGCATTTTGTTTTCCCATCAACTTGTTTATTCATAAATCAGCCCTGTATTATCATTTTAACTGAAAGCAGCAGTTGTTTATGCCTCTCTGCTACATTGTTTCAGGACTTAAAGCCAGAAGTGCAGAGAATATAAATAGAGATACTGCTTTTAATAACAATTATTTTTACAAAATAACTTCAAAACCACTGTCTTTTAATGTATCTTGGAAAATTAGATTCCCTTTGTAAATGTGGTCCAAAAACATTAGACGCTACGCTAACTTGTTTTGTAAACTAAAAAGATAACCCTCTAACCTGACCTGAGAATTAAAAGGATACTGTCATGAGAAAAACGTTTCTTTTTTTTCAAAATGCATCAGTTTGATTTCCTAAAGATCCTGATCCTACTGGGCCATTTTTAATCAATTTGGAATTTTAGAGGTTTTAGAATTTTTAGTTTTTCTACTAATTGTCTGAAAGGTTTTAGATGTATTTGCATTTAGCATTAGCATCTTCAGCAGTTTTTATTTTCATTCATGCTTTTTAAATATAGATTTTTTTAATAAATTCCATGGCATTCATTGTTTTAGAGAAAGTGAGTTTATTCATGGATTCAAAAACCTTTAAAACCACTAACATGAAACTGTTAATAAATAGGCCTCCATGTGTAAAATGGCAGCAGCAACATGATGTTAATCTGCAGTCCTTCAGTCCTTCAGTTAATGCTGGAGTTATACATTTCAACAAAAGATGAAGCAAGGACCACAGAGTCTGATTTGAGTTAGGCCTTTCTAGTACTAAAGATTTTCTTTTTCTCTTTTTCCCTGCTTTATGGAATAAACCATGCAAATAAGTATACAAGATGCAAGCCTAATTAAAATAAAGTTAATCGTAAATTCAGTTTGTATTAATATTCCAGTCACATTTCAAACCCATTAAAAGCCTGCAAATATGTTAACATGTATATTAATAAGCATCCCGTTTTACTTTCAAAAGCTCACCAAACACATTTTCTAATTTGGTTGCTTTCTTCTTCTTATATATCTTGTTTCCCTTTGTTTGATGAAAAAAATAACCCTCACTTCTGCATTCTGTTACATTCCACTTTCTAAGTTTTTCATTCTTGCGTTTGTTCCTTGGGACTGGTTGTTAAACCAGTTCTTGCATACTTTACTTAATGATTACGTTGGTTTATCTGTCATTTATGTGTAGGCATACTCGGTATTGATTTATATGGCAGTTCATTCAAATTCAGCTTGAAAGACTGACTGTAAAATCCTGCTTTAAAATCTTGGTGGCTCCACATAGCCTTTTATTAGGATTTCAAAGAAATTCCCTTCAGGAATCTATTAAAAATTGTCTGGTTCAGTGAATATTTTGTACCAGTCTTGGAATCCATTATATGCATTTGATGGGGAAAAAAAGTCTTTTTCTGACATCTTGATTTTTGTTCCTTTTATTCACAGTTAGAAGGAAAGTTGTCTGGTAATAAATGGCACTGCGATATTAAATGCTGGATGCCCTGGAGGAAAGAAAAGGTTTTAAAAAATAGGAGACTTTAGTTTTGATGACTATGCTTTGCAGACCTGAATGTTCACATGTAAATATTACTGAGGGTCTTTTTCTCAGTGGGTAAGATCTCAAATTGCCATTCCAAGGGTATGGGATAGCCTTCAGCCAGTATTAATGGGCTTTCAGGAGAAGTTCATGTTAATTCAATATATTTTCTGTACATTACTATATAATAACATAAGATCATGTATCATCATTTTCATGTTCATAAAAATGCATAAAATATTTTTTCTGTTCTATTTAGAGCCAGAATATAATGTCAAATTTAATTAATTGAACTAGCCTTCACCACTATTCTGTCATTATGTAGTAGGCAATAAATGTCTTTTGCCTAGGATTCGGAAAGGTGATTCAGTGCCTGACAGTGCTGCCTGTAAGAGAGAGAATGAACTTAAGAACAGGACTTTATGGATCAGATCCGTAGAACTGTACATCACTTATCTAGTTGCTAGGCCAGCTGGAAATGGTTGAGTGACTGCTGTTGCTGTCAAGCTATTATGGAAATTTGAAATGGATTTTATTTATGTGCTACCAAGGTAACTAGAATGAGCAGCAAGCAATATCTGATTCTGGGCCTGGGCACTGCAGGTTTCTGAGAAAATATCACCGGACATTATGTTAGATATTGTGTGCTGAACAGATAATTCACACGAGAGCAACTGTGGTCTAAACTTAATTATTGCTGTACATAACAATGGTAGATTCTTCCATTTAAATTTTCAATTGATAAAATTAGATAAAACTTAAAATAACGGGGACTCAGGAAGAGACAAATAGTTTTTACAAATCATCTGTGCACACTTAATTCACTTCACAACGTTGTATTCACACTTGAGGGAATATGCTATGTTTTCGTAAATGCGTGATACATACTTTAGCACTTGTCTGTTCCAATCCAGCATGTTGTACACAACATCTACACCTTTTTACATTTTTTTAAACCAAGAAAATTCAAAAGGCAAAGAACATCGTACACCACATATTAATCAGGCAAGTGTACGTTTATTTTGTTTTAAGGTAAATAATCAGTAACTTAAAGGGCAATGCTGCCACCATTGACAAAGGAACTGACCCTTCACCTTGAGTCTTAAACACCAGGGGACAGACATGGGGTATAAATGGCCACAGTATTTATTCACATTTTATCAAATAAATAGGACCTTGTCAGCCTAACCCAATGCAATATTCTAAAGCAAGAATTCATTATATGATTTCTACTATGCTCTGCTGTTCAGGCCTGGATTTGTGGCCTGGGCTTAGGGTGGCAAATTTTTAGGGGCGGCATGCCATCCAGCCACTGTGGGAAGCCATGGGGACGTGGTGCTCCGGCACTTTTGCACTTGTGCACATGCTCTCTTGAGCCTACACTCGTAGTGCGGGCAGGTGCTAGGACACAAGCAGAAGTAGCATCAGTATCAATCAGTTCACCTTGCAGACACATAAGATAACCCCCAGTCCCCATTTCATGTGCTGTGCTTATCATATAGCCACTGATTATGGAGATTTTCATTCATCCAGGTCATCTATATCTAACATAAGTAATTCTACAGCTCGCCTTGTTGAGTAATCATTAAAGACGTCCGAGCAGCTTCTTCGGTTAAACTAAACTGGTGTGGGAAGTTCTCGGCATATAAACTCTTCCACTAATCCAATCATAATGGCACATTGTAACTCTTCAAAGAGGTGACATCTGAAATATAAATAGGTGTTGATTTTGTGGTTACTGGGATAGGATTACCAATGTGTCATGCAACTTCTAGAAACAGGTGTTACTTTTGAGAGTTGCATGAATGGATGTGTGAAGTATTCTGAAATGCCAGAGTACAGATGTGAGAACGTCATTAATTTTAGCAGACAGGGGTGTCAAAGGCCCCCCCCTTCTATTCAGGGATGGTTTCTCCACCTTGACATGATATTGCATAAAACATCTCATACAGTATGTAAAGCCCTGCTTCATGTAAATAAACCATTTTTATAATAATATACTTTTTTAGTAGTATGTGCCATTGGGTCATCCGAAATACAAAATAGCCATTTAAAAAAAATAAGGACAGCCTCCTGGGATCCTAGGATTCAACAGCGTACACAAATATACCAAACAAACGATAAAGTTAGGTCACATGAGCCAATTAACAGACAAGAGTTCTGTCTTTTGCTTCCAGTAGAAGCAAAGAGATAACTGCAGCACTTCTTGGTTGCAAATGTGAAAATTTGTGTTTATTGGTCAGAAACCAACAGGCAACGTTTCGGGCCTAGTCCTGCCCTTTCTCAGGCCTCTTCCACATATCTGTTGCTCAATTATTCATTTTGGGGGTATACTTTTCCTTTAAACAGTTTAATCTGGCTGCAGATCATTATGATCTCTTGTTGTGCAGCCCATATGCTTATACCTCCAGAGCTTTCCTGGACTTGTAATCATGGGTCTCTTCCCCCTAATCAAAATCATCCATCTGACTCCAAAAGGTACCCCTACCTTGGTCTGATGATCAGCAGGTGTATCTGTTCTAACAACATGCATTCATATTAAAAGGATGTTTCCCTTAATATCTTGGAATCTTTAAACAATAAGGGGGGGATGTAATTAAAGTCGCAAAGAAAAACATTGCGCACCAATAAGAGTTAAAATCCACATCTCGCAATTTAATATTGTTCCTTAAACGGTTACTGCATTGCGAATCATTATTGCGCATTGTGGATTGTAATTGCTCACTCTTAAGAAGTGCTTGAAGGTGTCGTAATGTTTTGGAGCAAACATTGCGACTTTTTCAATAAGAAGTTTTATGACAGTGACAGTGCATCAGCGCAAAGTATAAAATTCACAAATGGCCTTCCGCTGGCGGAAGTGGTCACTAAATGCTAATGGGGCACCAGCACTGTGTCACTGTATGTGATCCCCAACCAGTAGCTCGCGAGCAACATGTTGCTCTCCAACCCCTTGGATGTTGCTCCCAGTGGCCTCAAACCAGGTGCTTATTTTTTAATTAATGGCTTAGAGGCAAGTTTTGGTTGCATAAAAAACAGATGTCCTGCCAAACATTTACTCCTGTAGGCTGCCAGTCCATATAAGGGTTACCAAAAAGCCAATCAGAGCTCTTATTTGACATCCACATGGACTTTTTAATGCTTGTGTTGCTCTCCAACTCTTTTTTAAATTTAAATGTGGCTCACGAGCAAAAAAGGTTGGGGACCCCTGCTGTATGTAGTACATCTTAGAGTGCTCCTGATGGGTTTCCCTGTCTCCTGCTCTGTTCTGTGTTCCCTATACTCCCGGTGTACCCTGCTCAGCCTGTGTGTGCTCTACCATGCCTATGTGTACCCTACCCTGCCTGTGTGCCCTGCTCTGCCTGTGTGTGACATACTCTGCCTGTTTGTCCTACTCTGCCCGTGTATGCCCTGCTCTGCCTATGTGTGCCCTGCTCTGCCTGTGTGTCCCCTGCTCCTCCTTTCTGCACACTAGGCAATGTTATAGTGTTAGTAGCTTTCATGTAAAGCAACAGCCTCTGCTTAATGATTTTCCATTCTCCAACAATATTTCCTACAAACTTAACTGGAGCAGGTGGATGTAGACTGTCTGTCCTTATATGTCGCAGACTGAGAGGGTCTGCTGCATCCTCTGTACCTCTTGCAGGTTATTCCTCCAACTTGCAGTACAACAGTAAAGAGTGACTGAAATTTATCAGAGCACAAGTTCCAGCTGATAAACTGACAATATGTCTAGTCCCATGTCAGATTTCAACATTTAAATATAAAAAAATCTGTTTGTTCTTTTGAGAAATGGATTTCAGTGCAGAATTCTGCTGGAACAGCACTATTAACTGATGATTTTTGAAAAAAACTTTTTTTCCCATAACCGTACACCTTTAATAATGAAATTCTGGGTTTTGCAACAGCAACTTATTTATTAAAATACAGTGCATGAAAGAAACATGACTCTCTGACTGTACAGCTCAATCTCCTCTGCTTGTGAACTGGCCCCACCTCTGTGCTTCGTTTTCTATAACAAACTTTATTAACATCAACAATTATTGATGGGCGAATTCCCGCGATTCGCTGCTGGCGAATAAATTTGCGAAACGCAAGCAAAAATTCGCCAGCGAAAATGCAACAAAAAAAACGACGCAACGTGCGCCGAAAATGCCACGACGTGTGTCGGAAACGATGCGACGCGAGTCAAAAACGACGAGCGACTCGTTTCGCGAATTTTTTCGGCGAAACGGGTGAGATTCGCCCATCACTATCAACAATTATCAACACACTCCTCTCCCAGAGATTCGCTGGAGTTCCCAGCCAATTTGATTGCTCTCTGGGCTGGATGATTTCAATATACTTATACTTATCTTGATACCTAAAAGGATGTGTGGAAATACGATGCTGGCTGCAGAGTGGAAATTTTTAGGTGATTTTTGGAAATGTCACCAAATTGTTCATATCTGGAAAGTGTCTTAGTTAAACTACTTTTTTGTTTACACAAAAATTACCCTCTGGTTTACAAACATTCTAGCCCTTTATAAATAAACCAATCACATTTCTTATATACAGAAACTTGTATACTTTGTTTGCTTCTGTGTGTTACCATGATTGTATAATTATTGGTTAAAATAATTAAAATAATTAAATAATATTGGTTAAATATAATTAAATCTGTTAGACTGAGATCATTACAATATGCTGAAACAAGTACAATTAAATGTTTTAATGGTGTGGAAACAAATACAGCAAAATCACATGCTTACCTGCCTTAAGGCTTTGAAACCAGGTGTCTTCTTAGAAACTCGATTCTATTCACAACAGAAATTATGATTGGCTGTGCCAGGCTGCTGCTTAATATACAGTTTAATCTAAAAATTATGTTCCCGTTCTCATCTTGCTCTTTGGCAGTTTGCATTGCTATGTTTGTATAACTAGTGGTGTTGGATGTTACATTTCTGTTGAGCCTTGATGTCATATTTGGTAAACAACATCACAATAGATGTTTAAGGGATACAGTAAGATTGTGCCCCATTACAATAATGTAAATGCAAATGTTTTGGTAAAATGAATAAATCAGTATACTAATTTCAGTTAGATTTTGAAAAGCTGTGAGCAAAGGCACTGTAAGGGAGGTGTGTGCTCTATACATCTTGTGTGCTTGGCAGTGATATACAGTAGATAAACCGCTGCAAATAAAGGTCAGTTACATCATGTTCGCCCATCAGTTTCTACAAAAGACTTTATAGTTTTAAAGTAATTAAAGATGGAATAATTTGCTTAAAAGAAGAAAAACTTCAACAATCATACTTATCTTAACATATACCTACACCCATTTTTGGTTCATTGAAATGGCCATTTAGAAATCATTGTTCTATGTCTACCATTTTCATCTTTATGTGCAGTTAAGCACCAGGAATTGGATTTAATTAACAGCAACAAGTAAATCCATTTAAACTTGATACTCTGTAGGATGTAAAAGAAATTATGTATTTTTACTCACAACCTGTCTATTCAAAGACAAACTGGGGTTTGCTACCCAATTATCAAATATTTATTAAAAGAGGTTTGGGGGTTTTCCTTTTCTTTTTCTCTTTTAATAAACTCTGTAGGATGAGTAAATACTGGATGAAGCCCAGTTCTCCACTATACAACATGTAATTCAGAATTTGAATACAGCATCATTAATATGCATTTTGTATTCACAAGCATAACCAAAACTCAAAACTGTGCCGGGTAAATCAGCATATACTGTAGAGTTATATATGTTTGGCTTTCAAACTTACTCTTGAAACATAACTTAAACTTGAGAGATCACTGCTTGCAGAATGTAAGCAATAAGAAAACAGTCCTTGCATTCATAGAGAAAAGGAGAGCCAGTCGCATACATACAGATTAGTGTTCAGCTACAATTACCAGGGTCAACCAGCTGCTAAACTATGTCAGAGATGCTGAGGATCACACCTAATGCATTACAATATTACAGCCAACAGTTTACATTTCTGCTAGCAGTGCTGTTTTTCATTGGAGGGAATAATATGCATTTACCCAGATCATTATATTTAAAAAATGTTAAAAACAATAGTGTAAGAAAAATAGTGCCCTCCACTATAGCTAATTTCCTAGGACAGATTGCCTTTCTGTTCTGTAGTATAGAATCTAAAAGCCAGCTGTTGGCTTTACTGTTGTAATGCAGTCAGCCAACACAAAAAGCTGAAGGAATGTAAATGAAAACTCAGTCCTTCTTACCCTCTACGGCTTAATATTATGTAAGAACATGCCACGTTCTTCTTTGGCGGGTTGTTGAGAAAAGGTCAGTCTGTATCGAAAGAATGCTTTGACTTCAATGTAATTTATTTAGGATGAAAGGTTATGGAAGGGATGTGTTCCTCTGATTAGATCATAGAAGCGTTAGAGCTTTTTTCACCACTGGTCCTTTATGTAACCTTGGAACATCAAGTCCCTATCTACAGAGACTGAAAATACATTAAAATACTGTGTTTATCTGGACACTGTGAAGGAATTCACATTCTGTGTTTTAAAGAAATCTAATGGGTTTCCTAGATTAATATGATATTAGCAGCTAAACCTAAAGGATGAACATTAAAGTGCTAGACCATTTGAAGAAATGCATATTTTGTTTACAGCTTACATTTTTATTCTTTTGTAAAATTTCCAGGTTTTATAATAATTGCCTGTGGAACCAAATTCTGCTCTTAGCTTTGTTAACATTCAATGTTCCTATTAAATAATGTTATCACACAACTAGAGTTTTGATTCTAAAGAATGTAAGAGATGTGAAACATACAACATCATTCTCCCAAAATTTCAATGAAGAATAAGACATTTTTTATCCTTGAAGATCAATAAGAAAACAAAGCACAGCTGCACCGAGTTTTTTTTTTTATTTTTTTTACTGCTTGATGACATTCAATTCAAGGTGTACAGGAATAAAACATTTAGCATGTTTTCCAATACAATAATTTACTGTGTGGCTTGTGCTTTACACTAATTGATTTGCATGCCAAATATTTTTATTTTTATTATTATATTATATGTATAATAGATACAATAGACGTGCTCTTTCATAAGAATTTCACAACAATGGATAAAGTTATGGACCTTGATCTTGTTTATTTCTATACCTTTCTAAAATGGCTTAGAATTTGGAAATTTGAGCATATAATGGATATTCTAAATTAAATACAGTTCTTAATATACTGTTAGGCCCTATAGGCACATTATGCAATATAATGGAAATGGTCATCATTTTCAGATTTTACACAGTCATTATATTTTGTGGCCTATACCAGTGATGAACTTAACACATTTGTTCAGTGCCCTTCTTACTTCTTAACAAGGTTACGTTTAAACACTGTCTCATCAGTCTTATCAGCTACAAATTAGTGGTCTAAAAATAAGTGGTCATCTTCAAATCTCCTTTTAATTGGTTTTCAGGATCATCTTTCAAAAATATTTAATATACACTTAATGGGTTATTTATTAAAGTCCAATTTTTTTCTGCTTGGATTTTTGAAGGGGAAAACACAATTTATTCATTAAACCCTGATGGTTTTAAAAGTCTGAATAAAAAAGTTCTCCAACTCAGACCTGCCGAGTTCATGTAGAAGTCAATGGCAGATTACATTTTGAAGATATCCTGAACTGTATTGGTTTTCGTTCAATAATCCAAAGATATTTTTGATTCCGTGTGTCAAATCCGAAAAAGTCAGTTTTCAGTGACAAATCTGAAAAAATCATATGATTTAGATTTTTTCATGATCTTATCGAGTCTTTTTCCCTCACAAAAAATAAATTCTGAAACTGTATTGATATATAGGGGGGAAGTCAGTGTAGAGGGGTTTTCAGTGTGAGAACATTATTGATTTTCATATAAAACCCCCTTAAAGTCGGCTTGTAGTTATAATTAAGAAATAAGTATATGATTTTTAATATTTTTACACCAAATATTGCAAAATCTTAAATTTTATGTAACTTCACTTTATACTTCAAAATCACAAACAAATCAGCAGTCCACTGAGAAGCCCTCTGTATTAAAAAAAAACCCCACCTCTCCCCCAGCTACAGCCTTAGTCAGGCTTTCAGACAAGGAGCAGCTAATCAGGCCAGATTTCCTACACAGGTAACCCCTCCTGCGCAGTCCTAGAACCTGCCGTCACCTTGACCAGTGTCCCAGTGCCCGTCAGAATGTTGCCATTTCTAAGATTTTGCCACAAATCCAGGCCTGCAGCTAATTATTAATTTTTCCCAATAATATGACCAGTTTCCAGGGCCGGACTGGGAGGAAAAGCAGCCCTGGCAAAAGCGTCAAAACAGCCCATGTATTCACGGGCATGCAAAGCATGAAATTTCCAACACCAAGGTTAACTAGAACTAGTGTTTATTAATAGATATTTTAAGAGTCCATTACCATATAATCCCCAGCAGTATCATACACGCTATGTGCTGGAACTGGCCCTTGCAACAAGTATCTCACCCTAGTTTCTATCACAACTATTCTATCCGTTGAATTAGTGGCCCTATACTTACATTATATTCTAGATTTTCCTTTGTGTGCCTCCAGATAGACCATGTACCCTGGCAGATAAGAGGACTTTAATTACCATGTTTTTCAAAAGGCCAAAGTGTGGCATATTTGAAGAGACTAGACTGTCTCATGCAATTAATGCTACATATCACAGTTTTCCATATACAGTCTGAAGTGTCTGTTCTGAGCATGGATCCTCCTGCTGCCAACATACCCATCATAAGGGATTGGGTATATACTGTAGCAAGCATTTTTACTAACTGAGGTTGGTCAGAATTCTTGGTTCCACCCATATGCCAGTACATGTATGAGTTCTAACAAATGCAGGCATCGGCTTTAGTGATGGGCGAATTTATTCGCCAGGAGCGAATTCCCCCGATTCGCCGCTGGCGAATAAATTCGCAAAACACCAGCGAAAAAAAATTCGCTGAAAAAAAATGACTCGCGCGTCATTTGTGATGCAACGAAAACGATGCGATGCACGTCAAAAACGTGCCGGGACTCGTTTTGCGAATTTTTTTCGCCAATTCGTGAATTTCACTGGGTAGATTCGGCTTAGATGTGGCTGTCTAATATGGGCAGCTCATTTACATTTCTAAAGTGATTGGCTCATTAAAGAACTGATTAGCATTTTTAGGTTAGCATCCCATTTACATTTTAAAGCAAGCAGCCCATCAGGCATTTGCCAGAACCCCCAGATTGCCAGTCTGGGCTTGCCAGTTTCTATATTAAAAGACTTAACCACCCAGCAAATTGTTTTAGCACTTCCACTTGCTTCAAGTGTAATTGTGCTCCCATAGCACCTTGAGTGGCAGTTAGTCAAACTGAGTGTCAGTTTTTACATTATTACAAAGGAATAAAAGTGGGCCAAAAATACAGGTGGAACTTTGTTAAGTTGATTAGCTGTAAATGTTTTCTGCACATTTCTTCAAGGCAATTTTCTGGGCACATCTTTTTTTCTAAAGATTTGCTTATTTTCCAGGATAAATTCCTTAATACAGTCTATTGAAACCTTTGAATATCTTCCCTTTTACAGATACCAAACCTACTGTTCGATGGTTTGCTTTTTGCCTATCTGTTGGCACCATACCATATGAGCAAATCTGACATGATTAAAAATAGTCCTAGCTAAAACAGAATTAAGCTCCTTAATGACTGTTGGAAGTATGCCATCTGGCCCAGACACTTTGTTCACATATATCTTGTAAAACAGTTTTTGTGCAATAAAGTCCAAAGGGAGCACACACTCTCACCTTTAAACCTGCACTGGTGCTAACACGTATCTTGGCCACCGGTCATGGCTAATTCATACGAAGCTTGGAAGTTGATTGTATGGAGCACTCAGTAGGTTTATGAAGTTAAAATCTTCTTTTATTGAGTAACATTAAAATCATAAGCGTGTGACATTAACCCCACACTTGACGCGTTTAGTGGCGTCTTGCCACTTCCTCAGAAGCATGAGGTATCAAAACGCCCATCACCTATTTATAGCTAAAGAATCACCCATAAAAACATTAACCCCTGAAGGTAAAGTTTTACCTCTTCTCATGTCAATCAGCATAGCTAGCAAGATGGATTCAGCTGAAAACACTGATATATTAACACAACAAAGTATCATTCAATGCTGGTATGGAAAAAATTGTTATACTAAAGCAACATTGTCATTAACACTGTTGCTAAGTACAGCCAGCTGAAGATATATAACTAAATTCAGAGTAAAATAAATACAGCTGTATGAGGTTGATGAAATAACAAAATACCTCTATAGAACAAATTAATGTATTAAATACATAAAGCAATGTAAAATTCAATTATAATAAAATGTAATTAATTTAACTATTTTATATATTTGAATTCAATTTAATTACAATAGCAAGCAATCTCCCATTGTATTTTTAATCCCCCATAATTTTCAACAGTTTTCAATTGATATATCCAAAAAGCTTCAAGTCTACATAGTTTAGAATCCAGATCTTATCCATGCACATTCATCCTTCTGTGCTTTAGTAGTGTATAGACTCTTGGAAATATATGCTGCCAAATTCTTACCTCTTCTAAACACACAAGAAGGTTTATCATCCAAAATATTTTTTAAGATAGGGTCCTGAAACAACACTCTCCAATATTTCTTAACACTATTTTGAATTAAATGGACATCCAGATTATAAGTAGTACAAAAATGAACCTTTGATGGTATTTTACTCCTATACCCAGTCTCCTTAGCTGATGAGTCTTCTCTCCTTTGAGACTTACGATTTTGGTTAAGCAAATGATGTCGATCTGAACAAACTGCTCTTTCATATGCTGATTTAATATCATCAGAATTGTACCCTCTTTCCACAAATCGATCCCACAACAGCATGGCTTGCTCATTGAATGCATCCAATGAGGAACATACCCTACGTAACCGCATGGAACTGTCCCACCGGGATACCTCTCAAGCATGGGGTGGGATGGGCATTATTAGTGTGTAGCAGTGTGTTACATGTAATCGGTTTACGATATAAAGTATAGTAGTAATGTTATTGCCCTGTGTTTGAAAGATCACATCCAAAAATGCAATTTCTGAAATATGGGTCTCATGAGTAAACTGCGAGCACTTGACCATATTATTACAGTATTGAACAAATGAGGCCAATGTGATGACCTCACCATCCCACACTCCTATACAATCATCGATATATCTATAGAATTGTACTATTTGATGTTTAAAAGGGTTCATGTCACTAAATATAAAGGTCCATTCCCACCAACCCATGACCAAATTGGCATAGGTTGGTGCGAAGGATGCCCCCATGTCAGCCCCTCGTTGCTGTATATAAAATTGGCCATTAATCAGAAAATAATTAGAATGTAGCAAAAATCCCATTTAAAATAAATTCATTTTGATTCTGAGGAAACGAACCTGAATACATCAGCCAAAAGCGTATCGAATTCAAACCTGGGTCCTGATCTATAGAAGAATATAAGGACACCAGTTTTTGTATAATATCTTGTGTCAACAAAGGGACTCTTGTTTGTGGCATGCCATATGTACTACTTCCACAGAGATACTTATATACTAGTTATGTATCCTTAGTAAACAAAGTTATTACATTAAACTGGATTTTAAACCTTTAAGCTGCTATCAGTGCTATTCAAAGTTTCTGTTATAGTCTTAGAGTGGCACACTATGGGGCAGATTGACTAAGGGTCGAATTCGAGGATTAACCCTCGAATTCGACCATCGAATTTGATTTCAATATTCAAGTTTGAAGGGTTTTTGCGCATTTGACAAATCGAACGATCGAATTTAAAAAATTCGATCGATCGATAAAATTGTTCCAATCGAACGATTCAAACGATTTTAAACATTCGATCGAATTTTTTTCAATTCGATCAAAAAAACTTAGGAGGGATATATAGCAATTTGGTAGGTTCAATCTGCCGAATTGTTATATCAAATTATTTTTTTAAAGGGCCAGTACTTGGACTATTGAATTCAAATTTCCAATTTGGACAATTGAATTGAATAAAGGACTATTCGATAGTCGAATTTTGCAAAATCGAAGGTCGAAGTAGCCCAAAAAAATTGAGATTTGAATTTTTTTCTATTCGAATTATTCACACGAATTTAGTAAATCTGCCCCTATTTTTTAAAATGAGCAATAATGTGAAATGAAAATGTGTGCCGCTGAAGCATCTGCTAAGCATATATAGTTGGCATAAAGCTTGGATCACCTGGAAGTAAGTGATCTGATTTGCAAGCTGTAATTGATATAATGTAAGTTATAGAAACATCAAACCTACAAACTACATGCATCCGACATGACACAACTGTCACATGCAAATGTTTGTAGTTTGTAAGTGCAATTTTTCTATAACATACATTACATTCAGCGCCTCAGACTGGTCACTTGAGTTGGATTGGAAGACATCTCGCCGTGGAGTTCGGGCCTAAGGAAGATTCTAAATAATGTTTGCATTTCTGTCTCATATTACTTCTTTAAATTATGTTTAATAAACAGAGCCTTTTTTATCAAAATGCAGATTTGTATAATTATAAACTTTTTTCTACTTTAAATAAAGTAAAAAATTTTAAAAAACATGACATTTAATTTATTCATAAATCTGAATATAAAAAACTTTAATTAATTAAATTTCAAACTGGAATACCTGGAATAAAATCAAACTGTGTTACTGTGTACAAGTTCAAAAAACGCAAAAAATTTAAATGTTCACATCAAAGGGCAGATTTATCAAGGGTCAATTTTGAAGTGAAAATATTCGAATAGTTTTTTCGATGGAAAATGGACCATTTTAGATTGAAAATGGACCATTTTTGATTGAAAATGGACCGTTTTGATCAAATTCAAATTGTTCCAATCTTTTGATTTAATCGTTCGATTCGAGCGATTCGAATGATTTTCTACAAAAGATTTGAATTCTCAAAATTTTCAAAAAGACTCCATAAAGGTTATAGGAGGTCCCCTATAGGCTAAAACAGCAATTAGTCCAGTTTAAGGTGGTGAATGGTCGCTTTTTAAAGAGAGAAAGTATTTTGATTTTCAAATGGTCGAATTCAAATCTAATTTTTTTCAATTCGAATCGAATTACTGTGAAAAAATTCAAATTTTCACTTCGACCCTTGATAAATCTGCTGCTAAGTAAATAGGTTAAAAATATGCCTTCAACTACTGTTTTTGACTTCTACATGGTCTTTAAAGCTTTTACATGCCAAAATTTTACATTCAAGTCTTTGAGTTTTTTTTTATCTTAATAAGCACTTGATTTGAAGTTATAATTCAAGTCTGTAAATGTTGGTGCAAAAAAAACAACCTAAATTTGTAGTAGGAAAGCATTTGAACAAATATATAAACAGTAACAATTAAACTGTATGTATCTTAAAGCAATATATATATTCTTCACATGACATAGTCCTTGGTCCATGCAGGTAGTTTCCTGATTCTCGCAGTATGCCTTATGGGTTCACTTTCTTCTGCCCTATTGCAGTTGGCATTACGAGTAGGGAAATGTCCTTCATCAAATGGAACATCTCCAAAGTTATATCTAGCAGGAGCAAGACCACTTGCATTACATATGCGTCCATTTTCGTGCAAGTTAAAGTTTTGGTAAAAACTCACAAATTTGAATTGGGAAAAATCCAAACTCAAATTTGAACTCAACATTTATCATACCTCGACCCTGGAAGTAACTTGAATTCGATAGGTCGCCACCTGAGGTCATGTAGAAGGTCACTGGCAGAGGTCCATTGACCTATTTAAATGTTATTAGCCTTCCTGACATTTTAGGGTTTTTTTGGAGAAAAAACAGGAATCGAGTTTCATTATAATTCGATTTGAGTTTTCGGGTCGGTAATATTAGTTCGAATTTTAGACATTTGAGTTTTTTCTTAAATAAGAGACCAAGTGAACTTCAATGTCATTAAAGTTCACTTGATTTAAAAAATACTCGATCACTGGACCTTTTATAAATCAGCCCCTTATTGATACATAAGGATGATATCCACAATGGTGCTCAGTACAACTTGTAGGGTCACAAGTACCTTTAGCAATAGTGGTTATGGTAGCAACTTAACCTGTTTAAAATATTTGCTATTTACATTTTTACTATATACTATACTTTAGGTATCATTCATGTTTTTACTATATATTGGACTTTGTTTTCTTTGCAAGCCAGACCATCTTTAAACATATTCTATTTGCTGTGTTCAGTTAACAGATTGTCTTTTTGATGAGACTGAGATTTTCAACCTTTTCAAAGCCATCTCTAACTCCGCAGTTATACCGGTAATTGATGATGTTAATGCGCTGCTTAAGCAATCAGAATTCAGTTCAAGTGTAGAATGAAAGGAGACATGTCACTACTAAATGCAGAAATTTGACCGTTAAGGAAGGCAAATAAAAACTTGGGTTTTTGCATATGATGAGTGTATTGTATGTATTTATTTATATAGCAGCACAGATGGAATGAGCTTTCTGGCCCAACGACCTTAAATCTACTATCTTGTATATACGTTTTAACACTTTCTTCTACGACAGGATTTAATTTAACACATGGAGCCTACCTGCTCTTGATGAGGCAAGCCAAGAAACTAGAATTGTTTGCAAAGATTGACACAATGTGCTGATATTGCAAACTGCCAGCACAGCATACACCTTGGGAAGTTCCACTAGGAAAAAGTATATTGGTAACATTAAATAAACATTAATTAAAGGAGTATGTATATGGACATCTAATTCAACCAAACAATACAGAGAATGTGTCTTGGTAACTAGCATCCTCTATGTGCAGCTTCTACTTTCACTGAGTTGCCATTATATTGGTTAATGCCTTGCACAACGCCATCATTGTGTTATATTCAAAATAATAGACTGGCAGACAACATGGTTTTAGAAAGTATATAATTTCATTTAAAAAAAGTAAATAAAAGTGATACCTGCATTGTACTATATAGTAATTGATTAGACTTTCACTGGGTTATCTAAAGTTCTGACATATTTGTTTCAAAATTGACATATGTGGGTAAAACACAAATGCTTATTTCATGTATGTTTATTTAGCTTTATTGTTGGAGGTTTTACACCCTAAAAGATATTCTTCAAAGCAACTTTTAGGAAGCTAGGTCAAAGGTTTTGCTACTGGTCAATTTTCCCATATTCTTATTCTTCTTATTCATTAAGAGTGCAGTGAGTGTATGCATTTTCTTCATTTCATAATTTTCTTTTGTCAATGGTTTCAAAACAAAACTGTTCCTTCCATGAAAGGTTCTCCTGTCTCTATTTGTAACTTACCAACAATTTTTGTTTTAGGGTGATCGCAGACCAGGAGATTTGTGACCCGTGTTGATCTGTGCTACTTCAGGTGACCAATCACCTGGAATATCTTCCCGTTGAATAACATTTGGAATTGCCACATATAAAACATATTACACTTGACAACCCACTTTATAGTAGCAAAATGCCTTCTTTTTTCCTCAGTTAAAATAGAACCAAAGCATAACTAAAGAAGTAGGCTAGAAATATTGCACAACTACAGCCCTTTAACAGTAAACATCTGTGCCTCCCAAGATGCCCCATTAGCTCCCATCTTCTTTTCTGCTTCGACCATTCGAAATCGAAGTACTGTCTCTTTTAACATTTCAAATTCGCCACTTCACCACCTTAAACCTCCCATAACCTTTAAGAAGTGTTTTTGAATGGATGTTTTTGAAATTCAAAGGATTTTGAATTGAACAATGCATTCAAACGATTTTTATTAGTGAAAATGGTCCGATTCAAAAGAAAAAGGTAAATTTTCCATCAAAAATGCCCTTAAAAAAATTTGATGGTTTAATTTTTTTTAACTGGAAATTCGACCCTCGTGTCAGCTCAGAAACAGTCAATTAGTATAATTTTTAACTAGATAAATTTTTAGGGTTTAGTTCTGCTTTAAGCAGAGTAATGTGTTTTACATACAGCAATTCAAATGTTAGTAAAGGGAAGGTATTTGCATGAGATCTGACTGTCATCCAATGTAGCACCTTGTGCCACAAATCTCTGCCAAGGCCCTTAAGGATACACAAACAACAGTATAGATGGTTAGTATATGTATGGATAATCCCAGCAAATCTATTTGAACAACAAATGAATCCCTCAGTCCATAAAACATGCACAGTAGATCACAAGGATGGGTTTGAGAACGGCATAGAGAAGTGGTAGGATGCTAATATTTGGAGGCTAATGCAGTTATTGACCCACAGTATAAGATGTTTTATTAATAAATCATTCAATGGCAGTCTCTTTTAGTGAATCCTTCCTTATAATGAATGAGTCTCACTTTAACCTTCATTCTTTCTTCTCCAAAAGTTCTTCAATAACATCTACCACTGAGGAATGTACAGGACCCCTTCTTGCCCATTTTTAAAAATACTTCTGTGAACACAAGGACAATTGCATGCCAAAGTGTTTTTTTTTATATATATAATTTACTTGATATTGAACTGGGAATGCTGTTTGAACTTTGTTTCATCCTCCTACCATTTATTCAAACTACTTACAGCTAAAGCATGTCATAAAGATTTGCATGTAAGTCTTTATTTACAATTATAGGAATTCAAATCACTAACAATAGATGTTGAGAAACAATACACTTTTTTGTCTCATTTTATACTGTAACTATTTTTTCTCCCAAACGTCAGTAATTGCCCTTCAAGTGTCATCTATAAAACAGACTTTCCATATACTCCAAAAAAGAACACATTATTTTCTGCTATGTTCCTCTGTCAAATAAATCTTGTCTTATAGATAATTTGGTGCTTCTATTGCTTTTATTGTTATGAGACACCATTTTAAGTACCGCAGTTATATAAACATACAGTTGTTTAATGTGTCTTAGAACTTTTAATGCTCTGAAAATTAAAGCACATACGTGAAATAATTTCCATATATTTTACATAATTACATAGATAAGTTAGGTTGAAAAAAGACCAAGTTCATCAAGTTCAACCCCTCTAAATGAACCCTAGTGCACATACATTCACACACTCATACCAATGTATCTATACACTCAAATATATAAACTGTACAGATCAATAGATATACAAATTGTAGATTTTATAATCACAATTCTCATTTAAGGATACTCCAAATACACTATCATTTAGTGTATAACTTGCATTCATATTATGTCTACCAATGTGCATACAATTGCATTTACAGTATCATTGAACCTCATTTTCCAGTTTGGTGCCCAGTTTTCCAATTTAGTCAAATCACTCTGCAAAGTGGCAGCATCCTGCACGAAACTTAAAGTTCTTCACAATTTAGTATCATTATCAAAAGCAGAAGCAGTACTTTCAATGCCCTCCTCCATGTCATTAATAAACAAATGTAAAAAGCAAAGAACCAAGGACAAATACCTACCAACACTGATCAAATTAGAAAATAGTGCATTTACCACCAGTTCTCTATTCAAAGCCAATATTCCTTAATTACCTATTCACCTTCTGTGTGGTACAGTATTGAAAAAATCTTAGTAGCGCACATCCACTGCAGGGCCAGAACTAGGGGTAGGCAGAAGAGGCACCTGCCTAGGGTGCAAAGCTGTGGGGGCACTGGGCAGGTGCCTGTTAAAAAGTTTTCTGCCTACCTCTAGTCCGGCCCATTTGCTCCCCTTCTCCCCTCCTTCCTCCTCCCCTGCTCTTGTCACTCCCTCCCCTCATCACTCCCCCTCCACCCTCTCGCCACTCCCTCCCCTGTCACTCACCTCCTCCCTCCCCTCGTCACGACCCTGTCATTAATGCGCGACAATGAGATTTTGCGCATGCGCGCAGTTAGGGGTGGGATTGGTGTAGCTGACCTAGCACCTAGGGCGCTATGTCAACTTGTTCCGTCTGTGATCCACTGCCAGAGTCAAGGTTCCTGTTCACCTACTTATAAAAGGCAGCTTCGGCAAGATCTGTTTATCTTTAGATGTTCAAGTCTATTTTGAATTTATTCCTGAGTTATCCATACATTAGTAGTCAAATTACTAGAATTGGGTCTAAAGAAGCCTTCGTTAAATTAACTAAATTACTTCCCGCTGATAATAATGGTCCCTTAACTTATTGCTTTATTTTTTCATCAAATCCTCTTTCCAACCCTCCATTACTATGGTTTCCCTCCTTGCTCCATGTCAAGTGGCCCATATATTACAAGATGCTCATCCTACATTTCTCTGCTCCTCTCTGTCAGTTTACCTTCATCTCCCAATACATTTCTTCCCAGCCCTTAAACTTATCTGGAGGCAATCTATTGTCTATGTGATTTTGTCTGTTCTTCCAAATAGACTGGAAGCTATTCATGGTCAGGCTTCAATTTCAACAAAACTTACCTATTTATTCAAATAAAAACTTACATATTTTTTCAAACAAAACTTACATATTTATTCTCGCTGCTGCATTAATAATAACTGTACCTATGTACACATTGCATTGCACTACGTACAAAGTCATTGTGGTCATATAAAAATAATCTAATTTTCACCAGTGTGTCGTAATCATGAATTTGATTTACTAGATGAGAAATCAGTTGCCAATGGATAAAACTATCACTTTAGCTCTCTGTATGCAAAG
This sequence comes from Xenopus borealis, assembly GCA_024363595.1. Taxonomy (NCBI): domain Eukaryota; kingdom Metazoa; phylum Chordata; class Amphibia; order Anura; family Pipidae; genus Xenopus; species Xenopus borealis. The sequence continues at coordinate 69,279,984 of CM044438.1, forward strand.
GGACAGGGACTTTTCTTGTTTTTTCCATTGCAAACTTTTTCCATATAATTGGTTATTATAAAGCAAAAGCTGACTTGTGTTTGACTTTGAGTAAAGAGTTTTCCCATTGATCTCTACATTCTAAATAAAATGTATTGCTGCATAATGGAACCTGTGTCTGGAGGTTAAGTTATTAAGTGACTTCCATATTTATCTGATTTATCTGCACAGTTCTGTTCTCTTAAAAGTCTATAAAGTTTACACTCTAAAGAAGAATTCTAGGAAATTGCTGAGGTTTCATTCACAGCCCATACGATCAGGAAAATATAAAAAATGTAGCTCCTCTATCATTATTTTTTCTTTTTTTTTTTACGAAAGTTAAAATACTGGGCACAGTTGTAGTGAATAAAAACAATCAAATGTGCAAATTCCAAAACTTTGAATATGAATAGAATTGACTTTGACCAGGTACTATACAATCCCAGAATTCTGTGGGAGATGCCCCTACAGAATTACAGTATATATACTGTAATTCCATGTTGTTACAATTAAGAAAATCAACCGATCTTATTAAAGTGGATATTAGTGTGCCTCTTTGGGGAAATAGAAATCTGCATGTATGTATTGTGCACATAAGGTGTAGGATTATGCCATTTTTGCTAAGCCAGCACAGTGCATTTACAGATTTAATTTAAACTTATAAATATTGGTGACGACTAAATATACCTTATATTATTACAGCAGTTGTCATGTTGAGGACTAGTCATAGATAATGTACACACATGGTAACTTAATTTTTGTAAGAATCAACTTCTGGTTTTGTAAGAATCGTCTTCTGGTTTGAGCAGTATGATATCTATATATATATATTTATGGTGGACTTTATAGTGTAGAATTTTCACAGAGTTTATGATGTGCCTAACCGTACAGTTTTGAATGGAAAACAATGCACTTAACAAAATAGCAATTTAGAATCTTGGCTGAATCTTTGTTGGCTTCTGTCGATTGCCATTGTGTCTATTGTGCAGCAGTGCAGCACATGGAAGCATCTGCTCTGAAAGTAGAAATGTTATTAAGCTCTGCCTCTTACACACAGTGTAGGATGATTCATAATATTGAAGTATTTAGGTTCTACTGTGGACAATTTTAAAAGAATATGAGGCCCTGCATTATATTATTTTATAAAGTTGCACTTAGTATAGGAAATTAAATTCTAAGACTATATGGTTAGCTACATCTGATAGTAATTCACAACTCTTGGATTGGTTTGCCATGCACACGTCTGGCAATTTTCCTACTATTCTGTGATATTTGGAATATGATAAATAAGGTGTCTGATAGTTACATAAAGACAAGTGCACAGGTCCAAAACTAAACAAAGTATATCTACTCTCTGTACAACACTCGCTTTCCTGCTCACCTTCTATATTATTTTGTGGTTCCATGGTCTGTATTATTTTTTCTTTGTCTTCTATTCTCTCTTCCTTTTCTATTTTTCTTTTACCTTTTCTCTGTTTTCTCTTCTGTTTTCTTGATTTTCCCTAATTCTCCATCTTCTTAATTTATGCTAACTCTTTTGCGTATTGCCTCATTTCCAGTCACATTGAGTACCAGAAATGCTTTAGGTATATTCAGTAAGTCTAATACTTTACGCTCTCTAATGTACATGTGCTGACAGACATGGGATCTGCCTGTCAGCGATCACACACTCCAGATTTCTATGCTAAAATATGCATTTTTCACAGCAAAATCTGCTCTGTAATTTTGCTGATGGACTGATTCCTTTCCTGTCAGAAATAAAATAATCAGTACAGTTATATTCACTTTGAACTGAAAAGTGCACACTTCCAAAATATTATTATTATTATTATTAGTAATAATAATAATACGTACATATTTATAAAGCATAAGCATATTCTCCGGCGATGTAATAATGGGATTTAGAAAATATATCAAATGAAAACATTTCTAATTGTACAGTACGTATCAAATGTTGTGATAGATGTTTGCTCTGAAGACCCTTTCAACCACAGATCCACAGGCTACAAATTATGCACCACTAAACAGATATATACAGTAGTAAAATAAGCATGTGTCCATCAATGAAGAAGGATATTTTTCCATATTTAAAGAGCTTCAAGAGAAGATGTGTAATTTATAAAATAACAAGTAACCATGCGTAAGCCAATAAATATAATTTAGTAGGCTAAAACAGGACAGGGTGGATGATTCAATTTACGGTATCAAAGCCACCCTGCAATGAATTTGAAGTAGGAGCATGGTTTGCTTTGCCTGCATTTGTTAACATAAAATGAGGTTTCTGCAGTTTGTGGCATGTTTGTTACAGTGTCTTGTTTATTTAACCATGAGATTAAATAAACTTCTGCATAACTAAGGAGTTCTGGTAGACACTGCACATTAGATCTAGTCAAGAGTCTAGGCTATTTTGCTCCCCAGAGAGAGACAACAAAATGCAACTGCCTCAGCCCCCACCACCATTACCACTTTCAAGAATATATTATAGATATTTTAGAATTTCTCAAAAGAGGCAATTTAAGCTTGCTCAGAGATTATACATTACACAATGAAATGATTTGTTATGGAAATATAAATTCAATATTAATATTCATTAACAAGTTATTTTATTTATTTTTTTTAATGCTAATTTACTTCAATTCTCTGCAGGCAAAAGAAGATGAATGCATATTTATCAAAAATCTTATACCGCTTAGTTTTACACACAGCAGTTTCTTCTCAGAAATTTCTATTTCAAATAATCTCAGTAAAAGTTTTTCTATCTCAGTACTTCCCATTAATATTTTAGTCCACGTTTCCCAACATCACTGTCTTCTACCTTAATTCATGCATCCTTCATTTCCTGCTTATTCTCTTCCACCACTACCGTGTTCTGAAAAAAATACAATGCAATGTAGAAAAATGTTCAAAAACACCTTCAGTTCAACAGGACCCTTATAGACCAACAAGCACAAGGCAGCATGGTACATCAAAACCTGAAGAAAGAACTTACAGGTGCCTTTACACCACAGTAGCTTGAATATACTATGAGTCCAGTTAATAATGCAGACATATATTTAAACAAAAAAATACCTTCAACCAAACTTTTTGCTAGTTATTGTTGCATACTGACTGTAAACCATAGCATATAGAATAACAAAATATACTGTGTAGCATGGAGTGCAATCTTGTTTTAACACCACATTCTGTGAAGTCTCTGTGATCTCACTATCTTTAACGTTTCTGCTCCCCATCTCCTTTCTTTTAACTCTCTTTAACTCTTTTAACTGCATTTGTAGTCCCAGGAACACCTACGCCCACAATGAGGTTCTCCTACTTCAGTAAATGAAGCTCTGCTCACTTGTATATTTCTGACTAGAGTGGGACAGCGGAAAAAAAACCATGGTCCATGCCAATCAGAACCATGGTAGCTGGATGGGGGCCTTGTCACTAAGGGGGCCCTTGAGATTGTAGCCCGGCGGGCCCCAACAACCCGGTCTGACTCTGTTTTTGACTAATAATTAAAATTATCCAAAACATCTTGAAGTGTTAAAGGTAGTCTGTATTTCCTCCAAAGTATTTCAAAGTAAACAGCCATGTATGAACAGCCATTTTCATATATACAGTATACTTATTAAACTATCTGCATTCTAAGGCCTAAATATTCCTGAAGTATGTACCTAATACAGCCAGAGAAAAAATTGAGCTGGTGGGCAAATAAATAAAAAGAATGCAGCTTCACCTTTTAGGATAAATAATGTCCCCCTATCAAATAGAGATAACGTATTCGTGGAGTTACTGAAAAACACAATGATTATTTTAATGATCACAACAGTAGGCAGTGCTGTGGGCATTTGTCTAATAATGCAAAAATGGAATCTGCAATGAAAGTGATATTTTAAAAGCTAGGATATTTTAAAGATATTGTGGAATAGTTTTAGAAGAAGAAGAAAGATAAGTAGCCAATCATCAGTTTTTGAGGTCAACCATCAGAATAGCTTCATATCAATTGTCCATCCTCATCTGTCATATTTGTAAGGAATCCTTTTTTGTCTTTTAATATAACCTAGGAGTGTACCATAGCTACAGGGTTGGAATGTCACATGGACCTTGACACTCAAGAAGATGCAATGGGCACAAGTAATTAAATCTTTCACCACAGAAGAATAGAAAACTGTAGTTAGAAAGGGGTTAATTTACAATTCCACAAATGCCACATATGATGAGGACATGTGCCACAGATGAGTGTGGTTACGAGACCATTGCTCTGTAGGTACGTACTGTAAGTGCTCAGTGATAAGGATGGCCTTACCAAGTTTATAACCACAATTTCTAGTTATGCCTTTCTTGCTATATAGGATATCTAAGTTAACTGCAAAGTTCTCCAGGCCTAAATAATATATAATGTTTTCTTTCTTTTTTCCTAACTTTCAGATCATTCACTTATTATTTTTTTAACCGCAGGACTAGATGGTACTCTGTGGCACTCCAGCAGAAAATGGGGCAAGAAAACTAAAATGTGCACCTTTTCACCTAAGTAAAATAAACACAGAAACACTCATTTATTTTTTAGTATATGAATATATTTCAAATGTTATACATCCCCCTTTAATCAGTTTTTTTGAATGAGAGGAGATTTGACTACTTCTCCTCGGGTGGCACATTCCAGGATACCGTAAAATATCATTTAACTTATTATCTTGTTTCAAACTAAGTTTGCAGCTTCAACTAAAAACTTCTGGTTGGATTTCGCTCCTTCAAATGTTTAGTGCCATAGCAAAGCTCTAGCATAAACCTGGCAGTAGATACACAATACTGGGCTACAGTTTTACAAGGAGACTTTTATTAAGGTGCTGTTTATTATATTTCAGTTTAGGAAATGAAATGATTGTTATTATACAAAGTTTGCCACAATCAGTATAAAAAAAAAATATATTCATTATTGGTATTTGCATCTAAAGCTGCTCTTTGTCATTTGGAGGAGCTGTTTACAATGAGGCCACACATTGCTTGAACATTTTTTATTTTTAAAGACAGATGTATCAACATTCCTTATGGACATGTAATTACATGCACATTTTTCACAGCTCCTTGGCAATATTGCCCAGGTGCTTGGTTCCATAGACAAATGGTGATGTCCCAAAACCTGCATAGAATAAATTAGATAATGGAAACCGCACAGATGTTGGCTGATGAGCTTACACCATTTATTCTGACAGTAAAACCACAAACATTGACGTTTCATGGGCATCCCTCCCTTCATGAGACCAACAAGACAATGTAGTGCAAGTGCCTTTAACAGTGGCCCTGACCTCTATTAAAGGAGAATTCAACCCCTATATGAAAAAATCCCTCCCCCCGGGCAGGGTCGGACTGGCCCAACGGGATACCGGAAAAAACCCTGGTGGGCCCCGACCCTCATGCGCCCCTGCCAGTCCAGACCACCCCCCCAATGTTTAGTATAAAAAATAAACATCAATCTGCCACCGCGCCAGGTGCGCATGCATGCCAACCTGTGTGAATATGCACTGCCGAGCCGTCTGCACATGTGCACTGCACGTGCCGGTGCCACAGCAAGGGGGCATGCAGCACAGGTGCTCTATTAGGGGGGGCCTGAGCGGGCCCTGGAAAACAGTCCCGGGGCCCCCCAGTCCGACCCTGCCCCTGATCGCTCTTCTTCCTGGATTGACCAGCGTTTTCTGGCACATGCGCAGTATGAGGGATTTGCTGGTGTATATGCCGAATGTCACAAAGTTTTAAAAAAAAAAAACAGATTGGAAAGTTTGTGACTTTCAGGTGCATGCACAGTTGGAGAAATCTGCCGGTACAGAGGAATTTGCCAGTACGGAGCTACTGCGCATGCGCCAGAAAGTCACAAAGTTTCAAATTCTGCTGGACAGGGCCTGGAAGGAGGGGTAAGTAAAAAGTTTGGGGCATTTACCTGGGTGGGGGGGGAAGGTAGGCTGGGGGAGAGGAGGGTTTTTTCATGTAGGGGTTGAATTATGCTTTAAGTGAGTCCTGATTGACACATAGTTAACCAATGTTAACACATTTATATCTTGCAATATTCCAAAGATATAAAGCATAACCTTATCAACATCCTTTCTGGCAGTGCTACACTCCAAGAGTGCCCCCTTAGTCCTCATGTAGGTAGCATTTACAGGGATCTTCTGCTCTCTCCAGTGAGCTACAGATCTTGCACGTGTTGAATAAAGTTGTGCCAGAAAACACAGCTCAATCCTGCTGGCAGGGTAGGCAGTAAGGGCAGGGCCCCAGTGGGGGGTTGACCTCCTACTATTCGGTACCTTGCAGCTTCAAATGGTGCTCAAGGTAGGGGCAGGAGGAAGGACACCTGCAGTCTGTGTTGTATCAGTAAAGGCATTGTACATTGAAGTCTGGCACTTTTACCCACCTTAAGCTTTGTGGGATTGGTGAGATACAGGGAGCTGATAGACATCCATGTCACAAATCAAAAATACAGTGAAATTCTCTGGGCATGGGGAGCTGTCCTCTAAGACTTTGGTGCTGTGGCAAATACCCTGTCTGCAATATCCTAAAATCAGGCATGGGTATGATGAGATTGGTAAACATGAAACAGTAAACATGGCACAGTCTTTCTATTCTGGATTACTGTTTCAAATGCACACAGACCTAAAAGGCTTCAACAATAGCAAAAGAATTCTGTAAATAGTAGGGATGGAAAAATAATATGATAATGTTTCAAATCCTGCTGTGTCGAAAGGCTTTAAATTGTAGTCCAACAACCCTTAAAGTGCAATGGTGCCATTATATCCGCACATAAAAGCTTTTAAGAAGCTTATTATAATGTCAATTGCAAAGCATAAGAAGTAATCGGTTACTGTCCCTTTCCTTTTTGCTTTGTTTTTCTCTGTTCCTCAACACAGCTGTGCCAGTTCTTAGATACTATAATTGAAAGTCAAGTAATACAGTGGAGAGAAATTCCAAATAATGTGTACAAATTGGGTCTCATTGCAGCCACACTGAATTAGTATTTATAAGATAATTATAATCTCTGTTTGTATTAATTTATAATTGGTGTGAATGAACTTAAAAACATCTTTTGTGCAAGCTAGTTTTTATCTGTGAAACGTACAGACAAATACATTTTATTGTCTCATTTCACACTGTTTTAACCAAATTTGAGTTGGGCAGTAAAATTGCATCTATTTTATTTTTTTTTATAATGAAAATGTCAGCTTTTAATGCCCTGTTATAAGAAGCAGTCATGCATTGCATGCTTTTAAGAATAAGTTCGTGTGAAACAAGGTTTTCCAAGGGTTGTAACTTGGAAAACATTGTTTTTCCCCTTCTGTTGTTTTGCTTTCAACTCTGCCGAGCTCTAAATTCATTAGGAACTTGTGTTTTTCTAGACCACTCTGACCTCTGCTATGGCAGTATTTCAGTACCTTATTTAACCCCTGCTTTCTGTAGCTCCATTAAAATCTTTCAACTACAGATGCAGTCACTTGGATATGTGTTTTAAATGCGTTGTGACTTAACTCATCTATCCCATTTATCCCACTTAGCACAGAATATTGTGTCACAGCATCCCATCCAATTAAAGAGTTCACCATTGAAAACAATGGAGCTTTGGTATGCTAATGAAAAGGTTAAATGCATTAAATGAGTTAAGATAACTTTAGATAACACAGTTTCTTCAATTAGCCCTGAGTCACGACGCATTTAACTTACAAATCCAAGTGACTGCATCTGTATATCAACTATCACTTCTTTTTTTAGCAGAAGGAAATGTGAAGATTCTGCATTGTCTGAAATTCATAATTTCTTATAGTGTTTAATTGGAAAATAAGATAATCGCATACTTAGCTGGTCCTTATATCTATAGAACATCTTAACTCTCAATTATACAGATGTTGTTAACTGTAAGATTTCTTATAGGGATAAGCAAACTGTTCTGTAGTGTGAGGCTATGAGTGTTCTAGACTTCAGGTCTCCAGGCTTTTGCCCTCACTGTTTCTCTTTGCATGAAATAAATTTGTTTAAGCACAGATTAGCATTCTATCATCTGACAATGAGCCCTATGGATTGTGGACTCCAATAACCTTAACACTACAAATACAGAATAAAGATAAGATTTAAAGAATTCTTTACAAGTTAAACGTGACATTGACAGATGTTGCCGTGCTAGGTTAAACAAGCTAAAGATAGGCAGAAGGCAACTTATTTTATTAGTATCTACTTGCTAAATAATGTATCAAATAAAGAGCAGTGAATATGTAATTTATTAATAGTTGGATCACAAGAGTGGTTCTAAAAAATGTATCCCCCCACACACACAAACCTATTGATGGTCAGGGCCCCCTTATAAGTAAAACAAACCTGTGGTGCCAGGGCCCCCCATAAAAGTTTTTTTTTTAATTGGTGGTCAGGGCCCCCCTACAAGTTAAAAAAAAATAACTGGTGACCAGGGCCCCACTATACGTTAAAAAAAAAATTGGTGCCAGGTCCCCCTATAAAAGTTTTTTTTTACAAAAACATTGGTGCCATGTGGGGCCTCTGACAAGATAAAAAAATTTGGGGCCCCAAAGAATATTTTTTTAAAAAAAAACCTTACCCTTACAATATTAAAAAAAAACTGGGGCAGCAGAAAATAGATCAAGGGTCCCAAAAAATACCTTTAAAAAAATTGGTGCAGGGGCCTATAGAGTATTAAAATAAAACATTGGTGGCCAGGGGATTAGAAAAAAAACACATTGGTGTCAGTAGAATTGAACTTGTGGCTTCGGAACTTCAGTTATAGCTGTTTTCATGACATCAGATATTTTTGCCACTTCAGGACTTCAGTGTCGGCTCCTTTGTGACTTCGGGTCTTTCCGCCGCTTCAGGACTTTGCGTCTGTTCGGTACTCCCGCATTCAGCATTCAGGACATTGGAAAGCAAGACAGCACAGCTTCAGCGCTCGCAAGGGGGGTCCGGCTCTTTGAAAAGTGCAGCACTGCCGGGCCCCCATTCAGCCCCGGGCCCGGGACACTTGTCCCCCCTGTCCCCCCCTGATGGCAGAGGCAGAGGCTAAAACTCTCAGTCAAGGAATCGCTGGGAATGTACAAATTGTGACTTCAGCACTGTGGCCTAATTATGCACAGTCACATGCAAAATACAGTGCTAAGGAAAGGGATTCACTGCTGAAACATACAATTAAAAAATACTGCTTTCACTGTAGTTCAACACAACACACTGCCTATTATGCTACATGTCCTGCAAAAGCTATACAGTGCCGCAAGTGCAACAAGGTAGGTCATTTGGCTAAGGTCTGCTGTACTTCTGCTAAAGCTGTTCATTAAGTCACTACTCCACATGTTACAGTATTAAGTGTGGATAAAGCTGGTACATTTATTCCAGACAAGTTTATAAGCACTGTCAAAGACAATACTGCTTCTGCTGACAAAGGACACTCCATTAACCTGATGCTTGATACAGGTTCAGCTGTTTCTATACTACCAAAGGATGTTTTCTTGAAATACTTTGCAAAGGATACACTTGGTTGCACCTACTCTGAGACTGGTCAGTTACATAAAGGATCCAAACCCTGTGCTTGGTTGCTTGCCATTGACTGTACAATTTGAATCAAATACTGCAAAATGTGACTTTTACATTGTGAATAAGGGTACTGCTATACTTGGAAGGGGTCTCTTTGCTGCATTAAACCTACAATTAGTGGATGGTCTCATTACTACAGCACCAGTGCCTACCACAAAGCAAAACTTCACTGGGCTGTGCAAAGAACTTTGTGCACAAAGTTAAGTTGAGACCAGATGTAAAACCAGTACACCAGAAATTGAGGCGATTGCCCTACCCTATAAGGGAGACTGTCTCACAGGAACTACATATAGAGCAATGTGCCAGGCAACAACCCAAGCATCTCCAGCTGAATTCTTACATGGCAGATAGATGCACGCTAAGTTATATGTTGCAGCCCTCAATCTTTCACAAAATACTGTTCTTAACCTTTCAACCTGGATCTTTAGTCAGAATTAAGAAACCAGGACTATTGAAACAAGGACAATCTAAATTTACTACACCACTTAAAGTCAGACACCAGCAAGGACCATACACATATGAACTGTCTGATGGACACATATGGAATGCAAGTCATCTTGCTCCTGGTAGATATGACTTTGGAGAAGCTCCATTTGATGAAGGACATTTTCCTACTCCTGATGCCAACTGCAATAGGTCTGAAGAAAGTGAACCAATAGGGCAACTGAAAACTACCTGCAACAAACTACCAAGGACTTTGTGATGTGAAGAATGCATATGATTGCTTTAAGATACATACCCCCATATGTAATTATATTCACTAAGTTTGTCCAGGGACAGTAACAGATAGCAAACAATAACATATTTGCTTTTAAACAGGTTACCAGTTAATGCTACCTGCTGATTGGTTGTTATGGGTTATTGCCCCTGGGCAAACTTAGCGCCTTTTATTACATTACCCCATACTGTTTATTTGTTACTGTTTATTTTATTTGTCCAAATGCTTTCCTACTAGAGGGGGAATGTGGTGTTTATAAAAATGGCTTGTGGGTATCACTGTGCGCATTACTTGTACTATGCATATACACAGTACTTTCTGTACAGCTTGAGAGTGAAAGAGTTGAAAGTTACTGCTGTTGTGTAATGGCTGTATGAACCTGCTAATAAAGCACTGTTATACCCTGCTCATCCTCGGCTAGCAACACCTTCCTTCGCATGTTTGCATGTTTAAGAAAATTTCATATTATCAGGAAATTGTGTCGTGCTGCAGTATATTGTTCTTAATTGCAAATGCTTATATTAGTGTGTACAGTTATTGCTGTCTAGATTTTACCTTTTTACTTTCAATTTCTGCTGTCAGCGATCTAGTAAATGGGCTTGCTATTGCTGGAATGTGCAGAGAGTTGTCCTACTCATCTCAGGGCCACAGTACACACCTAATGAAATTGCAAACTGTAATGAAATCTTGTATTGTAAATATATAAAGCAACTGACTTTTCTTGATTTACTTCAAATAAGCATACTTTGACGATTAGACAATTGTATAGACAAATACAGCATGAACAGGGTTGCTTTCAAGATGGAGGTTCTGGAGGAGAATGTGGAATAGAAGTCAAAGTGGTGGAATGTAAATTAAATAAATACTTGCTTTAAGTGTTTGCTGTAGTCTGTTACCCACTTTATCAAAGAGTCAGCAATCATAGCATTTAAAGATCAACTGAGGGGAGCTCACCAGTTCTTTGTCCACTTGGATAGGTTTTTAGGGGCATATTTATTAAAGGGTTCACATTGTTTTCACATTTTCATAAATATGCCCCTAAAAATCATCCAAAATGGAACAGAGAGTTGTCAGATTGTAGCAATAAGTGTCTCACTGCAAATAATTTTCCCGTAAAGAAAAGTATTTTATAATTGTTTGACTTGTCTTTCTTTCCTACTTGCACAAATAGTCAAATTTCTATAAAACGTATGCTATACCATCCCTTTAAATCATGGGGAGCACTCTATAATGCACAGTACTTTTCCTTGTTTTACGATATATGCCCTTACTTAAATTAGTAAAACAATACTGTAGCTGTCACATAAGGGGCAAAAGTGCAATAGCAGTAAGAGGAACAGAGAGCATTTCTGTCCCTGGTTTGCCTGCTCTCTGAACTTCATCCAAAAAAATCCCCAACTTGCTTGTCATGTGAGTTAGGGGACAGTAGGAATGCTTATGTGCCTTTAGCCCCTCATGAATACAGTGCGGTATTCAGAACAGTGACAGCAGATCTTTGCACACCCTTTTGCAATTGAGACATTGACATTGTGCCCATTTTTTGCACTTTTCATACTTGGGAAATGACCCTATATTGCTGAAAATATCAACTGTTTATTTCTTATTATGCATTCAGTTAATACTAAATAAAGGGACACTGAAACAGGAAATGTTGTGGCTTCAACTTGTCAGATATTATGATCATTTGCTTTTGTTAATCATAGTATTAATTTCATCATTGTTTGGCTTTTATTCTTTAGCATGAGCCAGTTATGATTATTATTTGGTAGCCAAGCCTATACCTTAGATGATTTTATGGGGGAGCTGTGTTTGAAATATTATCGTAATGTTTTAGGACACATAACAAGCTTGAGGTCTGGCAGCTTAAATGTCTATTTGATGAACTGTGTGTAGCCCGTCAAGCCTCCAGCTAAGCAGGTATGTCAAAGATGTACTGAAGTAAGTGTTGCTAAGAACTAGGGATGTGTCAAATACAGTGCTCATTTTGGTATTTGGGTGAATTCCAGCACTTTTTTTAGTACATTTGGTTTCAGATGAATCCTTATGGTTTGTAATTTATTTAGTTGAGCACTTTAACTGGTCAGATTAACATTTCTTGCTTTTGAGAATTCATTTGTTAATATTTAGCTAAAATTTAAACATTTTAGATAGGGTTCAGATGTCATCTGGTATTTGGACTAATCATTCTTGAACCATTTCAACAAATCCAAAAGTAATGGATATGTGCATTCTGTAATAACCCTGGTGGTCTAGTGGTGTGGCGTGGCACACATCTTCTTTATTTAGAGGCACATTTGCGCTGGCCTGATGATGTCAGCATGCAATGGCATGAAATTTAAAAGTACTTAAAGAGACATTTTGTATTTTTTCATTGCCCGTTATAGGTTTCCTCCTTGTGAGTTCCAGGTGCTTTTGTGCTGCTTAAAGCTTCTGTTATCTGATTACCTGTTGTGACTCCTGCCTGTTTGTGACCATCCTGACTTCTGAAATCTTGACCCTGCCTGGTAACTGACTCTTCTGTATCCGTATCCCTTCTGATTGATCTCCTGGTTTGACCCTTGCCTGTCTGACTACACTTGTACTCTGCCTGCACCGACCCATCCTGATTTGACTACAATATCTGTCTTTGCTTTGTACTGTGACCTTCTGCCCAAAAGACTTTGCCTTACGTTTGTGGCCCCTTTGCTTGTACAGAACTCTTAGCTTGGCACCTCTCTTAATATGAACTGGTGGCAAATTATCCGAAGTCTCCTCCCGAGGTGAAAGGTGGCTGTTATAGGCTGAAGCAAGAGGCGAGACTAGGGTGCTTAGCATTGGTTCTGGATTTAGGGTGCCGACCATGACACATTCCTACTGAGATCTGACTGTTGTTATGTAAAAGACAGAGAGAAATATTATAATTATAAAATGTTTTCATGAACCTAGGGTGAAAAGGCAAGGATAGATTGCATGTCAGTAGGTTCTGTACAGGAGCACAGTGCTGGAAAGTGTGTGGTTCATATCAGCACATGCCAACAAATGAATCCTGTCTGTTTAGACAGCTGGATGGATTTAACAGAAAAGCATTGCACTGCCAACCTTTTTTAAAATTATCATTCACCAGCACACTCCATTATAAGAAAGCTACAGAAACATACAGTAACAGTGTCTTACAGTGTTTTAATCAATTTATCTAGCAGTTTTTCACGCCTTGTTCCAGTACTTCACTAATGGGTTGTCAGACAGTGGCAGTTAAATTGTTTCCCATATTACTTTTCTGACTGAGGAGCTCATTTTATATGGCAACATTCTTCTGAGGTTCCCCAATAGTGTTTTACTCTTAATACTCATTTAGAAAGATTTTAAAGGGAACCTATCACCCAGACATAAAAAGCTGTATCATAGAAGTCCTTTTCACATGCAACATGGAATTAATTTTTTTATTAAAACAGTTATACCTGTTATAAATGCATTGGAAAATCACAGCTGTCAATAATATTTTACCTTCCCCATCTACAGTATATGCCCCAGACATAGATGTGGGCAGGCAATTACTTTCACTTTCCATTTTGCAGGTCCTAGCTTTACCTACACTCCTCACATTCACCCTGCCTCCTTACTGCCTATGATTTTGTAGCCAGAGCATGGGCATGTGTATCAGGTCTCTCTTTCTGATGCATATAAATGATTTAAGAATGATACGAAGCTTGCCTTGATAACAGCTTCCTCATGACTGCTGACTACTTGCTGTGATTGTGGATTCAAAAAGAAGTGAAACAATACTGAAATAGTTTATATAGTATAAATAAGGTTTATTATGCATGAGAAGCACAATTAATAGGATTTTTTATTATTTCTGTGGGTCACAGAATTTCCTTGTTCAGATTTCCTAATTTGGCAGTTTTAACCTGGCAACCGGGGGCAGTTATTTAAAGAAGCTTGGTGAACCACTACATATATCAAGGGTCATATTTTGAGCAATCAAATGGGACTAAATAGATTTCATTAGCACAGACATGTTGCTAGCCACATATGTACACTAAACTGGCATGGGGCAGGTGTATCTGGAATGCTTTGAAACCTCCACTAGTGCAATCTATTTGTATTGTAGTTCTCTGTACATGTAAGCAATATGAAAGCCTATCTAGAATTCTCATTAAAGAGGGTCCTCTTAGCCTGGGGACCCATAGACATGCATTTAAAGTGTACCCGTCACCCAGACACAAAAATCTGTATAATAAAAGTCCTTTTCAAATTAAACATGAAACCCAATTTCAAATTTTTATCGAACCATTCATAGCTGTTTTAAGATCATTTAAAAATCTCAGCTGTCAATCAAATATTGTCTGCCACTCTTCTATGCCTTAGGCATAGAGGCGGTGCAGATAATTACATTCACTTTCCATTCAGCACTTCCTATAGAAAAAAAATATTTTCTGGTGTCAGTAGCTCATTAATGGATAAAGATCCAAATTATGGAAAGATTATTTTTCCAAAAAAAAAAACCAAAGTAAAAGAAAAACTTATACTAAAAACCCCAGAAATCTTATTACATACACTGTATTGTAGTCTAGTAAAATGCTTTAAACAAAGTATTTCAAATGTAAACCTTGATGCAGAACAATGTTTTAAAGTTATCCTCATGTTATTTTCATTTTCCTCTCATTTTATCTGTACTGTCTTTGGACAAGATGACAAATTTAATTACATTTATATTTTAAAATCTATTTCAGATTATCCTGATTGCACTAGACTGATTTATTACCATATCAGAAGAAAAACATTTTCATCACTTGCACTGTGTTATCAACCACTCTCAAGGTAAACACAATAATATGGCTGGTCTCTGATGTGCTGCATGAGGGAAAAGCATGTATGGTTTTTCATTGAAAGGTTCAGTGATCATACTGTACATGTGCCTACGCATACATACCTTTCAAATGTTCATGATAGAAGTGATTTTTGGCTACTGAGAATCTTCACTGTTCCTTTATCGGCTTTTTAAAATTATAGGAAGGTTATAGCATCACAGTAAATGGGAAATAACAGTTTTTGTTTATTTTCCAACATTAACTTTTATAAAAGTACAGTTAAATCAAATTTTCAGAGTGTTAAAAACACAATGCATGAAAAAAATTTAGAATTTAAGTACATAGGCTCCTAGTTATATTATCTATTTCTAAATTACATACCTTACTGGGATGCTTAAAGGGACAAGCACACTGGGGTGGACAGGCAGTTCTGCAGTGTTGACACTCTCCACAGTCTCATTTTTAACCTTCTATACATGTAGCCACTTGGCAGGGAACAGGATGGGTTCTCTCCCTGCAGTTTGTGCTCTAGGCATTACCTCCTGACTAACCTCTGTTTTCTTGGACAATCTCTCTCTGAGTGTGTGGAAGTAGCAGTAGGGGATCATTTGTAGCATCTGGTGGCCCACCTTGTAGCTTGGCCACCAAATTTAGGTTATCCTTGGTACTCCTCCTTTCCCAGATGTACCCTGATGCTCCCAACAAGTTTCAGGCACTTCTCACACCTCCTAGGCAATACAATTGCTCCCCTAATTGGGTCAGATGATATGACAGACAGATGAAGCTTGTTGATCTGAAAGAAATGTAGGCAGGCACCATGGAACTGGGATTCAAATCCTCTGATCACCTGTCCTCCTATTGTAAAACCCGTTAACATCATCTGTTTACATCTTTTCTGACACTCTTGAATTTATTTTACCTCATTGGTAATACTTAGAAACTGTATTGGTCTCAGTTGGGATTTTGGCTCTCTCAGACATGTAAGAGTTATACTCCTCCAAGTCTTTTCAAATTTTCCTTTTTTCTTCTAACAGCATGAATCAGCAGGAGACTTATCTGCTGCTTACCCTGGAAGGAAAGGAAACTCCTTTCCACCTTCACTAGGCATCAGCATCTTCATGTTGATCTTCCATCAGAGCACCATATCCAGAAAGTATCTTATCCTGGTAGTGGTCTCTGATTGTCTCACAGTTGCCTTGAGGCCTCATTAACAATCCCCCACAAACTGTGAAGAATGAGAAAAAATATCCACTTAAACTTATCAGTTTATTCCTGTTTTTAATCTTTCACAACTGTTTTGTAATACACTGTGTGCTTTCTCACAGTTCACCTGTTAGGTTAAAGCCAAAAATAAACGTGAACTATAATTGTGGGCTATAATTAAAACAGGAAGAAGAATGGGAGCAAAAAAAGTTTGATAAGGTGCACTAAACCCACAGAGCAACAAATAACTTACATTGAATAAATAAGAGTTGACATCCTACTTATTCTAGCCAAGGATCACATCAAATGAAACAATATATCACAATGTTAAACCTGGTAGTGCCAGCAAGTAACACAGATATTAAGGGGCTGATTTACTAAGTGGAAAATACTATGAAATTCGACCCTCACATTTTTTTGGGGGGAGGGGGGTAATTTTTGATCGAATATGGCTGTTTTCGATCGAAAAACGGCCGTATTCGATCAAATGAAAATCGTTCCAATCGTTCAAACTATTTTCACCAAAATCCTTGGAATTCTCAGAACTTGGTAACATTTCCTTGCCAAGTTCTGTGAGGTCCCCCATAGGCTAAAATGGCAATTCGGCAGCTTTAAGCTGGGGAATAGTCGGATTCGAAGGGTTTTTGAAAGGGTCAATACTTCGAAATTCTAATATTCGGTTTTTTTTTCAATTTGAATAGAAAATTCTATAGTTGAAGTAGCCCAAAATTAATTTGAAATTCGAATTTTTGAAATTCTAATTTTATTCAGATTTTAATTTGACCCTTAGTAAATTAGCCCCTCACAGTAATTTTTGGGACCTTTCAATAATTTGATTAACAAAGTAAAACAGATAAGAGTGTGCTGTTCACAACCTAGGATGTATTTACTAATTTTATTGTGACTGTAAGTGACTTAGGAGATCTTTTACATCCAGACCAAATGAGAAGGAATAAAGCCCCCCTACTCCAGAATTATATGTACAAGGCAATTTCTCCACCTGTGCAGTTGAGGAGCTTGACTGGCCATCCTTCTGAGATGCCTTTTTTGTCTCAAAAGGTGACCTGGATTTTTTGATACCACCACAACAGAGGAAAAAGTTATATGTGAATATTTTTCCTTTCTTGAGCAGTAGATGCCCCTAAACAAGCTGCAGCTCTATCGTTGTGGTAGGTTTAATGTCACAGCAATATCGGTTGAAAAGTCCTTTTGAGGTTATAGCAATGCTCTTTCCACTAGATTAACAATTCCAATACACAGAGATAAAACATTCCAAGTGATTGTCTTTGATTTCCTAACTTAACCCCTTTCTAAAATGGAAGCTCTAAGCCACCTCACTCCACCGTAAGCAGTGCTATCCTTAGCTATAAAACTGAAACACTTAAGTAGCTATGCTATTGAATCTATTCTAGAGCATCAAAGATAATGATATGGTTTACAATACATAATTTCCATTTTTCAGTAACTGACTTTGCTTGACACATGAAGTGTTTGCTCAGAGTAGAGCTTTCCCATGATTAAAGGCAACAACCACCATTACCCCTTTAAAACAACCTCTAAAGGTTCTGTTTTCACTTTGACATGAGTGAATCTATTTCTGTTGATTAGTATTAAAAAAAAATTAAATCTGATAAATTTGGTGGAGAGTCAAAGCACTATACATGTGAATATATTTTGAGGTTTTCTCCTGCAGTCAGTTAAAGGAGTAGAAAGTACTTAACATTGTAATGTCCTTAAATGTTATATGGCCATACGTGGGATGACCTTAGATGCCAACCTGGCCACTCCAGTCTTAGCCTTAGCCTTTTTTTCCCTTTATAAAACTGGGGCTGTCTGACTCTTATTCAGCATAGAATTGCTAATATATCAATCAGGCAGATTTAAAAGCCCCATCAGATAAGGACCATATTGGGTTACTGACTTAGTCCTCTACTGATGGGGTTGCCGCTGGTATCATCTCCTCAGAGGCCAAACAGTGGAGCTCTTGCTAAATTCACTAGTTTATTTATCAAACACTCCTCAGCTGTTCAGATGACTGAAGGGTACAGTAGATAGCTGGGTTTTTGGTGAATGTGAAGCAGTGGATGAAAATGCAGTTTATAATTGCTGAAATGGACAATTCCGATTTCAGAGTCCACTTCATGCTGTTTTGAAGGAACAGAAATGTATTACAATAACCAGTTTGGGATTACCAACTAATGAATCAAATTATAGCTGAAAGTGAACCTGTCACCCTAAGAAATAATTCCAAATTCTATTTTTTTTTCAATAAAATTTTTCACATTTGTTTTTTCAATGAACCGTACTTACATTTTGGAAATAAAAAGAGGGACAAAAAAAATGTAACCATGCCCATTTTTGTGGCCACACCTCCTAATTACCATTTTAATTTTGCAAAATTTGTCTGGTTATGAACGTTTGAACGTGTTTTTGTGTTTTTTTCTTTTTGCTCTTTAAGCTGTGAATCTAACTTCTCCCAAGGGACCTGTTATCTAAATTCTTACAATTACTTATTTCCTTATCTCAAACGTGTTACAAAAGTATCTTATCTGCATCTGTGGCTGTTCTGGTCTCTCTGCCAAAAGCCAATTAAGTTAGAAACATTGTATCTTTTTCTGGCTGTTCAGTACAGAGAAAACTGGGACTTTCCAGTACAAACGAGGGACTGTAAGTTGAGCAGGACTGTCTACTGAAAATGGGACAGTTGGGAGGTATGCACAGTTTATACTAATTTAACATTATATCAATTATGTTTCTTATAGTCTTGGAATTCACAATTACATCAAGCTATCATCAGCCATTTAGTAGATACTGCTTGCCAAATTCATGTTTTTGCACCAAATAGGGGCACCTGATGCCCAAGCCTATGCACTGGCTTCACAATTAGATGGTGAGGAGTGAAGTGACATCTAGGAAGTGCAGAATGGAAAGTTAAAGTAATTGCCTAAGGCATAGAGGAGGACCAAGCAGTATATGATTAACAGGTATGGATGTTTTAATAATGATTTGAAAATTACTTTTATTATACAGCTTTTTATATTTGTGTGGCAGGTCCCCTTAAAGAAACTAAAACTAGCAGGGTTGTGTTGCGCTAAAACAAGCCTAATAATAGGATAGATTACATCTTTCTTATGATTATAAAATATATTTAACTGATATTTTTTTTAATACTTGCAAAGAAAGGAAGAACCAGGGAAGGGTTTGCATTTGCTATGTTTTGTTATTGTGCTGTAACATTGTTTTGAGGGCTATTTGCAGAGAAACAGCTTGGCAATGATTGGCAACATAATATCCATCCCCATATACCCAATAAAATGATGGTATGTTGAACTTCCTTTATATATTTTTACTGGTTGTGTGTACTGCAAAGAAAAGCAAATAAAAGTGCATAAAACCGGCACAGCAAGTACTAAGAGTAGATTGAGTGAACTTCCCCAGTGTGCGCTTATACTTTAATGCCATAGTTATAGCTTTAGATCTCCATTTTACTATCTGTAGCAGCGTGAAATCAGGGTCAGGCCATTTAACTTAATTTGTGTTCCCTAGTGCTTTATAGTCTGGGCAGTCAAACAAACTGGTCTTCTTGCAGACACACACTGGACTGGCTAGTTCAGGGGGCATTGTGGATACAAAAGCTATTACAAATCTTCTCTTTCATTTATTTTCTCTTTGGAGGCTGAAATATGGAAACAATGGAATTTAACCTTTTTTTAATCAAAAAGCATGTACTGCCAAGTACAGCTGGGAATGCTGAATTCTAGTGACTACTTTCCCAGGAACAGCTGCAGACACTTATCCACATAAATATTCAGATACACAGAGTACATCAACAATCCCAAACTGGAAATGGAATTTTAAAGGAACAGACAAAAACAAAGATGAATGTCTAACCCAAAATCACAGAAAAACTAACTGATAGAAAACATTTTAACTGGGGACTTGATAGCCCTTTTTAATAGTGTTGTTTAACACTGAGCCAGCACATTTCACAGTTCCTAAATAGTAGCAGCATATTAAATTATAATGATCAATACACATAAGATATAATCAGCATCTGTATGTTAATGAAAAACCCTCTCACTGGGTTCAGTTTAAAGTCATCCATTTCACATACCTGGTACTTAGCTTCATCATAAATAAAAGAGAGATCTTTAAACCAAGAAGCTGAAATAGCTGACACTTAACAGTGAGGGATAGCACTGAGCAAGGGACAGTCTTCCCACTTGTTGTTTCATTAATGAGTGCTTAGGTTAAACCTTCAGTGTCAAAACCGCTAATGAAATCATGAAATCTAAAATAAAGAAAAATGTAAATACAAAAGTACTCAGAAAAGCAAATTATTTTACATGAGCTTGTGTATAGTGGCAACTAATTATATTTTATATGCATAAATATATTACTAATGATACGCAAATCTGTCCCATAATACTTCGCTAAAACAAATTTGCAACCTGCAAAAAAAAAAAGTCAATAGGCATCATTTTTTTTTTGCATACCAATGTTTTCTTTGCTTGACAATTTTTTCCTCACTCTAATTGCATTAACGTTATTGTGTGTTTTTCTTGTGACAACTTTTTTTTGTCTCTCAACTTTTTGTCTTGCTGACTTTTTTTTCCATCAGGGTGACTTTTTTTGTCTTGGCAACTTTTTTGTCTTGGCAACTTTTTTTGTCACAAATCCATGCCTTGAGGAAATCACTTTATATTACACAATATCTGACGCATAGGGGCATCTTTGTCAAGAATCAAATTTGTTGAGTTGTGTGAGGGTTTATGTCCCAAAAACTTCACATTGTTGTTATTAACTCACAGACATTTGAGTTTTTGAAACTATTACTTCATATTTGTGAGTTTGGGTGCAAAAAAAAATTTGAAATGTGGAAAAAAATAATTTGATTTTTGCTAAACCTCCCCTATAATAAACAACATGTTCATCAGCAGATTACTAAGATTATACATTATTATACAATAGTCCATGCACCAGTGGAGCTTATAGTATATATCACATAAACACACACATTTTATCAGGAACTAATTAATCTCCTCTTATGTTTTGAGTGGGTTTTTTTGGATTGTGGGAGGAAAACAGAAGCATGTGATGAACATTGGTTTAATGTTCTGCACTGGGTACATTTTTGATATGTTCAATTATGATTAGGATAGGGCATACATAAAATGGATCTGTTTGTCAAAATTATACTGTACAACCGACTCCATCAAGAATGTGACATCCTTTAATGGGAGATCTGTATAGTCCAGCAATCCATGAAGCTAGGTAGATCATATTCAATGATATTGGAATTAAAAACATGCAGGCTACTTGCATCCATAATGGAATTAAGTTAGATAAATGCTTGATGTAGAAGGACCTGGGGGGACTTGTGCATAATATATTTAGCTAGAGAAAGCAATATCAGTCAGTAGCTGGAGGAGCCAGCAAGATATAGTTCTGTATTAAAAGGGCATAGATACACAGGAGTAAATGGTAATTATTTTTCTTTACAAAGCAATAGTAAGACCCTTTCTAGAACATACAGTGCTTTAAAGCTACATTACTGAAAAAGAGAAAATCTAGAGAGTGCCTAGGCTAAACAAAGGCTTCAGTAATGAAAGAAAGCTGGACAGGTTGGGATTGTTTACATTGCAGAAGAGGTGCTTAAGGCTGGCTATGATCACTATGTAGAAATATACAGGGGCAGTTACAATATATTATTAACATGTATTTCTATAGCGCCAACTTATTTCGTAGCACTGGTACAACCAACTCTGATGCCTTTTTCACCACATCTCAAGGCCATCTCTTGAGATTAGAAGAAAGGATTTTCCTATTGTGCAAAAGTATTTTTAATAGTGAGAGATATGACGTTGTTCAGTTCTTTCCTTGAAGTGGTTGTACTCACAAATACATTAGATGGATTCAAGAAAGGTTTGGATGCATTCATAGCAAATGAGAAAATGCAAGGCTACTGAAATCAGATCATTTGATTCAAATTAACTGGTCCATTGCCCTTTTGGAAGCATTGAGACAATTTGATTATGGCTTTAAAAAGGGTTTTTTCACCTTCTGGATTAGCAGGATGTCTAGCAGGATTCATTTGGACATATGCCTGAATATGTACCTTTTTTCAACCATTTCTACTGCGTTATAATGTCTCTTTGTAACTGCAGTTCCAATATATATTCATTTTTAGTCCAGCTTCAGTTGTACAAAACAAAGGAAGCACTGCCATGAAAGCAGTAAAATTATTTCAGTTTTGTGTCACTGAGAAGAAATATTGGTATAGGATATGTTTATGACCTCGAATTTTCTGAATAAGTGGTTTCCCTAATTTGGATCATGATGCCTGTACCTTAGCTCTGCTAAATACTCATATAAATATTCAATTAACCTGATAGGGTTGTTTTGCCAACAAAATGGATGAATGCAACTTAGTTGCCATCATGTACAAGCTACTTTTTCATCATTACAGAAAATAATTAAATAATTAAAAACAAAAATCTAATTATTTGCTTAAAATAGACTGTTTGAGATAGCCTTCCTGTAATTTGGATAACGTATTCTCATATTACTGGATAACAGGTTACTGGATAAGAGCTCCCTGTAGTTTTGTGTGTGCAAAGGAATAAAAATCTGAAATGAATCAACTGATTTGAACTGAATTGAATCAATTGAATGTCATTTATAATAAAGCAATAGGGGTAATTTACTTAAAGGGATCCTGTCATGGGAACAAAAAATTCAAAATGCATCAGTTAATAGTGCTGTTCCAGAAGAATTCTGCACTGAAATCCATTTCTCAAAAGAGCAAACAGATTTTTTTATATTTCATTTTTAAATCTGACACGGGGCTAGACATTTTGTCGATTTCCCAGCTGCCCCAAGTCATGTGACTTGTGCTCTGATAAAATTCAATCACTCTTTACTGCTGTACTGCACGTTGGAGTGATATCACCCCCTCCCTTTCCCCCACCCAGCAGCCCAACAGAACAATGGGAAGGTAACCAGATAACAGCTCCCTAACACAAGATAACAGCTGCCTGGTAGATCTAAAAACAGCACTCAATAGTAAAACCCATGTCCCACTGCAAGTGCTGGCACAAGTCACCTGACCAAGGGCAGCTGGGAAATTGACAAAATGACTAGCCCCATGTCAGATTTCAAAACTGAATATAAAAAAATATGTTTGCTCTTTTGAGAAATGGATTTTAGTGCAGAAGTCTGCTGGAGCAGCACTATTAACTGATGTGTTCTAATAAAAAAAAAAAATGTTTTCCCATGGAGTGTAAGGGCTCATCCAGACGAGAAGATTCAAGGAGGTTCGTCGCCTGAGGCAATTTTCAACGACTTTGAAAATCGAGTCGCCGCGTGTGAATAGGCGCAGGCGACTTTAGCGCTAGCGGGTGCAAGATATGAGCAAGCCATTCAAGGAGATTATCTCCTTGAATGTTCTCGTCTAGATGAGCCCTAAGGGCTAGAGCACTAAGGGACATAAGAGTGCACATCTAGAAAGCACTTTCTGTAGTCAGCACATGATCAAAAGTCCAAAAAAGAGAACAGAGGCCTGTTGCAAATTGAACAATGACATTTTAGCCTTCAGACACTGCATCCTGCATTGGAAATGATCTCTAGTAAGCCTTATTCACAATTGTTTAAAAGGTGTAAATAGATTACCACACAGATAAACATATCATGTTAATCTCTTAAAGCCTTGTAAAACTGAGGGCACCATGTTTATTCACCCAATCCTGGGTGTATACCTATGGGTCAGCAGCTCATAGTAACAAAGTAAAATGCTGACTCTAATTGCCTCTAATGCTGTATCTAATTAACTCTAATCACTCACAGTTTACAGATGTATTCTCAGATCTTCCTGTAAAACACATCTGATGACACATAAAGTAGTAACAGACCCAGGGATGAAATACAGATGTCGCATATATATACACCTCCCTTGCAGTAAAATACATCTTGGGAGGAAGGAGATGGAAAAAATGCTTAACTTAATTGGGTTATTGAGGAGTCGAACTGTGACTGATGTAGTCCCATAGTCTGGTCAGTAAGGTTTTGTGTAGAGCTCCACAAGGTCAGTTCAGTGTTTAAGTTCAATAGTAGATTTCTTGGAAGATGGATGAAATGCAGTTGTCCCGTGCTACAGTAGTTAGGACATACAGTACACGGGGAAAGAGAGCCCTAAACTGAATTGCCTTGTCTTGTGTCTATCAGCACTGCTCTTTGGACCTACAGATAGAGTCACTTGGATTTGTAAGTTAAATGCGTCATGACTCAGGACTAATTGAAGAAACTGTGTTATCTAAAGTTATCTTAACTCATTTAATGCATTTAACCTTTTCATTAGCATACCAAAGCTCCATTGTTTTCAATGGTGAACTCTTTAATTGGATGGGATGCTGTGACACAATATTCTGTGCTAAGTGGGATAAATGAGATAAATGAGTTAAGTCACGACGCATTAAACTTACAATCCAAAGTGACTGCATCTGTATGTGGAAGAGGCTCAGGACACAACATGTTAAGGCACATCAGAGCCCTGTTCTTTATACCAGCCACTGATTTTGTGTTCTCTGAAACTGCATGTCATTGATGCACATGTTAGAGAACTTCATATTCTGCCAGTGAGTTACCAGTCAAAGTATTGGAGATTCCTGACACAGCAAACTATATTATAACTTGGCTTGTATCTACCTGCAGGTGCAAAGATACTAAAATTATAGGAGTACACTGAATTTGGGATTGTAAAATTCATTTGAATTGAGCCCTGGTTAGCAAGCAAGGCCCAACAGCATAGGCTGATGTATGAATGCAAATGCACTACCCAAGACAAAAATAATTTACATTAACTGGTATATTACTTTCCCAGCCTTCCAGTGTAATTAAGGGTGCCTTTATAATAATGTTGATGGTTGGCAAGCAATATGACCAATGCAACCCATGCGAGTGTAGGTGCAACATGCAAAGAGAACCATGGAAGTAGACCTCCTCAAGGTAGGGCTCTCTTCCAGGTCTCCATTGTGTCCTTGTGTTCTGAACATCACACCTTATTCAGCAAAGCACAATTAACCAAAGGTTGACACAAGGCAGAAGTACATAAGAGCATGCATCAATCCAAGTCTATGCACAGATTCTTGGGCTTAGCAACTGTAAATTGCCCATTCAGTACTGACTATGTAGTGTGTATCACAAGGTGAGGTTTTTAATGAGTTATGTTATATGACATGTTTTTGAAAAGACAAAATGGGCTCACCCTCCTATAGTAAGCATGAAGCTAAACCATATGAACTGTGCTGAGAGACTCCATTTACATAGCTTTGCTTGTGGTATCTATGAAGAAATGTTTCTTAAAGGAGAAGGAAAAGCTAAAATTAAGCAAGCTTTATCAGAAAGATCTATAAAAATACACAAGTAAACCCTCAAAGTAATGCTGCTCTGAGTCCTCTGTCAAAAGAAACACACCATTTATTTCCTTCTATTGTGTACAAATGGGCTTCTGTATCAGACTTCCTGTTATCAGCATAAACCTCCAGGTCTAGGGCTTGAGCATGCTCCTCTCTCCCTCTCCTCCTCCCTTTCCCTCCTCCCCTCCCTGTTGTAATCTGAGCCCAGAGCTATGCATGAGCAGGGAGAGATTCAAGCAGGAAATTATATCACACCAAGCTAATATGGCAGCTGCTATCCTAAACAAACTGAGAGAGCTTCTAAAGCTGTTTACTTAGGTGTGGTAAAGCATTCTGCAGAATAAATATAGTGTTATAGCTTGCACTATTGTGGTTATTCTATTGGCAATGAACTGCTTTGGTAGCTTTCCTTCTCCTTTAATTTCTTATTTTCTGTTTTGCTTTGACTGGTGCCTTCAAACACAGTCAAAGTTACAAAGTGATTGTGACTACAGAGTAATAAGGAATTTTAATTACTTTCTTGTGACAGTTCCCATCCATTTCCTTTTTTCTCCTTCGCCTTTTACAAATTAATTTTTCAGATCACGGTTTGTAGAAGGGTATTCAAATTACCTGCCTTCAACACATTTTGGTTGCATTAAAACAAGACTAAATTAATCTGTTTTACCTCTTTTGTGTGAGGAAGTGAGCTTATTTCTTCTGAGCATAAAAAGTTTGTGGCATCTCAGTCATTCTAAAAACTTAGATCAAAGGCTTTTGTCTGCTGAAGTTGTGTCTAATTTCCTGGTACAGTAGGTGCAGGAAAACGCTGTAGGACAGCTCTGTTCAGTTTGGTGAGCATCTGTCTGTAGTAATTGCCATATGTGGTTATAATATTTTGAACAGTGTTGCCATTTAGGATCTCCAGATGAGGATACTCTAAAATGGATGCAATGGAGAGCTTATATTGACTCGCTTCATTTAAGTACTGGCATGCAAACACTCCTGCACCTCCAAAAGGGTAGTTGTTTGCATGCTGAATAGCTTCATCCCCATACCCGTGATGCCAGCAATTAATTTCCTTTTCTAATGTCTGATGCTAGTGCACCTGCAGCTACTACCTGTTGTAGGTACAGAATGTGTTAAAAAGTGTTCCAAATGCACTCACTAGGGGAAAACCAGGAATATTAATGGACCCAATTAGTAATGTAAGCTCATCCATTAAAGGTCACTGCTACCCAGCACACTGGGTAAAAACATAGACGCAAGTAAGTTGTAATTAATAGAGACAATATTGTTCCATTTGTAAACAGGCATATCGAGATGGCATGTGATGCATAACAAGTCATTGAATTGCATCTGACTATGGTAATCTGGAATTTAATTTTCTCATCAATTGTATTGGCCCGTTGTCAGAAGCAGTGAAACAGGGAGCACAACAGGGGGCAGAACAGGTGTGGGGCAAGGCATGACAGGTGCATCCAAGATGTCCCCTGCATCACTTTGGTTCAGGCTTTGCATCTCTATATGCTCTTTAATTTGTTGTGGTGGCTCATTCTTTAGGTGTGTCCATGTACACATATACTGTATCAGTCATAGGTGGGCAGCTGGTAGGCAATGTGGAACAGATTTCTATCCTACACTGTATAATGGTGAACTTTGATACAATATTTTGTCCTTTTGGCCAACAATTATCTTGTTCTTTTTTTTTTTTTTACTTATGTTTTTAGACAGATTTATGATCATCACTATTACAAAAACTGATAAAGGAACCACCTAAACACTTCCCTACGACAAGCCATAGAAGTGAAAGAGCTATGCTTCTCCAAAACCTTAGTGACCTGCCAATCTGTGTAATTTAAAGTCACAGCAGGATTGTTTAAACAGAATGTGCTGAAAGTTGTTGAGCAACAGCCAGCTACTTCAGTCACTTGAATCATTACCATGGGGCATTCCATCCCCACTTAGGTAGTCGTAATGCTGTAACCATACTTAATGGCTGTTTTTGCCAGAAGGAATTGTTCTGTAACAATTTATTAGAAAGTGCAGAAGTGCTATTTGCCTTGTCAGCAGTCTAACCACAAGTATATATATATATATATATATATATATATATATATTTGAGGCAGAGCTAAACAGATCATCACTTGTTACATAATGAAGTTGCTTATACACTTAGGGGACGATTTACATAATTCACGTGAAATGATCGAAGTTTGATCGAATTCGATCGAATACCGATCGTACAAATTTTTTGTGAAATCGCATATGCAAATTTGGCCACTTCGAATATCGAATAGATCCAATGATCGGATATTCGATCATTCGATGATCGAAGGATTTAAAATTTTAAAGTTATTCGACTGCCTACTTCGCCAGATTGAACCTACTGAATTGTAATAGAAGCCTATGGGAAGCTTTCCATAGGCTTCTGAGGCTAAGTCCTGCTCGAATACCATTCGTACGATCGGAGCGTTTGATCGTTCGAATCGTACAAATTTTTCGAGAAATCGGATATCGAGCAAAATGATAGCCTAAAACAATTCCATAAGCATTCGATGGTTGAATTGCGAATTTGGTCGAATTTATTTTGGGGAATAATAGTAAATTTGCCCCTTAGTGCTGACATTGCTGTCTAGGGTTTTTGAACAATTAGGTGCTAGAATCAGCTTCTGCGCCTCCCTTTCAGCTACAAGATATCTGTAGCATAGCTTTGTTGGAATCTCCCTGAATAATTACTTCTCATTTCACGAGTTTCTGCTTTTACAGTATATGTGGCTCTGAATACTGTGTTAGGTAAATGGAAATTGAAGTCATTCATTTGGGGTCACATTGTACATGAGACATTACTGCATTCTGTGCTTGTTCTCATTTGTTGGTGGTTATTGTGTATATACATATTTAAATTGTTTAGTCACATATCTCTTTGAGTGCTAAAATGCCGGTGGATTGGATAATTTGTTGGGAGACATAAGTGTTGCCTTTCATGCTTGTGCATAGCCTAGCAGTTATGGACAGGCTTGCTATTTAAATAATGTTTGCTGTGCGGACATTGCTGTGTATTCATACAGTAATGATGCACCTTTGTTTAGCCAGTTCTGTTATCTTTCATTTCCCGCCTGTTTGCAGGAAAAACCTGTCTCAAATATTTCCACCATCTGTACCACATGATTTGTACCTTTTCAGAGGACATTAAGCTTAGAAATAATACGCTCTGCAAGAATGCATGTGTTTTAGTCAAGAATTCTATTTCTACAGTTGACAGAAGTTAAATTTAGTTATTTGATTAAAAAAGAAAAAGAGTGATCTTGGTGGCAGCGCTTATGTGCACTGTCCTTTCCAAACACGCCGCATAGTGATTAACCTAATGTTTAGGGATCCAAGCTGAAAAACAAAGATAAACCACGTTCAGGTGAGCTAAGATGTGCGGGAAATGGCATCTGAGAAATTTTGGTTGACAAGATTTATGGGTTGTGTTTCTGGCTATGTCGGGAGAACGGATGCTCACTAAACAACAAAATACATTTAGTATGGAATATATGCGAATTTGTGAACCTCAAGACAGAGTAGGAGCTGTATTTAAATTGAGTTGCAATGCCATATGAGATGAATAAAATAAGAAAACAGAAGAAATTAATCTCTTTTACTGCTTGGTTAGTTCTGTAATAACGGCTACGCTGTATAATAGGTCATGAGTATCAAAAAATGCATATTGCATACAGTGCTGCCCCTAAGCATTAAGATGTTCAAGACGGATGTACAAAGTAAGTGTTATCTGAGGTCTTGTAAGGGTAGCAGTAGCCTTGACAGTTTCGTAGTAGACCATCATTTATCAAAGTATGCTTTTATCTGTATTGCAGTTTATAATCCCCCTTGGCTACCAACTTTGCATAGATGTCACATGTGTAACACATATATCAGTACAGACATCATAATCGTGATCATGGGTAGAAAACAGAGTGGATTATGGGTGAACTTCTGGTGGAGAGAAGGAAAGTGAAAATGTTTTGTTTAATTGTGGATATTCATCACTGTACAATATATTGTCAGTAATGACTTTAGCAGACCCCATATTCAAATAACTAGAATGATCAATTAATTTCATAAACTGGATTCAATATTTTGTTTAATGTATTGTTTAATTGTGGATATTCATCACTGTACAATATATTGCCAGTAATGACTTTAGCAGACCCCATATTCAAATAACTAGAATTATCAATTAATATCATAAACTGGATTCAATATTTTGTTTAATGTATTGTTTAATTGTGGATATTCATCACTGTACAATATATTGTCAGTAATGACTTTAGCAGATCCCATATTCAAATAACTAGAATGATCAATTAATATCATAAACTGGATTCAATATTTTGTTTAATGTATTGTTTAATTGTGGATATTCATCACTGTACAATATATGAAAGCACTGCGTATCTTGTCGGCGCTATACAAATAAATGATGATGATGATATATTGTCAGTAATGACTTTAGCAGATGCCATATTCAAATAACTATTAATATTATAAACTGGACCAGTACAATCTGGTATAGTATTTTTCAAAATACTATATTGATGATTTTTTTAGTATCCCCAATTTGTAACTTAGTTGTATTGTGCATTTCCTTTGCGGGAAAAGTATGCTATCAGTACACTTGGGGGCAGATTTACTAAATTTACATGAAGGATTTGAAGTTTGATAGAACTTTCAAAAAGATTAGAATTTTCGAATGGTTTAAAGACGACTTCGACCAGAGAATTTTGAAAATTCGATGGAATGATTTGAATAATTTGAATAAAAATCTATTCGAATATTCGACTATTCGACAGTCAAATTACTTCCCTCCTAAATTTTTATTTGACTGCCTAGTTCGCCAGATCAAAGCTATCGCATTGGGTTTCATTATTTTTCAAATGATTTTATCGATTGATCGAGTATTTTCTATTTGATCGTTCAACCAGTCGAATTGCTGCCACCTGGCAGCTGCTCTTTAGACCACTGTCCATCCTGCTTACACCTAGTCCCAACCCTGATTTCCACCAACACTATAACAAACCATTTCGAGCCTGATAGATTTGCCATTTTAGATCCAATTTCCCATTTTAAATGTATAGTTGGGTTTTTACTTATCTACACTGGTGGAACTATTATCTTCCTATTACATGAAAAATCCCTTACTAAATACTAAAATCTAAACAGTTAATCCCCAAAACAACAAACTTGACTTTTTTTTTTTTTTTTTTTTAATCATGGATAATAGTCCTACAAATGTTTTGGAAACCCTCTTAACTGCTTGACAATTGCTATTTGCTGTTTGTGACTGCTGTATATCTGCTCTGCTTTTGCTGAATCAGGAAAAAAAATTATTACAGTCAAGGCAGTCTAGATAAGGGAAATGTGCAGCATGGACTCTTCAGTTCATGTCACTCTTATGTAATAATACCCATGACAATTTGTCACATTCGATTAGATAAAGAAAAAAACAAACCATGTCATGGTTGGTCAACCTCTAATTTCAAAAAAGATTAAGCTCCAAAGAGTCCCATTTTAGAAAGTTTAAAAAGTTTCAATGTTTATTCATCATAAATTAGTAAAAAATTGATATACAGACCCACTTGATCCTTCGCCTTACGCGTTTCGTACCCCCTGGTACTTAATCATAGGCCTATGATTAAGTACCAGGGGGTACGAAACGTGTAAGGCGAAGGATCAAGTGGGTCTGTATATCAATTTTTTACTAATTTATGATGAATAAACATTGAAACTTTTTAAACTTTCTAAAATGGGACTCTTTGGAGCTTAAACTTTTTTGAAATTTGTGCATATGCCCTTGTGGACTGGGGGCTTGTGCTCTGAAGAGTCCGTGACCATTTAGTGACTGGTCATGGCAGCAGTGTTTCTCCTTTATTTGGTCAACCTCTAAGCTTAGTTGAAATATATTAATGCTATTAGTAAGGTATGTATAAAGCAGTGCTTTAAAACAAAATAGTTTCTAGAGCAATAATAATTTTCATTAATACAAACAGATACCTGCCAATACAGTAAATCTGGAGGGGTAAAGTACTTTAATTTCTTCCATTACATAGGTCATGGCACAAAATTTTAACATGTCCCATATTTTTCAGCTGATCAATTATGATGGTCGTCCATAGTACCAGCCCAAAACATGGTTGCAAAATTTCTAACAACACATTTCACAGCCCCACTGGTTGCTAAGACCATGTCATATTGTAGAAACCTCTCTCTATATATATATACATTCTTTGTAACATGGGCAAGTCATTCCAGCATCTGCCCTTGCTCTACTTCATAGTGCTTTACAGGTCGTACCAGGTGATTTGAGCAGGCTTATTAGTGTGCCAATGTGCAAGACACAGACTATGGTCCAATATAATATTACATTAGAAGAATAATGCATTTTTCATCCTGAGTAATACCATCATTTATTTATATTTAGGGTTAATTTAAAGGATTCTTCCAGGCTCATTGGCTCCCTCATTCTGTTTCTTTGAAGCTTCTGTCTAAGCTTAGCATAATATTTTGTTTTTTTATGGTGAAGCACTGGAGATTTAAAACCCTTATCTGCTTCTCATTGTTCCTTTCTGCCTATGCACAATTTCTCTTTATAGTATAATGATTTTGCACTTTCCACTGTTTGCCCACTCTCTCCATTTTTAGATATTTATTGCTCATCACAGCAAGGGATGCCTCCCCTAAACAGCCAATTAGTTTGTTTACTTACAGTTACATTTAATGTATTTCTCATTTGTGATAGGCAGTTAATTTTCTTGAGTCAAAGTTGAGGCTACAGCTACAGAATAATTTATCTTGCACTTGCAAGTGTAACTGTGAAGTGTCACCTTAAATTCAAAACACACTAGTGCTGTGAAATGGACACAATGGAAAGCACATGTTGATGCAAATCATTACACACTTACAAATACATGCTAATGGTTCCATCCTACCTCTTTTGGTGCAGCTATTTTGCACTGGGTAACCATGGAGCTGCCGCTACCCTGGACCAGTAAGTAGCTGAAGCAATAGACACACTAGATTTGCACTCAGATACAAACACCATTTTGAATAGGTGCTCTGTAAGTGACGAAACTCCCATTATGAAAACAGCAGCTGCAATTTCCAATTTGTGCCCAAAGATTTGACTCATCAGGTGAAATTGCAGTTCATACAGCTATGGGTACAGTCACAATTATACTGGAGTTATAGAAAAAAAAAACACAAAATTATGGGTCATAGGGTTTCCATCCAAAATTGCACAATGCACTCCGCATTTGCGGTTCTATTTCTCCCAGGTATCATTTATATTTTGTACCATGTAGTTTAATTTTGTGTGTAGGTGTGCATTTCTAACAAATTGTGCTGGTATCAGACAGTTCTGCACTGGTACTTTTCAAATATGGTTTGAGGAAAATGCCCATGATACTAAAGTAGTAATGGAAGTTGCTAGGTTCCCATGTGTGATGCCTGTTTGATCCCACTTCCTTTCTTACAGTTGCCATGGTAACTTGCAGCTGGGTTGAATTCTGTCAACTTGCAAATGGTGTCAGCAAATGACGTATTCCTAGCTAAAAAGATGTGCTAGAGCTTCAAATCTTCAAAGAATTGTGTTCTTTCTGAGATTATTTTTTGCTCTTGCTCTGCTTGAATGTGATGTGTATTAGTCTGCAAATGAACAATTGCTGTCAGAACTACCACATCGGAGAAATATGACACAGCTTTATCTATGTGTGTTTATCAGCAATTAGCACTTTTCTCAAAGGTAAACGCAGCATCGTAGGCATTTCTCAAAAAAACCTTTACACTGATCTCACTTTATAATTGCCTGCATTCTTAGAATGTTCCAGCTTCTTTCTATCTGATGCTTTAAAAAGTTTTCCTAAAAGCGATCAGTTTTTTAAATTGCTGTGATTCTTTTACATACTCTTCCAAATCTATTAATATGCAACATCTGTAGTAATGGACTGAATGTGCGTGCGCACTAGGGTGTTGATCAATTTATAGTATAGAGAAGCCTAATCTTCCTTGGAAAGATAAAAGGCAATTTAGGAATTGGATAGAAAGAAAACTGAGTTTACAGACTTTACAGTCTTCAATGGTGCCCAACCATTCTAAATGTTTATAATAAAATTTTCCTCGTAAAAGGAATATCTTAGGTAGCCTAAAATGATTACCACAATCTAGTTTATGAAAATATGACAATATCGAATAGTCACCATTTTATAGAGATAAATGTATCTGTGGTCTGGAATATTTATTGAGAAAATGGTAATCCAACTAAGTAACTTATTTAGAACCTTGGATGGGGGTCCCAAACCTTTCTGATCCACGAGCCACATTCAAATGTAAAAGGAGTTGAGGAGGAACACAAGCATCAAAAGTCTCTAGGGTGCTAAATAAGGGCTCTACCAAAACTTGCCTCCAAGCCAGTAATTAAAAATAAGCACCAGCTTTAAAGCCACTGGCTGCAACATTGGTGAGCAACATGTTGCTGACGAGCCAATGACTGGAGATCACTAGTCTAGAACAAGGTAGCTGAAGTTACTTTAAAGCTTCATACCACTTACAGATGCAGTTAATTATATACCTAGTTCAAGAGTAGTTAGGGTCAAGGTTACAGCTCCTATTTTCCCCTTTAGCATTCAGGTATTTGAAGGGTTGCTAGAAGTTTTCTTCAAGGTCATGGACTTGATTTTACTGACATAAAACATTTCAATATCTATTGTATTTAATTCAGTAATCTGTAACCTATGTTTTGACATTATGTTTTCCAAAGGGTCCCTTATATCCTGCCCTAGAACTAACCCTGTTGTAGACTGACTTAATTTTATTAACTGAATAATGTTTCTTGCACAGTGGGATTAGAAACAAACAAAAACAATCAAGGACATTTGAGCCTGGTTTAAAGACATAGCCCTAAGATATAAATAGGCTATTACATGGATAATGGAGGGCATTGATTTGCATAAAGCGTAGTTGAAGGTATACAGTATTTCTGTGTGATTATGCAGTTGTATGCATCAACCAACATCTATTCTGTTACACAAACATATATACAAGAACATCATTTGTTGTTTATATAAAAGGTGAGGAGCTTGAGATGTATTGTAAAGTATTATCAATGTGTATTATAATGATCAGCTCCGAACCAAGACTTTGGGGCAGATCATTCAATCCGAACGATTTTAACCATTTGATCAAATTTTTTTTATTTGATCTTAAAATGCTGAAATAACCCTATGGGAGCTTCCCATAGGGTTATACAGAAATTTGGTAGGTTTAATCGGGCTAACTAGGGATTCAAATTTGTTTTTAATGGGTAAGTACTTCGACCATCGAATGGTCGAATGATGAATATATTTTTATTTGAATCACTCGAATAGATCAAATTTTATCGGATTTTTGAAATTCGATGGTCGAAGTAGCTTCAAAATCTATTCTAAAATTCTAATTCGAATCTTCATAAAAATTTTATCAAATTTCGAATCCTTCATATGAATTCAGTAAATCTGCCCCTTTATGTTGGAGATTTTTTTTTTTATTACTTATTCAAATCTTTGAATTTTAGATTTTTTTTACAAGAAGCTCCGCTTTAATATCACATGCTAATTTGTTTTCCCATATTTTATTTATTTCAGAGTGGTGTGGAGAAACCACAAACTATATCTGCATTCCATGTATATTTATTTATCTGTAACATCCAATGTAGAGACTCCAAAACTGTATGAACATCAGCACCAGGTCTTCTTGTTCTCGAACCCAAGTTCTAGGACTCCGTTGTGTCCTGTACTGCCGCATGTATACATTTAAAAGGGACATGTCTAAAAACATAAACCAAACAGTTTTTTTAGCTTAAATAATTGAGTGAAATCCTCTACATTCTGACGTATTACTAGCAATCAGACATTATTTCGCAGAACTACGGTGGATTTTAGCAAAGTGTCCTACCTTTCTGCATTTGTAACACTGTACAGCTTTTGCAGGACATGTAGCATAATTTGCAATGTGTTGTGTTGTACCACAGCAAAAGCAGTATATGTTAAGTGTATTTGCTGCACGGTTTTGCAGTGAATCCCTTTCTTTAGCACTGTATTTTGCCTGTGACTGTGCATTATTAGGCCACAGTACTGGGTTCACAATCTGTACATTCCCAGCAGTTCCCTGACTGAGAGTTTCAGCCTCTGCCGCTGCTGTTTCAATTTGGCTAGCAACTGTAATAGCCTTTGCAAGGGTTAAATCCTGCTCTAGGAGCAGTCTCTCTCTCTAATGTGAGGTGAGTTTGTTTTTCCACTATTTGGTCTCTTAGCATTTCACCTATTAGATTCCCAAACTCACAGGTAACAACCAGCTCTCTCAAAGCTGCAACAAATTTTATTGTGGATTCACCATTATGTTGTCCACGTTAGCGGAATTTATATCTTTCAGCAACCGCATTTACTATTGGCATGTAAAAGGTTTTTATAGCAGTAAGAGAAGTTTCATAAGTCTCATCAGGTATTGGTAATTTATAGAATATACACTGTCATCTGCTCCCAGGCAGTGAATAAGTAAAGCACGCTTTCTAGCAGCAGAAATCTCCCCTTGGTCAGCAGCAATAATGTAGTTTTCAAACATACAAATCCAAGCAGTTAAAGGTATGGTAGGCTCACCAGGATTTCGGAGAAAAGCTAGCTGGTGCAGACTGCTGCAGAGGTAGAAGAGACATCTCATCATCAAATTGTTGTGTTATGATAGCCAAGGATCAGTAGAGTATAACAATGCTTTATTAGCAGGCTCATGCAGCAATTACGCAACAGTAACATAAACTCTTAAGCAGTATAGGCAGTCATTTGTATGCACAGTATAACCCTGTGCACAGTGCCATCTACAGGCCATTTGTATAAACACCACAGAAGAATATGTAGAATATACTATAAGTGATTCTCTAAAGAATTCAATTAGCAGACACTTGCCTCCTATATATACTGCGTGTTGCTACTGTATTATTGCACATAAGGAACAGAAAAATATAATAAGCGCTCACATAAAGGTGTAGAGTTACTGGCAGCCATGATGATCCTGGTAGTACAGCTAACACAAGATGAAAGTATGAAAAAGATTGGAAACAGGAGGCCAGTGAACCTGACCTCATTAGTAGAATAGGATTGGAAGCACTGCTTTTGAATAATGCATTGCAAGGAATACAAGACAATATCTATTTACTTGACCAGCAGAATGTCAAAATCCACCAGTTTGCATGCTTAAAGACTCAAATATGGCTGGGGGTCAGAATATACAGTAGATCAGCTCAAGGAAACTTAAGGTCGCAAGCAAAAATCCCAACATTGCACTGGTTCTCTAAAATGTCAGATCAAAGAATAAGCAAACTAACCATTTGATTTGCAGAAGTTATATGTCTAATTGGACACTTTGTAGATATAAATTGGCCCTACAAAATAGGTTCTTTGAACCAAAATTTACACATACTGTGAAAAGCCTTCAACTTGCATTTAAAATTTTCATCAATTTTGTCTTATTTAGCCACACATCTTTAAATAAGGGAACATAAAATGGAAGTTGAAGGCAAAGTAATATGAATTTCTAACTGTCGTTGCACATTAATGTGGCAGAATGCAGATGAAACTTTTAGGTCTTTATTAATAGAATTTCCTTTATATCTGTTTTGCTGTCATAGAAACAGCTATGGCATGTGCCTTTATTTCTATTAATGAATAGATCACAGAGGCATAGGGGGAGGAAATAGACTACACCCCCATCCATATATATACATTCCAAAATAAATTCACTTGCTTGCAACATGGAATGTATTTCCTAATTTTTCTAGATCGTTGGCATGCTGTAAAATTATAAGTGAGTTTCTGAACTAATAATAAAGTGATACTTTTAAAGAGACACTGACACTAATGTGCACACTTACTGTGCATTAAGGGGGTTATTGTAAGGAACTCACCCTGGTGTCTAGTGGGGGGACGGCAGGGACGCCTGCCGCAACCTGCTCCTCCCGGCGCCGGCTTCTCTCTAGGCGCGCGTGGCGCACTTCTGCATTTATTTAAAGGCTCGCTGACGTGATGACACAAAATTCAAATATTTAAAGGGATGTTTTGCTGCAATTCACTGCCCGTTATAGGTTTTGTTTCTGGTGCTGTTGCTTGCTATTTTGTCTCTGAGACCTCTTGATTCCTGTTTTGACCACGGCCTGCTACTGACTACTCCTAACTTCTGTGATCCTGACCTCGGCTTGTGACCTGACTATTCTACACTCTGTATTCCAACCCTGCCTGCCTGACCATTCTGATCTGATCTCCTGGTTTGACCCTTGCCTGTTATTTGACTTCTGATCCTGCCTGATCCCACTGATAGTCTTCCTGGTTTTTGATCTTGGCCTGTCTGACTCCGTCTGTGTTCCACCTGTCCTGACCCGGCCTGATCTGTCTATGTTATCTGCCTCCATCCAGTCCAGTGACCTTCGGCCCAAAGACTTTGCTTAACTGTCGTGCCCCTTGCTAGCCAGAACGTTCGCCTTTCACCTCTCATTAAGTCCAGGTGGCATCTGAGTAGCTGAGGGCTCCTCTTGAGGCCAAAGGCGGTCACACTACTGGTGAAGCACGAGCTGAAACCAGAGTGCTTGGCATCTGTTCTGGTTTGGGTGCCGACCGTGACAGTTATTTACTAAACTCCGTTTTTTTCTGGTCAGAGTTTTAAAGGTGAAAAACAAATTTTTCATGATTTATTAAAACCCAATGCTGTTAAAAATCTGAATTAAAAAGTATTCCTTCACAAACCTGCTGAGGTCATGTAGGATTCAATGGCAGATGTCCTGTTTACAATTGGAAAATATCATGATCTGCACTGGGTTTTGTACAATAATCAGAGTAATTAGTGGTATTAGGGGGCGGTAATCCGAAAAATATCCAAACTTTTATTGAGTCTTTTGCCTCCCAGATTTTTTGGAGTAAATTTATTGCTAAATATGGTAAAGGAGTGCATGGGAGTTTAAGTGGTTTTAAGAAAATAGTGAGAAAAAAATTTGTTCAGTCTAAGTTGATCTGTTCAGCTGATAGAGCTGCTTTTGTAAGTAATTGTTACTTCCTAAATCTGACTGTTTTGCCAACCTAATTTTCTCTTCTCAACCTGCCAGTTCCTAATGCTAATGGACTACTGCTGCACAAATATGGCAGCCCCCTCATAAAGGAACATGGGATCAGATAGATAATATAAAAGCAGCAGGCAAATATTTTTAAGTCAAAATTATAAATAGTTACAAAAAACTTAAAATTTTTTATGAGAAATGTAAAAAAGGAGGAACTAGGGTTAGGCAGAAGAGGCAGGTGCCCAGGGCGCAAAGCTTGAGAGATGCCAGGCATGTACCTTCCCAACTGCTTAATGTGGCTGAACAATTCCTGCAAAGTGAACAAATGTGCACCTTTGTTTGAGCATCTGTTGCGTTTGTTTACTTGGAGGGGCGTGGGCCGGCTTGGCTGAGCCCAGATTTATAGTGCCAATAGCACTTTAAGGATACAAGTCAACAATTAATTTTATATACTTTTTGGACTATATACATCGGGCAGTTGTACATTTTCTTCACAG
The DNA here is from genome assembly GCA_024363595.1 of Xenopus borealis. Taxonomy (NCBI): domain Eukaryota; kingdom Metazoa; phylum Chordata; class Amphibia; order Anura; family Pipidae; genus Xenopus; species Xenopus borealis. The sequence goes on from CM044438.1 coordinate 69,319,268, forward strand.
CATAGTCATCTAGATCCTAGATTAGTAGCATAAGAAGGTAAAGATAGACTACCTTCAAAGTAGAATTGCCTTTGTTAGGCAAGAAATGTAATCCACTATATTTGTAACACTTATTTACCTTTGTCGGCTTTATTTGCTTATATCTTTAACACCCAATCAATACCCATGACTAACATAAAGTAAACATAAAAAGTATCAAGTACCATGCTATTTTGCAAGTCTGTTAAAACATTTTTTATGAAGGTTCTCTGAATTTTAATTACGAAAATGTAACATAATATTGATCTGTAATGACTATATAAAGGGGTCCATTTACTAACAATTGAATGTCGATTTTTTTCCACAAATCTCAAATTTATGGGGTTTCCTATTTTACTAAAAAGCTCTACAAAATCGAGATTTATTGAGTGAAAAACACCACAAAAGCCCTCAATGGCAAACTTTTCTAAGTAAAAGTTGTTAAGGCTTTGTAGAGGTCAATGGGAGGTGCGCCGATCCGATCGGGCCGTTTTTAAACCAATCAGAATGTTAGAGATTTTTTGATCTTTTTTCCTCAATGAATTGTCTGAAAAACTAAATTTTTTTGAGGTTTTCAAGATATTCATATTTTTTTTTAGCATACAGCGTTTTTTTTTTTTATTTGGACTTTTTTAAATTGGAAATTTTAATAAATGTATTGACAATCGTGTGCTTCAAGTTTGCTGGTTATGGTTTCTTAAACCTCCAAAAATCCACTAAAATCCAACCTTCAATAAGTAAGCCTCCACGTGTTGCATCTAAGAAGTCTGTACAGAACTATGTGCAAATCCACTAACGTGCGGAAATTCGCCAGAGGCACCTTCGCCGCACATTGCCGATAATTCACTAAAATGAGAATTTGCGCTCAGGCAGGCGAAAACTAGCTACCGTTACTTTGTCAGGCAAAGCGCATTTATGCTAGCGATGCCTAATTTGCATACAGCTCAAAGTTAAAAGTATAATAGAAGTATATGTTACAGCCACTACATTACACTACACAAGCCCAGGAAACCTTTAATGAATAAAATAAAGTTGCCCTATTGCCCTAAACATGTGCCCACTGTACAGTTGAGTTGCCATATGTTAGGAAATGTAGGGGGGAAGTTTAAGTAATTATCAGACTATCACCCTAAAAAAGTAAGATGCCAGCATTTTTTGGGGACTCCCAAACTAATATCTATTGTACTGAACTTAGCCAGGTCTGACCTGGCGAAGTAAAGTCTACAGGTAACATTCAGTAAAATGGGCATATAAGTGAATTAGCGTAGTTACGTCCCTTCATCAGTGCGCAACTTCGCCTGGCATAAGGGTGCAAAGTTGCGCTAATCTATATACTTTGCAAGCGAATTTTCACCAGGGACACTGCTAGTAAATCGGTGAAGTTGCGAAATTACGTCACATTGGCGAATTAGCACTAGCATTAAGACGCTTAGCACTTTAGTGAATTTGCCCCTAACTGTGTGTGGTAGACATGGGCATCCTTATATTACACATGCCCTCACTCTAGTGTTGCATGTATAAATTAGTATTAAATTAGTAGATATCTATGACATGGCTACTGACCCTCATTAAAAAATGCATTCTTATCTGCTATCGTTACTCTGGGATAAGCACTCATAGGTAAAAGGCAATAGGGGAATGTGATATAAAGTTAATTACCCATAGCAAGAAGATCCTTGCTTTCAAACAGAAACCTAGCAAACCATATCTGTTGGTTTGTTTGCAAAGGGTTAAAGGGGTTGTTCACCTTTCAGTTAACTTTTAGTATAATGTAGAGAGTGATATTCTGAGACAATTTGCAATTGGTTTTCATTTTTTATTGTTTGTGGTTTTATAGTTATTTAGTTTTTTATTCAGGAGCTCTCTATTTTGCAGTGTGAGCAATTTGGTTTCTAGGATACAAATTACCCTAGCAACCCTGCATTGATTTGAATACAAGACTGGAATATGAATAGGAGAGGGACTGAATAGAATGATAAGTAATAAAAAGTGGCAATAACAATATATTTGTAGCCTTACAGAGCATTTGTTTTTAGATGATGTCAGTGACCCCCATTTGAAAGCTGCAAAGAAACAGAAGAAAATTGCAAATCATTAAAAAAAAACTATGAAAAATAAATAATGAAGACCAATTGAAAAGTTTCTTAGAATTGGCCCTTCTACAATATACTAAAAGTTAACTTGAAGGTGAACCATCCCTTTAAAATCTTTCCTCCTGTCATTTAATAATCCCCATAATGTGTTTCTTTAGTGTGTTGATTTACCATAACCATTCCTTCCCACATACATTAGTTTTGCTCTATTCTTATATCCCTGTAGCCTATATATTTAACATAAACTACATGTACTTGCACACATTAAACTTATGCATGGTATACTAAAAATAAACATTTATAATGAGTACAAGCTTTGCTGATTGTGCGGGTAATTCTTTTGAAATCTAGATATAGAACAAATTATCTGAACTCTGTTTCTTGCTAATATATGGTTAGCATTCTTTGTATAATACCAGACAGCTGATGCTCTTGGACAAGTAAATTGAGTGAACCTTACAAAGCGGGTCAAGCAAGAATGAATTGGTTTTGGATACAATGCAACTAAAATCTGAAGTGCCAGTAAGTACTAACTAAGCAAGCAAATTATCCAGCCTGATTATGGATTTCTCTTTTATTGCCTTTTTTTTATTGGGAATGCATCATTTTGGAGGAGTTTTCTCTTCTGCCAGCTGTCATGCAGAGCTGACAAACATCAGCATACTTAACATGGTATGCAACGAAATTGAATTGTATCAGCATATGGTTTGGTCAATCAAATTATGCTAAATAAGGGTATATTATTTTTCTACTACTATGTCAAGCAAAATCTGCAGCTACGCTTGATCTACAAATGTACAAACAACCTCTCATCGGATAGCTATCTATCTCACGTTTGACAAGTGATTAATCTTACTGAATTATCTCAGAACAATCTCCTCCTTTGTGATGGATTATTTTAGATTTACAATGAGAAGGCGACATGTGTAGATATAAACAGCAATATTTCCAAAATCATATGGAAAAGCCAATGAAATTCCAAATATAATTTGACGATTATTGTTATAAGCAACAACATATGCTTCAAGTCTGTTTCCAGAGGAGCAATAAATATGCTTAATATGATAAATAAGATAAACAATTACTTTAGAGGAGGGAGTTCTTCATCTCAGATGTTCTCTTTCCTACCTAGATGTTATGCATCTATTCCAAAGCATTCATAATTTATTTTCTGCTTCCAGAGGTTGGAAGAATCAAAGGAAGCCCTTATAAGAAAACACTATAGAGGCCATTTACAAGATGCAGGGCAGACATGATGCAATGTACAAAAAAGAATCACAGAATGTTGTGAATTTTTATATGTCAATTTGCTCCACAGCAATCCAGAATGTACAGTATCAAAAAGAACAGCCTTTCCCCATGAATACAATTCTGTTCATCAGTGCTGTATTTATAAAGGTCGAGCAGGGGGCCCTGATGTGGCAGTCTTGGTGGTCCTGGGGCCCCCCGGGTCCAATGCTGTTTGCCTGCCAGTGCTGTGCTAATTTTTTTAGTCCATTATGAGGTGCAGATTGAAGCTATGCCCTTGACACAAGTGCTTGGTGAATGAAGAGGCAGATTTGGAGCTTGAATTTATATACAGGAAATTATTCTCTGTCTTTTTTCATATTTTTTTGTTTAGGAAGAAAACATTTTTTTATTGTACTCAGATCTTATTTAATTTTATTTATCTAAAAGAAGAGTAATCAATTAAAGGGATATTGTCATGGGAAATTTTTTTTTTCAAAATGCTTCCATTAATAGCGCTGCTCCAGCTGACTTCTGCAATGAAATCCATTTTTCAAAAGAGCAAACTGATTTTTTTTTTTTATATTAAATTTTGAAATCTGACATGTGGCTAGACATATTTTCAGTTTCACAGGAGCCCCCATTTATGTGATTTGTGCTCTGATAAACTTCTTTGCTGTTGTACTGCTAATTTAAGTGATATGATCCCCCCCCCAGCTCCCTAACACAAGATAGCTAAACCCTCATACTGAAAGTTTGTGCTGTAGAGTGTGCTCTGTGGAGTGTGTATCCCCAGGCCCTTGGGTCTGGGGGTTCATTTGTGGGCCAATTCCCACAACTTAATTTTTTTCATTATTTTTGTTTTGGGCCTTTTTTTTCTCTACATTAACCATGAGGAAAAAGGCTGCTATGGGCCCCTCTAGTGGCCAGAATTGGCGTAGTATAAGGCTGGCTGCTGAGGCAAATACAGCAGTACCTGCAGAGCGAACACGAAAAACTGCAAGGATGAAATCAAGATGACAGCCAGCAAGAAGAGATTCCTCCATGAGTAGAGTGGAGCTGAACTCAGAAGTGAACAAAGTTGGCAGAAAGGAAAGTACCGCAAGAATTGGAATTGGATTGCACGTGAAGTTGCTGAACGTGTGCTGGAAGGATCCCAAGACCAGAATGGTGCTCAGACTGCAGAGTTCAATAGATTGGTGAGTGCGAACCAGCATATGGATACTGCCAATACTATTGCATGTGAGAACACGGGGGAAGGGAGCCCAGTGACTGTTTCTAATTAGAGAAAAGAGGAATCTGTGGGACAGTGTGGAGCTACTGCGTATGCGACAAAAGCCATGAAGTTTCCAAAAAAAAAAATCAGAAACTTTCTGAAATTTGTGCGTATGCTCAGTAGCTCTGTGCCGAAAGCACAAACTTTTTTTTTTCTTGAAAGTTCGTGACTTTCGGGTGCATGTGCACTGTGCAGTTGGAGGAATCAGCCGGTGCAGAGCTACTGCGCATATGCACAAAATTGGAGGCCAACTGCTCTTCTCATTTGTGATAGTAGGTTTCTGGCTAGAGTGCTTACACAGAAGTTGGGTGCAGTGGCTGGATGTCTTCTTTCTGATTTTCAGTTATGCTCGGTGGAGCATAGAAATGTCTTTGGTGATGTTATTTCACTAATGGAAGCAATGAAAAATGATTGACAGTGGGTTGGTGAGAAGACTACGCGTTTCATGCCTAGGAGAGTTAGGGCACGAAACGCGTAGTCTTCTCACCAACCCACTGTCAATCATTCACATGGTGTGCATAATAAAGCCGCATCATTATTAAGTAATGTGAGTCTCTTGAAAATCCTTTGGCTAGCGCCGTGGAGCGGGTACATCAGAAGAGAAATGATTAACCGCTTATCTGACAATTCCTTATGAACTAGCTACTAACCTATCTCTGTGTTAAATAATAACATAAAGCTGCTTGCAAAAATAATGTGTATTCGCTGGTTCACAGGATTCAAATTGGACTTATCGCTTTTAGATAGCCCTGTGACAGGGGCAAAGTATCAATGCTCTTAGTAGAAGTGGAAATTAAAAGTTAGGATAGTATGCTCATCCAACTGGATATCCACAAGGCATTTGTCCTGGTTCTACCTCTGCCAAGTTTTGGACAGATGGGGGCTATTGAAGTATTTTATCAAATTAGTCTGTGACCATTTTACCTTATTACTGCTTATGTATAGCCATTCATTATTACAATTTTAAAACAGAAAATGGCACATTGGCTGTTTTTGACTTGGCGATAGAGCCAGATAACAATGTCAAATCAGATGTCTTTGAGCTACAAGTGCAAATTGAGATGTTGGCTAGTATTTGTCACAATGGGACTACCCTCCTGGCGCAAAACCCCTCCCCCAGTTATCTGGTTACCTTCTCATTGCTCTGCTGATAGACGGGTGATAGCACTCCACCCTGCAGTAAAGAGTGGCTGAAGTTTATCACAGCACAAGTCACATGGATGGGGACACCTGGGGAAACTTACAGTATGCCTAGCCCCATGTCAGATTTCAAAATGAAATATTAAAAAATCTGTTCTTTTTATAAAACAGATTTCTGTGCAGACGTCTGCTGGAGCAGCACTATTAACTGATGCATTTTGAGAAAAAAACATGTTTTCCTAGACTGTATCCCTTTCAGTAATTAACTCTGAACAGTCTATCAACAGTCTGAAACGGGGAGCCGTATATCTCTCTGGAAGACACTCACTTCCATGCTACACGCCAACCCGTCCCTCCAGCGGGGAAAAGTCCAATGAAAAGTGCCAAAAAGCGGAGCACCGGAGTGGGTCTAAAATTAGTTTTAATAGTCCAATTTAAAACGTTTCATAAACAGAATTTCCATACTGAACAGTCTACTATGAGTTAGAAAATTAAATCACAGATTTGATTGGTTGTTGTGGGTAACTGCATCCTAAATGTCTAGACATGGTTAAGATGTATTTTGCATTTTGATCTTTTGCTTGTACTTGTACTGTTTTAGACACTGTAAAATTTCATGTAAATTTAAATGTTAAAATGTTCATAATAGAGATAAAAATAATCTTATAATTACTTTTTTATGTGTTCCTTCAAAAGTATTTATTTGCTTTGTGCTTTTTGCATGTTTAGTCTGCATTGTCTATTAACCCTGGTTTTCCCATTTCCAAAACAATTCTGTTAAGCCCTTTTCTTATACTAAACGTATCAAAGATCACACAACAGAAGGTTAATTGTATGTGACACTGATATAGCTTGTTTTTCTCAAAAGACACTGGTCCAAATAGGAAGATGTAACTTAGAGTTAATGAGGAGCAAAGCGCACAAAGGTGAGGCTTGCTGAATGTGCAAGGCACATTAATCTGTATACCCATTGTTCATTCCTCTGAGAGAGAGCTCTGGACTTTTGAAATATGGAATTAGCTGATGTGATAGTTAAGACAAGGGTAATGCATGCTTCAGGGAGAATCTGCAAGTACTTTTTTGTTATTTTTCTTAGAAGAAAGCCTTACAAAATGTTCCTCATACAATAAATGAAGATAATTTTGGTGCCTCTCACCTGTAATGGACCGTAACTGTATTTTAATATTTTCAGTAGTAACATTTGAGCAGAAAATTACTTTACAGGAGCCAACTAAAGCGAATAATAATAATAAAAGTAAACACTGTTTTTAGATTCTTTGTTGTGTTATGTTTCTCCTCCTGAAGGCCACATCATGATGATATTAGATTTTTCTTATTTATACTATTTATTTGTCAGTGACTTGATCTTTACATAGTGTTATTATTGCTGATTATTTGTATAATAATATATTATTTATAATAATATATATAAAATATGTATATATAGGTTTCAGTTATACTTTTTAAATATGCATGCCAGTTTTCTGGCGCTCTTATGAAGGGCACCAGCAACATTTTCTTGATAAACTCTCTCTTCTAATGTGTTTGGCCAACTGTTTAGCTATCCACTGCTATGAACCAGTATGTTTCTTTATTACCATACAGAGCATTTCTTGGCAATGAAGAACAATGACTTTTCCCACTAACTGCTTTAACAGCAAGCAGAGCTCTATATTGTGTAAAAATGTATACATGAGATTTGCAGTTAAAAAAGTGATGTCTTCTTCTGCATCACTGTTAACCTGTAATTGTTTGTCAGGATGCTGTACTTCTTGGTATGGATGTATGAATGGCGTCTAGCAAATATTAGCATGAGAGCCTTAAAATATTGGCAACAGCAAAACAGTTAAGCTTCATTGGTTCTGCAGTTTCAGTCTCTTGCTGCATATTCTGTCATCTTCCATTTGTCAGCACGTCCTGTTAAACACAAGAAGAGGTTCAGAAATAAAGATGGAACTCTTCATAAAATCACACTTGTGGTGCTGGAGTAAATGGTCCTGCTAGTACATCTGCTTATTTGTGCTTGGTTGGCCATATGAGAAAATATATAAACCGGCATACACATGATGTACCTGTTTGTGCATCACATGGCAATTTGTTTTTCTTAGAATGAAGCATGGTTCATCTAATGAATTGTGCCTCAGGCCTGGAAGATTAAAAGGCCAAGGGCTGAAGAGCATATGTTTTGCCTAGAAACCTGACAGATTTTGTCTAAAATGAGTGGCTTTGAAAATGTTTCCATAGATAAGGAGTAAAATTAGACACAATGAACATTATCATACAAAACAAATACTGTTAAACCCAGATAAAGTTCCTGCACTATGTTGAACCACCAATTGCAGGTGAGACACAGTATGGATCATCACACCTGAATTCTGCTTTTTAGTATGGTGACATGGGTGTGGGAACAGTAGAGAATTGGTTCTTTTAATTTATGCCTTCCCATGTGGCAGAACACAATAAAAATAAAAATTGAATGTGAATACATGTGAAATTATCCAGTGTGTTAATGGTCCTTAACAAGATTTTGTAGGCCTTCAAAGACCCAAAGTTTCAGATTTAATTCAATGAGAGATTCTGTTCATTCAATCTAGATTTTCCCAAAGAATGCAGTTGAGTTTTTAAATGATAAACCATTAAATAACATTTTCTTAAGGAACTGGCCAAAAGTCTGCAATAGAGTTTCTATGTCTATGAAGTTCACTGTGGGGGTTCACTGTGAGTGTAAGATCTGTGTATAAGAGGGTGTCACTGAAAGTGTGTTAGGAGATGAAACACATTAAAGGACAGGTTCCAAGATTGTTTTTTTTAATATATTATACTGACAGATTAAGGGGCCCAGTGCAAAAATGTTGCTATACCCATCTCTTTGTCACTCATATTCACTTCACACTACCCTGTGCTTACCTGTCGTTCTATCATCTAAGTTGTAGACAATAATGATGTGGTGGTCAGCCATTACCCTCGGGACCCCGGGTAGGGCAGGTTCGGCCCAACCTTTCTTCCCCATTTGTGGGCAGGTTCGGGTTGAGCTCTTCTGCCTGTTCTCCTTGCCAGTGATTTTATACTGCCGACTTCCAGCTTCCCATCCCCACCCTTCTGTGACATCATCAGCAGGGTGAAAATGCAGGGTGAAAGTGGTGGAGCTTTTAGGTGTTTTCTATTCAGCTCTTCAGTTTTATATGGAGGTAGGAGGATCCATTTTCAGGTGCTTTTGGTGCCAAGCTATAAAATGCTAGAAATCTGTGCCATCACAACAGGGCTGATGGAGAGTTTAAATAAGTGTAATCATCATAATACAGCGTCTAATTTACAGGAGCAGTTTAACTAAGGGTCATCTAAACCTTTCTGCACAGACCACATGTACTAATCTGCCTTTGCCACATGCTGGACTGGTACTACATGAGAATTTTCACTGCAAGTCTCCCTGCATTACCCATGGCTACCTAGTAGGTAACTGCAGCCCTGATGACTAACTTTATTTTGGCAATGTCCTACAAATATGAAACAGAAAAATTAAATCCAAGCTTCCAAATTTGCGGAGCAAGCATATTTCATGCCATGGGTTTACTTTAAATGGAGATAAGCCTCAAGCTTTCCTTATATATAAATTCACTATACTTTAAAGAGATTTCTTTCAAATCTCATTCAGACAGAGTAGAAAATTGGCTGCATGGATTTATTTAGGCGACTGCAATGTACTTGCACTAATACAAATCTCTCAATAGTAATCAGAATAGCTGCAAACAATAGGATCTCCAGCAGTATCCAATAATACAATGTAATCCTGTGTATGTTAATGGCAGTATATTGAAAAAAAAAATGCATTCAGCTAAAGGCTTCCCGAAACAAATATTACAACTTCAGTACAAATCAGTATTATATACAGTAATAAAAAACATCTAATATTCTCATTACACAGATGTTATTTATGCTGTAGCTGGGTATTGACCTAATTAAGGAAAGGCCGAGAACTAGATCATGTATGACTCTAAGCAGGACTGGACTGAGAATTAAAATAGGCCCTGGCATTTCAGGTACACAAGAGGC
>CM044438.1:69332251-69344521 GCA_024363595.1 Xenopus borealis
AATGAAGACCAATTGAAAAGTTTCATAGAATTGGCCCTTCTACAATATACTAAAAGATAATTTGAAGGTGAACCACCCCTTTAACCGGCTTCCCCCCTACATTTGCATTTTACATATGGAACATAAACTATACAGTGGGCACATGTGTAGTGCAATATAACAACTCTATTTTATTTAATTACTGTTTCCTGGACTTGTGTAATATAATGTATTTGCTGCAACATATACAACCATTGAACTTTAACTTCTCGCCATATGCAAATTTGGCAATGCTAGCGCAACTTCGCTAAGGTAAGCGAAGCGGACGGTGGCAAAGTTGCACTCTTTAGTGAATTTGCCCCTAAGTAGTATTGATTTGGGGGATAAGAATAGGACATTGAAGTCACTTTTTTTCTTTATTGAATATATCCTTAAAATAAAATTTCTGAGGAGAATGTAAATACTCAAGGTAGTGTCATTCCCCCTCTTGGAGACAAAGATATGACCTCACTACTAACACTTAACACATATTCCTTATTCTGTGAATATTTCTGTAGACATAACACAATTCAATGGCACTGATTGGAGATTTTAAATGTAGTTTTTATTGTAATTCTGCTTAAATACAATCAAAGAGGAGTGTGTTAACGTTTCAATTTATTTATTTATTTATTATTTTTTTAAAGCACAACATTTTTAAAAATCGTGTTTGTTACATGTTTGGTAGAATTCCTATACATACATACATTTTTGTGATATGATATTCTGTTAATGCCTAAATAAGAATGTCTGTTTTATATAGTGATATAGTCCTATCACAGCATTATCACCAGTGGAGATAAAAATATGTTGTTCTTATAACTGAATACCGACCATGCAACTGACGTATTTTGTGACTAAAATCCACTTCCTCAAACAGGGTCAGACTGGGCTAGCGGGACACCAGGCAAAAATCCAATGGGCGCCGCCAACCAAGACCTGCACTATTCTGCTGCCCACATGGCCTGCAGCCCCCTCTGAGCTAGCCCTCCTCCCATACTCCTTGGGGGGATGTGGGAGGGTTTGTGGTTGGGGGGGCTCCGAGATGGGGTTGCTACTGCGGCAAGGGGGTCTGGAGGGGGTGGGGGCCATGTGTCAGAAGCCCTTGTGGGCCTCAGACCCATCAGTCCAACGCTGTCCTCGAAAATCTAATTTTAGCTTTTTACACACAAGGTTTTCAGTGCAGTCATACTGTATCTTTAAGCCTGTGCACTGACTTTCATAAATAACCATGGTCATACTAGAAAGCTAGGCTCCATATTGGGGTTTGTTTGATATTTTAATCATGCATTAATATTTTTTTTTATATGTAAACAGCATGCTTATGGGAGTTTTGTGTATTGCATACTAGAAAGCCCCAACAAAATAGTTCCAGAGGTAAATCATCAAAATGTATTTCCTTTTATTGGTGATTTTGGTGACTAGGCTTGTTGCACCTCCCTATCTGTGGTAAATATTAAGTTTAATGTTCTGAAAAGAGTGCTCAATGATTCTACATATTTATTTACACTGTATCCTTGTATAAACACATAAAGTGCAGGCAAGTGGATCACTGTTGTATTAAAGGTGCCCTGGACTGCAAAATAGCATGTATGAGCTATTGCAGGCATGCCCAGACACTAACAGCGCATTATTAGCCAAGCTATCTCAGTGGGATTCAGCAATACAACTACATTGTGAAACACAAAGAGTAAATACAGAACATTTTAGTATAGATAAATGAACAGTATTCTAGATTTATGGGTGATCTGATTGAAAAATTAAGATGCAACACTGTTGCTGTGTGTATCCAAAAAGCTGATACCCCATGACTTTCTTGGCCTTTTTCGGATGCACGGGGGTTTATTATTTGCAGAGGTTTATTGTAGAGGCACTACTTTATCACAAGCTAGAATTAAGAACACATAATACACAAGTGGTTTCTAAGGGGCAAATTCACTAACGCGCGAAAATACGCTAGCGTAGCCTTCGCCGCACTTCACCAGGCGAATTTTCGCCAGCAATACGCAAATTCTCTAAGATGTGAATTTGCACTCGAATGTTAGCAAAGTTGCGCTACTGTTACTTCGCCAGGCAAAGTGCATTTACACTAGCGATGGCTAATTTGCATATGGCGCAAACTTAAGCGTATAATAGAGGTGTATGTTACAGCCACTACGTTACACTACACAAGCCCAGGAAACCTTTAATAAATTAAATAATAAATAAAAATAAAGTTGTCCTATTGCCCTGAACATGTGCCCCCTGTATAGCTGAGTTGCCATATGTTAGGAAATGTAGGGGGGTAATGAGGGTAACCCAAAAAAAAATTTGCTTTTTTTCATACTATCACCCTTCAAAATATGTCACTTTTTTTTTTTTCAAACTCCTATCTATTGTATTGAACTTCGCCAGGTCTGATGTCCTTCGCTAGCGAATTTTTGCTAGGGACACTGTTAGTGAATCAGCAAAGTTACGAATTGACATCACGCTGGTGAATTAGCGCTAGTGTTGCACGCTTCGCTCTTTAGTGAATTTGCACCTTAATGTATTATTTTACTTATAATTCTCTGCGATATTATACAGAAGAGGGACCAATTAAGTGAGTCAGTGTAACAAATACAAACAAGCTAAGGACTCTGTCCCAAAGCAACTATTGGATCTCTGTTGAGCTTTAACTGCCTCATTCTTTTTATTTCTTTCATTAACATTCAGGGAGCCATGAACAAGTCTGGAGTGGTGGTTAGGTGACATGAGCCCCTTTAATGTTGCATTTAGTGTGTAAAATAGGCAGAATTTATTCAAGAGAAGGCTATACATAAATTATGACTTGTTATTACTAACTATACAGCTTTTATATGAATATCAGAGCAAATTAAGTGATTTTGTATTATGCATACCTGCATTCCCTCAATTATTTATTGCTGTTTAATGCGGAAAACATTTTATAGCAAATCACATTTGTGATATATTAGGTGGTTTGGGAAAAGCAGATGACTAAGTTAGAAAGAAAGAGAAAGAAAGAAAGATAAAAGAAAGAAAAGAAAGAAAGAGAAAGGAAGAAAGAGAAAAGAAAGAAAGAAAGAGAAAAGAAAGAAAAAGAAGCAGAAAGAGCTCATAGAAATAAAGAGGTGGCAGAGGCAATAAAACATTTCAGAGTAGTATTTCAAACTTCCTTCATTGGCTATTTATATATCACTGCACCATGAAGCCCAGCTATCTTTATATGCTAGTAAATACCTCTTTATGGCAGTGGTCCATGATTTAGGTTTAAAGGAAAACTATACCCCGAAAATGAATTTTTGAGCAACAGATCAGAGATCACCTGACCAGAAATATTTCAACTCTAACTGTAAAGGGAAGAAGTGTGGAAGCAAAAGACACAGCTCTGTCTGTTAATTGGCTTGTGTGACCTAACTTTATAGTTTGTTTGGTATGTTGGTATGCACCGTTGGATCCTAGGATCCCAGGAGGCTGTCCTTGTTATTTAAAATGGCTATTTTCTATTAATGATTACCCAATGGCACATGCTACTAAAAAAGTATATTATTATGAAAATGGTTTATTTACATGAAGCAGGGTTTTACATATGAGTTGTTTTATGCAATATCTGTTTATAGAGACCTACATTGTTCGGGGGATATAGTTTTAATTATGAGACTTGCATTTGGAAGTGATAAGTAGTCAATACTTTAAGTGGTTGGTAAGAAATAACGGTACTCTGCTCAGATAGGTTTTAAGCAGCAGCTGGAGCAAAACAAACATTTACATGAATGTATTGAAAGTTAGAACCAGTAGAACTCATTACTTACAGTTTAAAGAGCTCTTTTGGAGAGCATTAGCATTATGGGATTAGTCTTGTCAAGGGTGTCTATTATGGCAGGTCCCTTTAAAGGGATACTATCGCAATTTGGAGCGATTTCAAAAAGCGCGCCGCTCCGTGTGGATACGCACCGGCGTTTTCAAGCAATGCCGGTGCGCTTGGGTACGTGGCTATTCGGGGAGGTTCGGGGGCTACAAGTCGCGGCGAGAAGTCGCCAGGAGACAAAATGCCCCCGAATCTCCCCGTCTGGCCTAGCCCTAAAACTCCAAATTTTTTGGACTTTTGCCCAAAATAGTTGGATTTTCTGGCCACTTCCAGTGCAGACCACATAAACTTCCAAATAGGATAGCGACCTCTCCCATTGATTTATATACAACCTCAGCAGGTTTGAGATGCCAGATTTTCAAATTAGAACTTTTTACAGCATTGGGCTCTAATAAAAACTGTAAAATTTGTGGTGGGTTGACTTTAATGAATAAGCCCCTTAAAGTATGCAAAATATGATTGCAAATAATTGGAAATAATGAGAATATAAGTTTGTAGGGCAAATATATAACATTGTGTAAAAAATGTAATTGAAATCTATTACCACTGCTTCAACACAGGTCGTGTAAAATCACGCCAGTTTATAAAACTATGCAATGGTTTTATGGATATGTATAGATACTTGTAAAGTTCTGTCCTAAAGATAACATTAGCGTGATAAATTACTTTAAAACTGGTTAGATTAGACATATAAATTGGTTAGATTACGTTTAGCATTAATATGACCATCCATGGGCTGATAAAAGCTACTAACTCTGTCTTTCTTAGATCCACCCATTTGATGACCTTGCCAAGAGAACAACATGCACTGCCAATACCACAGGCACAAATGCTCCATGGATTGTCCATAAAGAGACCAACTTTGCACTCCTTATGGCATCTAATGTTCCTATAAACAGAAAGTAATGACAACTCAGGGTCAGTTTCAGGACAGCAGTAACGGGCATTTCCCTGGGACAACTATCAATCCACAAATCTTTGGAGCACAACTAATGGTTTACCAAGTTACTTTGTTGTAAATAGCTGTCAAAACTGAAAAAAAACATGACTACTTAGTGGTGTTTATTTCTGTGTTTAAAAATATAAAAAACATTAACTCACTTGACTCTTCTCACCCATTGAGCATGATTAACTTTTTCTTGCAAAGCAAGATTTCCATGCAAACAGTAGGATGATCAATTTATTTATCTTTTGTAATTCTTTGTTCAAAGAAGGATTAGTCATTGTTTCTTTTTTTTCAATACCAGGAAGCCCCCATTGATGTGTTAATCCGTTTACCCCTCACTTTTTACAGCATAGGCACCCTGGAGAGACTGAAGAGCATGTATGCCATAACAGCCGTTCTGGGTTTACACCATAGTCCCGTGAAATTTAAGGGAATAACTAGGAATCAAATGAATTCAATTACGTATGTGCAGCTCCTAACTGCACAGGTTGAGGCTGAGAGAAGTTGGCAGTCAGTGCTTATTTAGCATCTGTGTATACTGAAATGAGTAGGCGACACAAGCCATAAACAGTTCAGAAAACTGGCAGGTTTAATATAAATGGACACCCACTATGTTCAGACCAGCTCTCTAACGAATGACTACAACCTGAAACATACTGTGATGCAACGAAAAGACTGATCAGTGTAGAGCTGCATTTAATTAATACTGTAACTAGTAAAGTTATTTCATCAGACATTCTAGTCTGCACAATGTAGACCAAAGGGCAAGGACAGTCTAAAGACTAGGGGTATCTCTTGAAAAGCTGAACAGAACTAGTCATTTTCTGAACACATGCAAAAAAATGTATTTTGTTATTTTGATTCACCCACTGAGTCAAAAGAAAAACATTACAAATGATACAGAAATAACCTTTGCAGTTGGTGCCAACAGGCTTTCATGTTTTGCTGAATAGAGTTTCACAGGACACAGTGAATTTAATTAATGTTTTTTCAAGTCCACTCTGCAACTGTAAAAACGGGGTATGATCTAGTCCTTTGCCAAATCCTTTAGGTGCTTAATCTTCTATATACTAATTACAATTGTATGAGTCAACTTTAATGCATGAACTTTCTTGTTTCAGTCAAAATGTGCATGTATTTATCTGTATTTTATCCACACAGTAATATATAAACATGAGAATAGATAGCACTTTTACTGAACATAAATGTATACTATCTCTCCTTTCTGTTCAGATTTAACCACCTCTTTTATTCAAGTATGTTTGGTGAAAGTATGTAAAGTAGCAGGGTAAGTACCTATGCAAGTGTCTTGGCAAAGTTCCTCTATATTTAGCACTTGCCCACAAACATGCTGTCACGAATGGTACCCAAAATCCAGAACAGATACTAGGCTCCCTGGTCTCAGCTCTTGCTTCTGCCTCTAACAGCCGCCATTCACCTCGGGAGGAGCCCTTGGCTAATCCGATGCCGCCAGGTCTTAATATGAAAGGAGCCAAGCGAGGGTTTTGGACGAGCAAAGGGGCACGATCATTAGCAAGGTTTTGGGCAGAAGGTCACAGTTCAACGAGTAGGCAGAAAGCGTGGTCAAACAGGCAGGGGTCTGTTCTGGCAGAGTTCAATGAAGGTCAGACAGGCAGGTGCGGGCAGAATACAAGTGAAGTCAGACAGGCAAGGGTCAAAACCAGAGGATCAATCAGAATGGTCAGGCAGGCAAAGGTCAGGATTACAGAATATAGAATAGTCAGGCAGGCAGGAGTCAAAACAGGAATCAGATCATGTAGGAATTGCACCCAGGAAACTACAAGTAGAACCAAACAATGGGCAATGAATTTATATTCAAAGCCCCTTTAAATATTTGAATTTTGAGCATTGTTGAAGTCATGACACACGCGCCGCATCGAAACCCAGAAGTACACTCCACGAGCGCCATAGGGAACCCAGCAGGGAAGGAGAAGGAATCCCATGCCAGTCTACTAGACCACCATGGTGAGTCGCTATATTACCCTCCTCTAGAGGGGGCCACCGGACCCCTAGGCTTATCAGGAAATTTACGATGGAATTGTCCTTTAAGCCTGTCAGCTCTAACATCAGAGGCAGGAGTCCAAGATCTCTCCTCTGGACCATACCCTTTCCAGTGCTCTAAGCATTGTAACTTACCCCTGACAAATTGAGAATCAACCAATTTCTCAACCAAAAATTCAGGTTGTCCCTCAACCATTACTGGAGGAGGAAGAGATGCTTGCTGACCCTGTGCTGCAGATTTTAAAAGAGAAACGTGAAAAGCATTAAAATGTATGAAATTATTAGGGAGTTTAAGACGAACAGTAGAAGGATTAATTATTGCAAGAATTGGATATGGACCAGTAAAACTAGGACCCAACGTGAACAAAGGAAGTTTGATTTTTAGATTTTTTGTGGAAAGCTAAACCAGATCCCCAACCTTATATTCAGGCAATCTACAGAATCTATCAGCCGAATTTTTTTCTGAGGAAGCGGCCTTGATATAGAATCCTGTACCCTACGCCAGATTTTAGCAAAATGACCCATAGAAGTATTTACTTCAGGGACAGGCAATAGGTGACCACAATAAGAAAATTATTTTGGATGTGAACCATATGCAATAAAAAAAATGGGGACAGACGCATGAAAAGAATTATTTTATGCAAACTCTGCCCATGGAAGCATGTCATCGCACTGGGATTAATTATCAGATGCATAACATCTCAAATATTGTTCTAAAGACCGATTTACTCTTTCAGTCTGCCTATTCGTCTGGGGATGATATGCAGAAGAGAAAGATAGGTTAATACCCACCAATGAGCAAAAAGCCCGCCAAAATTTCAAAACAAATTGAACTCCCCTTTCTGACACAATATTTTCAGGGAAACCATGAAATTTGAAAATCTTAGAAATAAACAATTAAGCCAGCCTTTTAATTTTGCTAAATCTGTCAACCACCACCCAAATCACAGTATTACCCTGAGAAGGAGGAAGATCAACAATAAAGTCCATTGAGACATGAGACCATGGCCTACTAGGTATAGGTAATGATCTCAACAGCCCCTGTGGTATTGTTCTAGATGACTTGGATCTTTGGCATACAAAACAGGAATTAACAAAACTTCAACTTCAAACTTGTTGAAGGAAGGCCACCAAACATTCCTATCCAACAAAGCAGTGGTCTTAGTAATACATGGGTGAACTGCCATCTTAGAATTGTGAGCTTCACTTAGTACCTGTTCCCTTAAAGGAAAACTATACCCCGAAAATGAAATTTTGAGCAACAGATAGTTTATATCAAATCAAGTGACATATTAAATAATCTTACCAAACTGGAATATATATTTAAGTAAATATTGCCCTTTTACATCTCTTGCCTTGAACCACCATTTCATGATGGTCTGTGTGCTGCCTCAGAGATCACCTGACCAAACTCTAACTGTAACAGGAAGAAGTGTGGAAGCAAAAGACAGAACTCTGTCTGTTAATTGGCTCGTGTGACCTAACTTTATAGTTTGTTTGGTATGTTTGTGTGCACCGTTGGATCCTAGGATCCCAGGAGGCTGTCCTTATTTATTAAAATGGCTATTTTCTATTTATGATTACCCAATGGCAAAGGCTACTAAAATAGTGTATTATTATGAAAATGGTTTATTTACATGAAGCAGTGTTTTACATATGAGTTGTTTTATGCAATATCTGTTTAGAGAGACCTACATTGTTTGGGGGGTATAGTTTTCCTTTAAATCTTCAGGAACAAAAAATTTCCCAGAAGGAGTATTCTCAGGAGCCGAATTTTGCACCTGAGATAAAAGTGTGGCAAGATCTGACCCAAAACCTGCCACAATCATCATCTTAGGAATGATAGAAACACACTCTAAAGGCTCAGGCAGTCTTGATTCAAAGCTCCTAGAGAGTGTGTCAGCTTTAGTATTCTTAGAACCAGGCCTGTAAGTGAAAAATTTAATCTGATAAAGAATGAAGCCCATCTGGCCTGTCTTGGGTTCAAACGCTTTGCCAACTCAATGTATAAGATATTTTTATGGTCAGTGTAAACTGCAATTGTATGTTTAGCCCCCTCCAACAGTTGCCTCCATTCCTCAAAGGCCCTTGTTGGTTACTGGATGCCTTTGGGAAAGGACTGCCCCAACCTCTGAGGCATCAACCTCAACAATAAATGGTAAGGATGTATCAAGGTGACGAAAAATAGGAGCAAATGCTAATTCCTTTTTTCAGAACTCAAAGACTTGAATAGCCTCAGGAGGCCACATAATGGGATGTGCACCTTTCTTGGTGAGATCTGTAATTGGGGACACGACCAGAGAAGAATTTTTTTATGAATTGCATATAATAGTTTGTAAAACCTAAAAAACTTTGGCTTGCGTGTAATGAGAGGGGATGGGCCCCAGCCTTGACTTTGTCGGAATCTATTTCCAACCCCTTCCCAGAAATATTAAACCCCAAGAACTGTACCACAGAAACCTCAAAGGTGCATTTTCTCTAGTTTTACAAACACATTATTCCTCCTCAACCTGAGTAAAACCTTGCGTACATGTTGTCGCTGGTCACCCAAGTTAGAAGAAAAAATTAAAATGTCATCAAGATATACTAATACAAATAACCCAAGTAAATCCCAGAAAATGTCATTGACAAATTATTGAAACACTGCAGGATAATTGCATAGGCCAAATGGCCATTTTCAACCCATCCCCTTCCCTAATACGAATGTGGTTATATGCTCCTCTAAGATCAAGTTTAGTGTAGATGGTAGCATTCTACAATTCAGAAATTAGTGGAAGGGGATAGTGTTTTTTCATTGTAATTTTATTATGGCCACAATGATCAATACATGGGCAGAGGCCCCCATCCTTTTTGCCCACAAGAGGGTCTAATAAAACATCTTTCCAGATTTTCCTTCATATAATCTTTCATGGCCTCAAGCAAGGAAAGAGGAAATGCTCTCCCTTTAGGGGGAGTGGACCCTGGAATTATATCAATAGGGCAGTCATAACACCTATGTGAGAGAAACATTTCAGCGGCTTTTTTAGAAAATACATCTGCAAAATCTGTTACTATTTGATAGAAATGTAGACAAGAATCTTAGCACTTAAGGCCCCACTGAATAACATCCCCAGTTTATGTGGGGGTTGTGTAACTGTAACCATGACAACCCCAAAATTAGAGAAGAAGAACCTGCTATAATGTGGAAGTTTAAAATGCATGTTATTAGTACATATGCTTAAAGACATAGATTTTTTGGTTACCAGACCTGACCCTTAGGGGGTCTTATCAATTGCCAAATCCTCATAGGAGGAGTTAGGGAAATATTATACCTTACTGCGAAGGCAGCATCCAATAAATTCACTGCTGCCCCAGAATCCACTAAGGCAGAGATTTTAACCGAACCCCCAGGACAACATTCCATTCTTATTATGAATAAAATCTAATTAATTAGAGTTTTAAAAAATCACCACATTACTCTAAAATGTCAACCTTTGATAAATACTTTCCTACTTATACACAAGTGAAATAAGGGTGAGTTCCTTTAGATGTGGTACTGGACTTAACCATGATGTAGACCTGAAGTCTAACAGATCAAATAAAATGAAATTTATATGGGTGAAATAAAAATAAGTAGATGTAGAATGCAATGTAGAAGATATTGTTTAAGGCAATAAGTGTCCTGTATCAGCAAGAGAGATTTTTAGATTCTTGATCTCTTTTCATTTGAAAAATGTTTGTCAGATATTTTTCAAAGAGAAACACGCAATATGTTAAAGAAAAAACTAAATAGGAGCAATAATGATAAAAAGATGTATTTAATTAAACAAGCATCGGCCCAGTTCTGTAGAGGTTTTCTGAATGTCTTTTCATCAGACCATATCAAACAATAAATATGGCTATAGCTTAGGGCACTAGTCTTTTCATCAATTCTAACCCACTTTAAAATCATAACATGTTTAATTTCTAACTTTACTTGAGAAATGTATTTTTTTTAAATCTTTCTATCCCTTTTGTTTGGGCCCATTTGGATTTTCGTCTCACCAGTCATGTTAAGGTTCTTTTTTGTACTGGGCCTTGGGCAATTTCTAGAGCTAACTTTCTAGCTCTAGTAGGGGTACTTTATTAGTATTGCTTTCCCAGCCTTCATCAACATTAATAGGTTAGATATATTGAAATTACAAATAGATATATTGATATATTTCTTTAAATCATGATACACATTGGGCATATTTAATGCAGGTAAGCATTAATACACAATATAAAAAGCATATATACATTAAATATGTCAGGAACAAAAGGAAAATATATACGATGTTAAGACAGTCATCTGGAGCAAAGAGCAGCATGTGTGTGTCCGGTAGAATACTTTGATTCCAACCTTGTGTCCATATGTTTACATCTAGGTTGTCAATATCGGGAGAATTTTATGGCACAACATGAACTACACTATTTCTCTCCCAATGCTTGTTGTGCCAGTACGTGTTCTGTGTGTATGACAAACATAGGCAGCAGGAGATGGTTTTGGCATGGGGGCCCAAGAGAACGAGAAGGTGCGGCGCGCAAATTTTCACCCACTTTCCCCCAGGCTTTCACTGAATTTTCAGGAAAATCAAACCATACTGTAGCATTGCGGGCAAAATTTCCTTAATGTCTTAATGCACTGCAGGAAGGGGGTATTAACACCACATACAATTTTAACTGAGAGCTGTGAATGCTGCACTACAAGCACATTATGGGGAAAAGGATCCTGGCACCTAAAGTACATTACATGCAGAGACTGTGAGGTACTCAAAAGACATACAAAGGAGCAGTAGGGACTGATCTCCCAAGAACATAAAAAGAATGTACCACAAGCACTATAAAGAACATTATAT
Organism: Xenopus borealis; assembly: GCA_024363595.1. Taxonomy (NCBI): domain Eukaryota; kingdom Metazoa; phylum Chordata; class Amphibia; order Anura; family Pipidae; genus Xenopus; species Xenopus borealis. The sequence continues at coordinate 69,343,941 of CM044438.1, forward strand.
ATTAAGAAGCAGAGGCACTGGCACACCAAATACATGCATAACAAGCATTGGACAATGGCACCATGAGCAGTAAGATATAGAGAATACTGGCAGGCCAAGCACAACATACAATAAAATGAAGTGGGTATAAGTACAATAATGCATTATATAGTAATCAGTGAGCACAGGCACTCCAAGCCTATACATTCTAGTACCTCCCCATGCACTGCCTCACTCTATTGCTCTGCCAAAATGCAAGGTACAGTATGAGGAGCTGCATTAGTAATGTGAAAAATTCAAATATCCCTCACTACATGGATCCCATTAATACTAGTTAGACAACAATGTTATGTTATAATAGGAGAATTGTACAAATAGTAATTTAGTTTGAAAAAAAGACATGTCTATCCTTCTGGCCTACGTAAAACCTGTGTAACTTCTAGCTGATACAAAGGAAGGAGAACAGCCCCTTCTAAAGCTTCTCCAATTTGCTTCAAAAAATTTCTTCCTGCCTCCAAGATGCAATTGGACCATTTTCTGGATTAAATACCCCCAGAATTGATAATAGGATGGCACAAAAGCAATTCCATGTATAAATACCC
>CM044438.1:69347243-69513070 GCA_024363595.1 Xenopus borealis
ATACCAAATTGGAAGAGGAAAATTCTGGGGGGGCTACAGCCCCTGTAGCCCCCCCGGTTCTGATGCCTATGATTTGTTGTGTGAACTATGGTTTGTTTGTGTGAACTGTGAATCCTAGGATCCCAGGGGGCATCCCTTATTTTTTAAAATGGCAGTTTTCTATTTGATTGCCCAATGACACATACTGTACTCCTAAAAAGTATATTATTATGAAAGTGGTTTATTTACATGAAGCTGTTTTATTAAAATATTTTTCTATTGTTCATTGTTCGGGTATAGTTTTCCTTTTGGTTAACTTTTAATAAGTAATAGAATGACTAACTATAAACAACTTTTCAACTGACCTTCATTTTTTTCTTTTTTATAGTTTTTGAAATATTTGCCTTCTTCTTCGGACTCTTTCCAGCTTTCAAATGGAGGTCACTGACCCCATCTATAAACAAATACTCTGTAAGACTACACATTTATTGCTGCTTTTTAGTGTTCATAGTTGTATTCAAGCCCTCTCCTATTCATATTCCATTCTCTTATTCAAGTCAATACATGGTTTCTAGGGTAATTAGGACCCTAGCAACCACAATGCTAAACCTGGAAAGCTGGTGAACGAAAAGCTAAATAATAAAATTGTCTCAGCATAGAATTCTTTACATCATGCTAAAACAAATTCATAGGTAGTAAACTCCTTTTACTGTGGTTTAATGTATTAATTCTTTAAAAACTGTCAAGGCAATCTATAATAATTCTGCCCCTTGGTAGTAAATATATAAGTTATTCTTGTTTTGTTATTTTATTGTTCCCCTTCTGTTTGAATGTAGAGCACTGCATATGAAATTATACTGTACATACTGTGAGCTTTTATTTTAAACAAAGTAAATCTTCAGCCCACTCGCTTTACATAGGGGATAACATTCACTTCATATAAGCATTAAAGGAAAACTATACCCCCCGAACAATGTACTGTAGGTCTCTATAAAAAGATATTGCATAAAACAACTCATATATAAAACCCTGCTTCATGTAAATAAACCATTTACATAATAATATACTTTTGTAGTAGCATGTGCCATTGGTTAATCATGAATAGAAAATTGCTATTTTAAAAAATAAGGACAGCCTCCTGGGATCGTATGATCGTATACATTAGGTCATATGAGCCAATTAACAGACAGAGTTGTGTCTTTTGCTTCCACACTTCTTCCTGTTACAGTTAGAGTTGAAATATTTCTGGTCAGGTGATCTCTGAGGCAGCACACAGACCATCACTAGTGATGGGCGAATTTATTCGCCAGGGGCGAATTCGCGGCGAATTCCCGCGATTCGCCGCTGGTGAATAAATTTGCGAAACTGCCCCAAAAATTTGCCAAAAAAAATTCGCCGCGCAAAAACGAGTCGCGCGTCGTTTTTGACGCGACGCGCCGAAAACGACGCGACGCGCGTCAAAAACGACTCGTTTCGCGAATCGGCTAAAAATTCGCGAATTTCTCTGGAACGCGGCCGTTTCACCCATCACTAACCATCACGAAATGATGGTTCAAGGCAAGAGATGTAAAAGGGCAATATTTACTTAAATATATAATCCAGTTTGTTAAGATTATTTAATATGCCTCTTAATATGATATAAACTAGCTGTTGCTCAAGTATTCATTTTGGGGGTATAGTTTCCTGTTAACAGTCCCAATTCACACATTTTGTGTGTTGTACTCATTAGTATTGAAATTGTGGATTTTGCAACAGCAACATATTTATTAAAGTACAGTGCATGAAACAAACATGGCTCTCTGACTGTACAGCTCAATCTCCTCTGACTGTGGAGCTGGTCCCGCCTATGTGCTTCTTATTCTTTGACAAACTTTATTAACATCAACAATCATAAACACATCCACCCATGCAGGTCTCCTCCAGCCAGGTTCACGGGCGCCATCTTCTCCAGCAACGTCTTCTTCCTAGATCCGTCGGTGCTTGGCGGCGCATGCACAGTAGGACACATTTGCTAGTTGGTACTACTGCGCATGCACCCAAAGTTCATGAGTGAGTGTCCTGATGGGATTTCAGACTAATTTTTTGCCTTAAGCACTGATGTTTTACTTTTTAGTTTTGTTTTCATTTGTAGGTTTCTCCATATTTTTTCTGTGATCAGTTTTGTTTCTGCCCCTGTGTCCACTTAATCAGGGAACCATTTGTATCAATGTCTATAGTCCATTTTTTTTCACTTTCATTCCTTTTACTGACAACACTCACACATATCTCCTCCTGACTCTCCTCACTGCTGCTGTCCATCGCTGCTTTTATTATAACACTGCTTGATTATATTTGCCTCACACCTTGCATTGTTTACCAAAAGCTGGGCAGTTGTTAAATGAATGGGTATTGCCACAATTGTTACAGCATTTGTATTTGGTAAATCTTGCATCGATTTCCCCTTTGCCGTTCTTAAAATCGAATTTACTTGTGTGAGCCCTTCGTGTGACCGAGGATGTGGCCAGGGGCGCTCCGCCAATGAGTCGAGTTGAGGCACACGCCTCAGGTGGCAGCGCCCCCCTGGTTACCAGGGGCGGCAAAAATGCTGCTCCTGGTAACTAAGAGCCGGAAATTTGTCTCTTCTAGTGCAGAGCACGCACTTGCCCCCCTACACCTGTCCGACACTCACTTTTGAGCGCTGTGGGGAAGGGGGGGGCGGCAAATTCAAGGATCGCTCCTGGATGTGGCCACTTTGCTCACTTGAGAAACCTTTTCTTCACTTCTTAAGCTGGCCATAGACGCAAAGATCTGATTGTACGAATCCTCGTTTCCTACGATTTTCGGATCATATGTGGAGTGTCCTGACATTTGTCTTGCCATGCTTATCAGTTGTTCAGTCAATTGGACAGGTTACAAGATTTCTGTCGGCTGTCGATCAAATCTCTGCATGTCAGACATAAACTTTGTGTACCAGTATCCAGCTTTGTCAGACATAAACTTTCATACGATTGCTGTAGGTTGAGAACATTGGCTGATCTATTATTTTACTACTTTATTTCAACTGAAGGTTAGTGGCAGGTCGGGAGATGGGGACGTCCGATCATTAGATGATTCGAACGATCAGATCTTTATGTCTATGACCAGCTTTATTCCTGTTAGCACTTTGCGCTGCTGTTTTGTGAGCTGTTTTCAGCTGCTTGACAAATTCTTATAGATTTTTCTAACAATCTTTCCTGCACTATTTGATCATTACATCCAATGATATATCTAATAAGTCCTCAAGTCTTTAATGTTACTGAGAAGCAGTTGTAGGATGAGATTAAAGGGGTGGTTCACCTTCAAGTTAACATTTAGTATATTGTAGAAGGGCCACTTCTAAAAAACTTTTCAGTTGGTCTTCATTATTTATTTTTCATAGTTTTTTAATGATTTGCAATTTTCTTCTGTTTCTTTGCAGCTTTCAAATGAGGGGTCACTTACACCATCTAAAAACAAATGCTTTGTTAGGCAAAAAATGTATTGTTATTGCCACTTTTTATTACTTATCATTCTATTCAGTCCCTTTCCTATTCATATTCCAGTCTCTTATTCAAATCAATGCAGGGTTGCTAGGGTAATTTGTACCCTAGAAACCAAATTGCTGACACTGCAAACTAGAGAGCTGCTGAATAAAAAGCTAAATAACTATAAAACCACAAACAATAAAAAATGAAAACCTATTGCAAATTGTCTCAGAATATCACTCTCTACATGATACTAACTCAAAGGTGAACAACCCCTTTAATGCACTACAAAATATGTTAGCACTGTATAAATACATGTCATTATTATTAATAATAATAATAATAACCTTACCACCATTCCATAAGGCTTCCCAGCATTGTTATTTACAAAATACTCAGGCTACATGCTACTTTTGCCAAAAATAAAATAGGAAAAAGGAGCATTCAGCCAGACTTTTTTTGATTTTGTAAGCTATGCTAGTTGTCAAAATATCAAAATATAACCCAGAGAGACTGTTATTTGCTGGCCTTCCAGGATTCTTTGTCGTAGCTTGACTCACCTGTGATATCCAGTAGTTGGAAGGGAGCAATCTGATTAGATGTGGTTGGCCAGTGGGACACATGCTAGGAGCCTCAGAGGATGCCTGTGAAAAAGGAGCTTGTCTTGCGACCCAAACTGGAGAGTGGCTAGGAGGAGACTCCTGGATCTCCAAATATACTGCATTCAGGAATTATGCACTGCATTTTTAAAGAGGAGATCTTGATTATATATGGTTGTATCAACTGAAATGTCACTATTTTTAACTGTGATTTACAAATCCATTAGTGCAACCACAAGAGAAGTGTTGTTTTTCTCCTCTAATTTTCATAAACTAATATTACCCTCAGTAGTCTCAATGTCTTGGGAATACTTTCAGAAGACAGGGGTTCCCTTCCCTTGTTCCCTGTTTTTTTTTTTTAATTTTTTTTTTTTGCATTTTAATTTTAAACAATAGTAGTGGTAAATAAAGAACAGAAGCGAGAAAAGAAAGGTTTGGTGCGGAGAGAGGGCGGAAAAGGATCAACAGTAAGCATGTACAGGTATCCTTGTACACATCCCGTGGAGTTTGTATTTTTGTCATGGAAAGACACCCAAGTGCCATAGACTGCATCAAATTTCTGCAGGCAGCCCCTAGAAAAGCATGTCAGTTTCTGGTTGGGCAGAGAGTTGTTAATCAGGTTGTGCCAGGTTGGTATAGTCAGGGGGACTGTTGCTTTCCAATTTAAAAGAATTACTTTTTTTTGCATAATAAAGAAGTTGAAGGTAGCACAGTTTGGTGGTGTGGTTGTTGATGTCCTGATCTTACTCTACTCCCAGCAGGCAAACCAGAAGTGACATTATTCTTGGTAGTTCTAGAACATCAGAGATGTAACACACAATGTCACTCCAGAAACACTGTATACATCCATGTAAGAACCAATGTCCCCTTCACATTTTACAAAAGTTACGATGCCTGGGGGAATATTTTGGAAATTCTGTATGGGGTGAAATAAACACCATTTAGGAATTTCATTTGGATATATCTGTCTCTGATAGATATAGCTAAGTCTGGTATCTGCTTTAGGGCTTCCTCCCACAATTCCTTCGTTAAATTTGGGATGTCCCTTTTCCATTTCCCAAGGGCTTTAGCAAGTGAGTCTTGGGTGGTTTGCTCCAAAATAGTATAATAGTGGGATGGGGTTTAACAACGTCTTCCCTTTGCAAGTGTGATATCCGCTACCTCTATTGGTCTGATAAGGAATTGTGCGTGATAAGCATGTGACAGCTGAAGATACCTAAAGAACATGCCTTGAGGTAATTGGTGGCTCTCTTTAAGGTCTAGAAACTGAATTATGTCTCCATCTAGCATGATATCATTTAGGAGCTTAATGCCCTTTGAGGCTCATATAGCAATATCAGGGAGGGAAGAATTTTAAAGTTTAGGTGTGGGTGGTCACCTGCCTAGAGAAATCTAGAAATCTAGAGAAGTAATCTGTATAAGTTTGAACCACTTGAATCTGGGGGTTATTGTGGAGTTGTGCAGGGCATACAGAAACCTGGGTAGGAACACAATTCTGAATAAGTTTATTCTACCTTGGAGGGTGAGTTGCATCCATTTATCAATCTTTGAAGATAGAGCCCTGGTTATAGGGGTAAGGTTGGTCTCCTCATAATCTCTGCATTTCCTTGTAATGATGACCGCTAGGTCGCCTGGTCTTGGGAAGCGGGTCTAGAGGGAAAATTCTAGATTTGGTTTGGTTCACTCTTAGTCCTGAGTAATAACCAAATTCATCTACCAAGGCCAGTACTGAGTCTAGTGCCCTCTTAGAGTTGACCAGGTATAGTGGATATTGTCTGTGTATAACAATACCTTTTCCATTATTTTACTAATTTGTAGACCTATTATGTTGGGGGAATCTTTGATTAGTATTGACAAGGGTTCTATGGCCAGCGAGAAAAACAGAGGTGAGAGGGGGCATCCATCTGGTACCACGTTCTAGGCAAATGGATTCTGACAGTATGCCATTCACTAGTACTATGGCTTGTGAGTGTTGGTACAAAGCTTTCACCCAGGTCACAATCTAAGATCCTCCCAAAGGTAAGACCAGGAGACTGCCAATGAGACTATTATACAGTACTATTCCCTTTGTTATCATGGTTTGCTTCCAGATTATTGAACAGCCTTCTGATATTTATATCAGTAGTGTTGTTGGGCATAAAGCCCTTCTGGTTTGGATGAACAACTCCCCTCACTACCCTCTTGAGTCTATTAGCTAAAATATTTGCAAATATTCTTACATTGTGGTTTAAGAGTGAAATGGGGAGATACAAGTCACAATTATGGGGGGCTTTACCCTCTTTATGTATAAGCATAATGTGGGCCATAAAACATGTCAGGAAGTGTATAATCTTCCAATACTTTATTGAAGATAGGTCTATGTTTAGAGGACAATACTTGGTCCCTTGCTCCTTGTTTAATACCAAAAATACAGGCACTATTGTCTCCCACCAATATTGTGGGTGGAGTTCCCAGGTTTGCCTGATCACCAGCAGGAAAATGTGTCGTTTGATGTGTGCTAGAAGTGGATAACACACCTATGACTTCTAAAATCACCTTTAACACTTTTCAGTAGGGTTGCCACCTGTCAGGTATTTACACACACTATTTGGTTCAAAAATGTTTTCAGACTTTTGAAAACAGGGCCGTCCTGTCCCTTGCTTCATGTGCAATTTGGGCAATCACAGGCCATCACTTCATTGACTTGCCCCTCCTTGTTACTGACTGCTTTTATGTCACTGGTCCCGCCTCTAACATCCATATATCTGATGTCACAGGTGTCAAACCCCCCCCCCTTTTGGATTAGAAAAGGTGGCAACCCTACTTTTTGGGTGCAGCTATACTACATGCTGCTAAACCTATTTGCAAACTTTCGTGTATTTGCTATTCAGAAATTGGTTTCCCCTGCTATTTGTAGAAACTGAACTTGGAAGGACATATATTCAAGCTCTACAATGGTACATAAGGAGGCTTGAAGGTCACAGAGATGCAGAATTAAAGATTTCTTTCATAAAAGCAGACATTTGTAGTTATTGATTGGTGCTTTGGAATTACATGTCAGTAATAACAATTCACTGTTTTGCTCACAAATGTGTATAATTCTTTTAAATAAATTTGGATTTAATAATGTGGAACAAGCAAACGCAAGGATCATTTTAATAAGAAAATTTAAGGATGTTCCATTTTCAAGATGTTAATTCAGGTAGAGAAAATAAACTGTATTTTTAACATTTGATGAACTGTATTTAAGCAAAGGCTGGAGGCATGTAGTTAGCTCATTTGTTTTTCTTTGATGGGAAACTGGTCTTAGTGACTCTTATAAATGTGCCTGGCAGAGTGTGCTGTTCAGTCTTACTAGAAATGGTTTCTAAATTATTATTATTTGGGCAGTAAATGATCCATCAATGTTCCACAAAAACATAACCTTTAATATTTTAGGCTAAGGGTTGTGCTTCTGCATATATGCTCTGTATGTGGAGAAGGTAGACTTTTCTTAGTGCAGTGAAATCAGTATCACAGCAGTAGGGGGTCCTGGTGCACAATCTAATTACTGGAGGATATTGCTATCACATGTCCATATGATTGATTCAGATCCTGCAGATGCCTCTGTTGTTTTGGCAGCTGTTTACTTCAGGAGCAGGGAACCCACACAGAGACATAACAGTTTATCTGTTACATAATTTTGCAGTTGTTCTGCATGGTTTCTCCCAAGAAAACAAAATCTGGAAAAAGAGGGCCAGAAAACAATTAGATTAGGGGCTGCTGGAGGAATCTGCACCGAAATTGCCTGCTATGTTTGTCAAAAGAAAATATAAAAATAATTGCCATAAATTAGGGTTTCTAAGGGTTTTTAGATCACTTATGGGGGGATGTAATACAAGTTGGTAACAGAAAAAATATAACAAATTTAGCTTTGCTCGAATTTAATATAGCTTTTGCGAACCCGGAAACTGCTTAGCAACCACTTCCAACAGTGTAAGAAAGCTTGCGAATTGTATAGCTTGCGCTAATGCGTAGTCAATGGAATAAAACTTCTTACTGAAAAAGTTGTTTTGTTTGCTCCAAAATATTACAGCACCTTCAAGCACTTCTTAGAGTGCACAATTAAAATTCGCAGTGCGCAATTAAAATTCGGAATGCAATAACAGTTTAAGGAATATTATTACATTGCCAGATGTGTATTTTTATTCTTATTGGTGCAAATTGTTTTTCTCTTTGCGACTTTAATTACATTCCCCCTTAGTGTTATGTGTCTTCAAACCTCAAAACTGACAAAAGGCATTAAAAGAGATTAAAATGCATTCTTAAGTAGATTTCCCACTTTAAAAATGGTGTACATGCTTGCAGATTATGCTACTGCAAAGAGAAATACTAGAAATGACTATTGGTATCTATACTGCAGAATGTTGCCACTAACAATTGGCCAATAACCTACTTCTTTAAACCTCCTGAAAACCAGAGGGGTTTTATGGTACTGCATGATCGGTTGTTGATGTGTTCATTGTGAATTCCCAGATGTGGGACTTGTATGGTGTCCTGCATCGAATTACTACCACTGATTCAGTTTATATCTAAGTAAAGAAAACAATTTCATTGTCTTAAGGAATATAGAATGCATTTTTGTGCTCATTTGTCTGTGCTGCATAAACCAGATTTTATTCTATGCAACTCATACACCCAGCTATTATTACTTCAGTAATCCCTGAAAGATTAAGCTCAACCCTTTAAAATATATTGGTAGCGTGGTTGTCTGTTTCATAGTCAGTCAAGTAAATGATGCTGGAAAACATTTTTTTCCAAGGAAGAAATAACAGGACATTCAGTGACTGTACACAGGCCTCCGTGTAGGAAAGCTTAATTGGATACTATTTTCATTGCAACACATACAGTTCACTTGGTGTTATTTTTGTCTGCTCATGTGGCATGATAGAGATGGGAGCTCATTTAAACAATACCAAGGAGCTGCAGAACAAAGCACCTGAGAAATGTCAATGCTGCTGCTGCACCAGAGACGTCAGCCTAACATGAAACCCAATAGAGACAGTGACAAGAATTGATTGTCTCTGAAGAGTGGATAGAAGAATCCCTACTGTGCCATCATTGTAGGTATCTGAGCGTTTTTTTTAATCTTAATAGTAATTTAAAATAACAGCATTTAAAATAGATTATCCATCGGGGTGTTTCCAGTTGATTGACTACTATAAGGAAGTTTTTCCTTTAGCTGGCATAGGGGGTAGACCATGTAATGCAATATAATAACAGCAGGGCCATAGTATAACCATAGCACTATATATATTGCATACATAGTTACAGTATATAGTTAGATCAGGTTGAAAAACTACCAAAGTCCATCAAGTTCAACACCCAAATGAAACCCAGCATCCATACATACATACACACTAGAAACTGACCCCTCCATATACTCACATACACTATATATACCCATACACTAACTATAGATTGTAGTATAACAATAGCCTTGGATACTATGCTTGTCCAAGAAATCATCCAATCCACTCTTAAAGGCATTAACAGCCATACCATAGCACTGCAGATCCATGAAGATCCAAGTGTTTCTGGAAAACCCCAGGCATTCTGGATAACAGGTCCCATACCTGTATCAATAACATATATTCATTATTTTTTATGTATGTATTTATTGAATGTTTTTAGTATATAATGGCTTGAAAGTACTACTGAGAGATTACCAATTTATATGTTATTCTGGCGGGCCAGTTTAATGAATTGTAAAGTTTTAATACAAAGGGGAAACATCCCTTGGTAAAATGTAAGAATTGTGTTTAACAGGGTAATAAATGATCATTATATCACATTTTGGGATAATGGATTCCCTAAGTAATTGATTTGGACTGTGAAGAGCAGCACACTTTCTAGAACTATGAATTTTTTTAATTCTAATTTTTCTAGTCTTAGAGAATTAAAAAAAAAGAGATGTATAAACCAAAAAGAGGTATCCAAGCAAATGAAACATTTATACTGTTAGTTGTCAGGATCCACAGAAAACAGTAGGTAATATCCAGACAATGTAAAGAATGGAACTGAATGTGTTGACTCGAAGACCCTTGTAAATGTGCTTCAGATGAATGCTTCTCTACCACAGGGAATGGGGCTTGAAGAGACTGAAAATGAAAAGTCATATATTTTACGGAAAAAGAGTGTAAAATGTGGTGTAAAATAAATAGTGTAATTGTAAAGCTTTGTTGTAGTACTTGGGCAACAATTAACACAATGCTGTATTTATAAATGTGATGGTATTTTTTATGCCAGATTAACACTGTTATTTTACAGTGCAACATTGTAGACCTGATCAATGGAGCACACTGATGTAGGGTGGGAATGTGGTATACAACACTGTGGAGGCAGCACCCAAAACATGTTTTAATGAATGTATTTTTCAGGCTAACACCTCTTGTTATGCTAGAATATTCCATTCAGCTGCACAGTCATACATCTTATTACACAGCCTTATAAATATGCATCATTTTACATGGGTACTGTAGGTTTAATTGGCATACTTTACAACTTTATAAATATGCCCTAAAGTGTGCAAGTCTTATTCTCTGTACCTGAGGGAAAAAAACATAAACTGTACAGTTCTGATGTTTTAGAGAAATGACAACCAGCTGGAGTATTTTTAAATAAACGTATAATCAGTATGAAGGAGCGGAGATTAAAGTATTTATTTCAAAAGAATAAAATCTGTGCAAGCTAATTATACGTTTGAACTAAAGCCTGAATATACCTAGTAGATGGTATTTAACTTGATTACAGTATGAGATATAACTACTCCGGTACCAGCGCTCCTGCATAGCTATAGACCTCTGCTCTCATACTGAACAGTCTTTAGCAGGGAAAATATGCTGTTTCTCTTCATTTCTGTGTTTCTAATGCCAGTGTATTCAGGCTGCTTGGTAAAATGTCCATCTGCTAGACTGAGTAGTTAATAAACACAACAAGAGAGTACCTTCCAGCAGCCAGCCCCAGTTCTTTATTACTCAGCAAATCTGCTTGCAAAATGGTCAATGGCTTTGCATTTGTTTGGACAGTGACAGCCCTGGAAGCTGTTATTTTAGCCACTAAAAGCTTGTGAAACACTGTATGATGGAGTTGTGCTGTCTGGATTTTGTTGTAAATCTATTCGATATGATATGCACAATCCTCTTATAAACATATTCCTTGTAGCAACTGAGGATAACAGATAAACACATAAATATATTGTATAATTCCCTACTAAACTGATCAGAATATTTTGGCATATTACCATGTATACATACAGTAGAGCACTCCATAGGACAAACTCCATTCAGCTAAAGGGAAGTGGAAGATTTATACAGGATAAGTTGTGCCTCTTTTGGCTTGAAGAATTTGGGATCTTTTATCTGCAAACCCATAATCCAGAAAGCTCCAATATATGGAAAGGCCATCTCTCATAGGCTTCATTTACTTAATTATATAGTTAAACTGGGTAAAAAAAAAAAGACAAAGCCCAAGTTCAACCCCTCCAAATGAAAATCCAGCATCCATACACACACACCCCTTCATACCTTCACATAAATGGCATATGCCCATATCTATACTAACTATAGCATTTAGTATCACAATAGCCTTTGATGTGTGTCCAAGAAATCATCCAAGCCCCTCTAAAAGGCATCAAGAGGATCAGCCATCACAACATCACCCGGCAGTGCATTCCACAACCTCACTGTCCTCACTGTAAAGAACCACCTACGCTGCTTCAAATGAAAGTCATTTTCTTCTAGTCTGAAGGGGTGGCCTCTGGTGCGGTGATCCTCTTTATGGGTAAAAAGGTCCCCTGATATTTGTCTATAATGTCCTCTAATGTATTTGTAAAGTGTAATCATGTCCCCTCTCAAGGACATTTTTTCCAGAGAAAGCAACCCCAACCTTGACAGTCTACCCTCATACTTTAAAGGAGAAGTCTACCCTCCAGGTGCAAAACCCCTTCCCCCGACCTACCTCCCCCCCCCCTGGGGCAAATGGGCTACTTACCCCTCGGCGCAGGTCCTGTCCATGGAGTTTGCAGGCACCATCTTCTCCCCAGCCATCTTCTTCCTGGATTCTTTGGTGCTTGGTGGTGCATGCACAGTAGGAGCAGTTACTCGTTCAGCTCTACTGCGCATGCGCAGAAAGTCACGAAGTTTCAGTCGGGAAACTTTGTGACTTTCAGCGCATGCACAGTAGAGCTGAACCAGTAAATGCCCCTTCTGCATATGCACCGCCAAACATCGATGGATCCAGCAAGAAGACGGCTGGGGAGAAGATGGTGCCTGCAAACTCCATGGACAGGACCTGCGCCAAGGGGTAAGTAACAACTTAGTGGCATTTGCCCGGGGGAAGGTAGGCTGGGGGAAGGGGGTTTGCACTGGGAGGGTAGACTTCTCCTTTAAGTCTTGCATTTATATTATTTTTGACAAAGTGCATAACCTTGCATTTACCAACATTGAACCTCATTTTCTAGTTTGCTGCCCAGTTTCAATTAAGTCAAATCACTCTGCAAAGTGGCAGCATCCTGCACTGAACCTATAGCTCTGCACAATTTAGTATCATCTGCAAAATAGAAACCGTACTTTCAATGCCCACAGCCAGATCATTGATATCTTGTCTACTAAATAGTTATTTAAACATTAATGACACCCAATTATTAGTTGTTCCTATCGAGTACAAGTTTTATTATTAGTGAGAAAAAGGAAATCATTTCTAAAATAATTAATTATTTGATTAAAATGGAGTCTATGGGGGATGGCTTTCCTGTAATTCAAAGCTTTTTGGATAAAGGGTTTCTGGGTAACTGATCCCCTACCTGTTCTATAATTTGTCATAAACTCAGTTTATCTGGGACAATTTTGCTACTATACTTCTTTACTGCAGCCTCACCTCTATCTGCTTTTAGCTAGCGAGTTCCTTACTTGCTGTATCTATGATAAACAGTGTTCACATTGCAACAAGTCCACACACACACACACACACACACACACACCTGCAGCCAACTTCCACTATAGTTACTTCATTGCAGACTTTACAGATGAGTGTGCTAAATGTGGCCTGTAGGTGTCACTGTGCACAAGAGTTATACTGTTCATACACAGTACTTTCTATACAGCTTAAAGTGTTAGCGTTGAAGTTACTGTTGAAGTGTAATGGCTGAATGAACCTTCTTATAATGCACTACTCATACTCGGCTACCAAAACATAATACTAAACATCAAGACTGGATGTCTACCATAACAGAACACAACATCCAGCTTCTCAGCACGCAACCTGAAAAAAAAAAAACCCTACCCCCCTACACTGGGTAAATGCCCCTAATTATTTACTTACCCCTCCATGTAGATTTTGACCTCGGGAGTTAACAGGCGCCATCTTCTTTTTTCGGTCTTCTTCAGCGCATGCACAGTTGTAGTAGGTTTCCGGTCCTGAACTATGAAAAAAAGAAGATGGCGCGCGTGAACTCCCAAGGCCTAAATCTACATGGAGGGGTTAGTAAAAAATTAAGGGGCATTTGCCCAGGTGGGGCAGTTAAGCTGTGGGGGGAGGGAGAGTGTTCTACCAACTTGGGGGTGTTTTTTCTATTTCGTGTTCAATGCTCCTTTAAGGGGGGCAATATGAGTCGTAACTGTTCAGTGAGTTTGCAATTGATCCTTAACATGCAGATCAGATTCAAATGTAACTAGTTATGAATCATATGGACCCCTTCAAGTCACTGATGGGTACTGCCTGGTAACCAATAAGAAACTGCAAAGCAGTTAGTTGAATTCTGGCTATTATGCTAGACATCCACTCACTCCATCCTTTATAGATTACATTTTTGGCTAAATATATTAGAAACATATTTAGTTTGAACAGCCTATTTATTTACCCAGTTTTTATTTTAATACTGAACTGTTCTTTTAAAGTTACCGTGTAAGACAAACCTTTGGCCAGACAAGTATGTATTAAACCTTTTTAACTAAACACGTTTTCTATAGCATATGTAGGAAACCACTTTAAGCAGATGATCATATGGGCACATGTGCATGATCTCAAATTCAAATCATATATATTGTCTTCACAGCTTGATGTGGTTCGCAAGCAACTGCCTGGAGGAAAAACCTGTGGTTGCTATGTGCAGGCAGATTTTACTGTAATCTTGCTTTTTTTCATAAAAGCAAGGAGGTACATCATAACAAATTTGCTATTTCTACAGGGAAAGGCATGCACCAAATCTTGATTTTGCTTAGGCTGAATCGTAGAATTTACTTATACTGTATGTGTATATATATATATATATGTGTATATATATATATATGGACCACAATGAAGCCAGCACTCACGATTAAGGGTTTGATGTGCCTGGGTGCAGTATCAAAAATTCCAAAAGTAGCCAACAAAGAAGTCCTGAGAGTGCGGATGTTCTTTGTTGGAGATATATATATATATATATATATATATATATATATATATATATCTACAATCAGTCAAAAGGGAATAATGTGAAAAAAAGCTTTATTTACTGTAGATCAACTTTTTTACCCTGACCTGGGTCTTTACCTTGAGAAACACTGATCTAAATAAAGCTTTCTAAATAAAGTCCCTTCAAAAATATGTATATATAGATACATTTTTATTTTTTTCTGTGCATTTCAATCCATGCAGAAGAATGTAATGCCATAACAAATAAATATCAATCCACTCACCTACTTGGTTGGTGAATGTTCCATCTTGCTTGGTTTATTATCTTTGCCTAGCAGGCAAGTTGAAATAGTTGAAGGGTTGTACTTAATGGACGTATGTCTTTTTTTCAACCTAACTCAATATGTTACTTTGTATGGCTTATACTCTGTACTGATAATAAACCAACTAATGCAGCAATATGCAGCAGTCTGTGTTGTAAGACACTGATATTCTTTGCAGGACACATTTTTTCTTGGCCAGTGTATATGCATTCCTTTGGAAATGGAACCTGAAAATAATAACAGAGCAGTGAAGCAAAAAGTGCCATATGCCTTAACAAAATCCCATTGCACTCAATGCTGTTTCCCTCTGCTCTGCTTTTTTGTGTAGGATTAAAGGCTTGCAGCCGTTCATGATAAAGAAGAGTTGTCATCTCTCCAGATGTGAGGTAGGTCCTTATTCTTAATCCTTTCGCAGTAGGTTCTTCTATAGATGCGTGATACAATGTCCAAAGCTGAATATAACAAGCCTGTTAGGGAATACATTTCTCACTAAACACCTGGAAACATTGCAGCTAGTATGACTCTATTGAGGTTTGCAATACTTGCTTTTAGTTGCTCTAAAATTGATCCCTCTGCTATGACACTTTCTTTACTCTAAATCTACGAGAGAACTTTGTTATCTTTTATTACAAGAAAATGAAAATAAAAAATATATAGAGTGAGGAAGATAGGGAATGAGAGAGAAAAAGGCAAAACAATTCTAGGATATACTGTAGCACACGGACACTGCATTAAAGTTTGATTTAATGTTACTGACAGGACTATTTCAATTGTGCTCATACAGTTTGACAAGTAACATGCTGATGGTCTGGAGGAAGGGAATATGGGAATGTTAAGAGATTCTGTAGCATGCTTGCATACAGATGGCTGACATGGGATTCATAAAACAGAGAATGTATGGTGACAGATATGCGGAGCTTCGGCCAGTGTGGAATTGGACTCTTTAAAATGTCACCTACATATTTTCCAGTTCAAGGTACAGTTGCAGTTCGCATTCACTTGTGAAATCTGATGCAAGCTTTCAATTTCTAGGCCTTCCTAAGCTTCTGATGTAATTCAGTTACAGATGTGGTGTCCGGAAAGACCAATGGTTTAAATGGCACACATGGCAAAACAGGAAGGGTAGGGTCTGGGTATCAAACAATGTCCTACAACGTGATGGAAGGAATAATGGCTCTAGCTTTCTTCTCCGGTCAAGACAATCTGGGCAATTTTCCAAATAAGGAAAACCGGACAGGATCTCCCTTGATTCGATGATCGCCATGTCATAGCCCCGCCCACGTGATGTTTCACACTCCGCCTGCAACGTCACTGGCCCACCCACCTGACATCCTAGCTGCGCCCCCTGCATGGATCATGGGCCACAGAAAGGCGGCAACCCTAACCATATTACTTTTCTATTCTCAGACATTCTTATCTGATAGCAAACAAAAATACAAATGGTGAGCACAGATAGTGTAGATTATGATAAAAAATGTATTTGTTAAAACACTACTCACAAGTGGGATTTTTAAAAGAGCAAACAGATTTTTTTATATTCAGTTTTGAAATCTGACATGGGGCTAGCCATTTTGTCAATTTCCCAGCTGCCCCTGGTCATGTGACTTGTGCCAGCACTTTTTGAGGGAACTGCTTTCTGGCAGGCTGTTGTTTTTCCTTCTCAATGTAACTGAATAGTACGCAGTGGGACATGGGTTTTACTATTCAGTGCTGTTCTTAGATCTACCAGACAGCTGTTATCTTGTGTTAGGGAGCTGGTTACCTTACCATTGTTCTGTTGTTAGGCTGCTGGGTGGGGGAAAGGGAGAGGGTGATATCACTCCAACTTGTAGTACAGCAGTAAAGAGTGAATGAAGTTTATCAGAGCACCAGTCACATGACTTGGGGCAGCTGGGAAATTGACAAAATGTCTAGCCCCATGTCAGATTTCAAAATGAAATATAAAAAATCTGTTTGCTCTTTTGAGAAATGTATTTCTCATTAACTGATGCATTTTGAAAAAAAAAATTTCCCATGACAAGATCCCTTTAACATACAGTACTTGTAAGCATTCATCTTGAGTCCTACAAATGTAGTCAATATGTAAGCTTTTCTCCGGTACTGTGCACCTGCACTTTTCGGCTCCTGCATTGTAAGTTAATTATTTAATAGCACAAATTAAAGGCATAGTCACACAAGAGGCATAGACTAAAAGTGTTATAGCACAAGTCAAAGGCATAATAGAACCACAAACCATATCATTATTAAACATATACCTAGTTAAACTGACAAATTGGATTACCACCAAAGTAACCAGTTAATGAACTAGATGGCTACCAATTATATCATGCTCTTAAACTCCTCTCATATACGGTACCAGTAGTTAACAAACCTTATTCCTATTTCTAAAATTCATGGGTCTTCAATCCATCATTTAACCCATCAGGTGTCAGAGTATCTAGAAAAACGATCCAGAAATGTTCTTTTTGTCACAATTCGCTCATTCTGTATTCTACTGTATATTATAGATGTCTGGGATTTGTTCAAGCACTTGTACCATATTCTGGCTATAATATTTATTGTGTATTGTATTCAAATGTGTGGGGGTTGAATATTTTACTTCCCCTTTTTAGTGGTTCTGAAAAGCCCATAGATTTAGCCGGTTAATTATCAAAATCCGAAAGTTCTCCCTATTTACTGAAAGCTACCCCAACCAAATCCGCACTAACTTTTTAACCCTATACAGCAATACATTTTTCTGAAAATTTATTTTGCGGAAAAAAACATTATTATTGTTTACTTTTTATTCAGACTTTTAACACCTTTGGGGGTTTAATAAATCATGAAAATTCAAGGGGTTTTTTTCTACGAAACAATTTTGGTTAAGTTGGCAACACAGTTAAGTTGGCAGTATAGTTCTGCCCTAAATAGCAGATAATATACAAGAAATTGTCTAAGCACAAAATAAGCTAAATTTTACTGTCTATTTAAGGTAATATAAATGCGTGGTTATCATCCATGTCTTTACAGCAAATTACATTAGGACCTGGCACAAGCAAATATAAAATATCATTTAATGTGTAATGATAAAACCACCTCTTCGTATTATAACCAATATTTGATATTTCAATTCCACGTGTTTGTGGTTCCAAACCAACAACAATATTCCAATCTAGGAATATATACTGTAGCTAATAAAAATTCAAAGGGGTGGAATTAAAATATAAATTTATTACACAGAATAATACAATTATAGCAATTTAAAATAATTAAATAACAATAAATCAATACAGAGACCAATAGAATCCATCTAATTTTGACCATAATTCTGTTAAAATTCATAAATTTCCAGAAAATCAATTTTAATAAATATAAGATTAAAATCCCATTCCATCTGGCAAAACCAATTTATATTAAATATTTCAAACGCATCTCAAGTGAATTTTATATCCGTGGCTCATCAGGTAGCAAATTAAATAAAGCGTTCAAACACTTCCTGATGTTAGCTACTAATTGTAGGTTGTATATCTGTGACCAGAAGCCCATAGTTGTATGCTGTGTGTAATGCTAACTTGGCTAAGCAGACCAAAAAGGGGTTAATGTCCAGCTAGTTGTTAGAGCATGGGTTACATGTGACTCAAAGCTACATCAGGTATTATTCTCTCTACCTGGCTTAGATCCTAACTGTCATGGGAAAAATGTTTTTTTAAAAATGCATCCGTTAATAGTGCTAATCCATTTATCAAAAAAGTAAACATATTTTGTTATAATTAACTTTGAAATCTGATGGAGCTATACATATTGTCAGATTCCTAGCTGCCCCCAGTCAAGTGACTTGTGCTATGATAAATGTCAGTCAGTCTTTACTGCTGTACTGCAAGTTGAGGCGATATCCCCCCCAGCAACAGAACAATAGGAAGGTAACCAGATTGTAGCTCCCTTACACAAGATAACATATGCCTGGTAGATATAAGAACAGTACTCAATAGAAAAATCCAGGTCCCACTGCAGCACATTCAGTAACATTGAGTAGGAAAAACAACAGCCTGCCAGAAAGCAGTTCCATCCTAAACAGCTGGCTCTTCCTGAAAGCACATGACCAGGCAAAATGACTTGAGACGGCTGCCTACACACCAATATTACAACTTGAAAAAAATACACTTGGTTGAGGAATTACATTTTATATGGTAGGGTGAATTGTTTGCAGTATAAACAGTGTAATTTAGAAATCATAAATAAAAATTACATCATAAAAATCACGACAGAATCCCTTTAGATGACATTACCTATTGGTTCTTCCTATTTTGATGTCATCATTATTTATCATTTAAAGGGAAAATAATACCTATCAAAATACATACAAAAAAGAATAGCAAAAGACAAAAATCATTATTTACAAATTCATTATTTTAAAAAAGGTACTAATTCAATACTATCATTTAACCCAAAAGGTCTCACAGTGTGGAATTTAAAAATGTATCACTGTTCCATCTTTATAAAATTATTCAACACATCCCCTCCGCTATCTTTCTCTGATTCAATTCCACAAATGATACAATACAGCAAATGATAAAAGGACCTGGCACAATCCAATATCAAATATCAATTAAAATGTCAAATTTCAGAGCAAAACCATTTATTTCAATGAATAACTAATAAGTTTACTTTCTAGGGTTCATTTGCTAGCAAGTGTAAATGTTAAAGTGTAATGTGCAAAGTGCACAAAGGGCCATCTTGTTTATCCATAATACAGCATTTTCGTCATAATGTCAGTGTACTTGCGACCATGGTCCTGTGTATTGCAATTGCTCCTGATGTGCCTTCATAAATTACACTTTTTTTTTAATTTATCACTGTCTTCTTCATGCAAAAGTTTAGTTTTAAGTTGAAACATAAACAGTGGAAGTTAATTGAGCCTATCTACACCTATTTGTAGCTGTCACAGAAGTTAGTTGTTTTCAAATTATATTGCAAGGAAAACCCCAAAATCTCCATGCTTTAGTTTATGCACTTTTTCAACCATATGAAATAGTAGATGATTATAGCAGTGCTGTGAAAAAGAACTGATATATGATGCAACTTCAAGACCACGCTAAGAAAAACACATGCGGTTTTGCAAAGGTGGACATCATCTATAAAAGAAAAATGTGACCTTAAGTATAAATAAATGCAGGAAATAATTGTGAGTGCCACAGTGCGGGTGGCTCATTGATTAAGGCACCGGACTATAGAATCCAATGGGAAGAATTTAGTTTTGCCCCTTTATTAATCATAACAGTACATCTTGTAAAGATTTCTGCTGAGGAAATACCAAAATGCAGCAACATTTCTCAGCGGGGATTATGTCCTAGTACATATTTATGTTCCCTTCTTAATTTATGTAAATAAGCTTCAGTAAATCAGTATTCATTCAGTTTAAAGCAGGCCACCAGCCACCCCTTTAGGTTATAAGCTGCCCTACATCCGTTTAGGTATGGTTTTCTGTGCAAGTTTGATGTCTTGAATAATCAATAATCATTATCAAAAAATGTTATTACTTCATGCTGATAAATCAAAACTACTCAGTACCACAAAAGCTACCCACTCCTAGCTACCCAAGAATTTGTTCTCTTATTTACAGCACACCAATAACAGGAAGTAAGGACGGATCTGTCCTGCACTCACTGATGCTGCACTGGTGATTTTGTACCCTATAATGCACTTTTCTGTCTGGAGTCTATGTAAATGATGCAGAACACTTATAGAACCCATGTCATTCAAGAAATGAGTAAATCTGACTAATCCACCTGTTCGATTTTGTCCCCTATAGAATTTTTGGAAACTAAAAAGTCACAGATTAGACATTCTTACAGAGCAGTATTTAGTTTACTGTAAAAATAATTAAAATGTTTTTAAAAAATATTTTGGAGTAGAAAGAGATAGAGAGAAGGCCACAGGAGTTCTTGCATTAGAAACATTGCTAACTTGTTTCTAAGTGAAGCAGAAAAATAATAGGAACAGCTTTAAATGGTACAGTGTTTCCCATGAAAATGAATTCTGGAGCTAAACATGGCATCCTTCTGAGATAAAACGGCCCACTTAGTATTCCATTATGTATTAGCTATCTGTTCTGAGTTTTTTCTTCCATTATCATACTAACCATGAGGAAAATAAACTGTGCTTTACATGCAAATAAAAATGTGTAACTGAAAAAACAATTTTATTTCCTGGCTATAGAAGTCCCAAACTCAGAACTAGCTCCAAGGTTAAAGTCGCAGCTCACTCTTCCGCCTATAACAACCATCTTTGGCTTCAGGTGGAGCCCTCCACTACTCGGGTGCTGCCTGTATTACGATCTGACAAAGTGAAAAATATATTTTTAGTAGTTAATATTAATTAATCATCAGGAAGTTATTCTCTAGCACTAATGCTCATGTCTAAATATATGTAGCCACAGCTGAATTGTGACAGTCTTCAGTATGAAATGTACTCACAGATTTTGTAGAGAGGAATGCATGACATTTATATCATATGAACCACATTTTTCAGCATAACAGCTTGGTTTAATTTTACAAATTGCAGATAGTATATTGCTTTGGAAACTGAGATAGAAAAGATGCTTGTTACTTGTTACAGGCTTTCAGGAATGGCATTATGATCGACGCATCAGTACATTCCTGTTTCAGATGAACACACTCTCTTAGGAACAGGAAGCTTAGGCTGCAACTAGTGGCAACACAATCTTTTAATACTTTGTTTTGCCACACATTTACATTTGGAAATAAGAAATGGCAATTCTGGATTCATTAAGGAATTTGTAAGTTTTATTTATACTCTTTTAGAAAATTGACAACTTGTATTCATACTTTAAATCATAAAAGTAGTCTATTAAAGTCTATTAAAGAATATTAAAAAGTAATGGCTTGTTTTGGGTACCCACCTCAACTATGTTCTAATGAAAGTAAAGCGCTTATCAGTGAATGTGATGTCAATATTCAAGCTACTGTATGGTTGCCAAATCTTAAAAAAAAAATGGGGATTATGTAAAAAGCTGGTAAACTTTCCATTCATCACGATCCAGTCATAAACATCGAGCCTTGCCTTACAGGGAACGGACTATAAAATAATCAATACAGTGAAGTCATATTGCGAGCTAAATATAATTTGCAAGCCTCCAGTGTTTTAACCTAGACAAACCCTCATTTATTCTTGCAGTTACTCCATTCACACCTTTCAAATGGCTTATTCTTTTGTAATGAGGTTGTGCTAAGAATACTGCACAATATACAATTGCTATTGTGTGGTTTTTCCTTTATTTGCAGTTGTTTAATGGTTTGGGAGTTTTTAGAATGTCTGCATCTTGTCGTTCCTCTAGGGTATTTAACAAATCAAGGCTTATATGCAGCTTTACAACACTTCTCTGTAGATACAGATGCTGATGAATCCTAGCCCTGAACTTTGTGCATTCAGGGTAATGGCTATTCAAGGTATGCATTACGCAGGAATTAATAAGTTATCTGAAATGAGATAGAAAGGAAATCCAAATATTTGATTCTGGAGAAGAAGCAGATAAATTCACGTCAGTGTCCCTGATGGTTTCAAGTGATCTGCTGCTTATATGGAATTGAGAAAATGTGTCCACATAGGTTTGTTTCTCTACCTGTTACCTTTATACATGAATTTATGAATACAATAACATTTTACATTAGGGATTTGGATACATTCTGCGGCTATGAGAGGTCAAAGATTTCTTGCTGCACGTGTGTTTTATTAAAAGGTCTATGTTGTGTTTTGTGATTCCAGCAGGATATCTGTTGTAAATTTTAAATGCTGTCACATAAAGTTTGTAATTAAACAAACTGTGACCTTGAAAACACAAGAGCATTATTCGGTCAACAACCAAGAGATGGCTAATTCGGTGTAATTAAGAAGTGACTTATGCTCTGCGTACAGCAATACAGTATGAATAGCTATGCAGAGCCTTCCCAATAACACAAGATTAGTTTTGTACCGTGAAAAGTGGATTGCAAGTATTAGAGACAGGTTAATGAGAATCTTCCCCTGTAAACTGTTTTCTTGATCTGGGTGATGGGTTTAGCTTTTGCTTCCTAATTAGTTCAGATAAGAGTTTGATCTCTGCATGGAGTGGAATGATATGTTTTAATGTCAAGGTTTTCAGAACCAGAGCAGAATTAGCTCTATCTCTGCTTTTGCATTCAAGGGCATAGACTTGCATACCTATAAGATCTACTTGATCATCGTCTGAATGCACAAATACTTATTGCCTTCCTGTTCCTTATCTGTACAAGCTGGATTAGAAATTCATATTCCTATTAAATCATATTAGCTAAATTTCCTGTGCTCTAGCAGCTAGTGTAACCCCTTCTTAACAACATCATATTTGCTGCTAAATGCCTATTTTATTCGTTTTAGGGCAAAGGCGTTTTATGGAGCTTAATAAATGTAATTATATATATATATATATATATATATATACTGGGACCTTGCAGAGCTACTTCACTCCGTGCTTGCACATGGCAGACACCCATGCAGATATTTTTAAAGATTTTTGTGCAGGAAAAAAATATCTATATGCACTAGCAGTCTGTACACACGTATATTACACTGGGTTAAAATAATTTGTTTGATGGATTCACAGACTTCTAAAAAATGAAACGTACTGCCAAAACAATGACAAATGGCATGCTCCATATCTTTGTTAGATGATCCTGAAATCTGCAGAATCATATACTATAAATGCGTAAACGCTGCAGAGCTAAACATGATCCAAAGTCCACATGAACAATGCAGTCTGTGTTTTGATATGATTTGTTTCTAAACTATTCCTAGGGGAATGGTATGAGGTGTGAAATTGCTTGATGCTACAGTATGTAGCTAAACTAAATTATTGACTGTTCTCATTTTGTCTTACATGCTATGAATATGGATGCATTTCCTTCTGATCAGCTATTATTAGATTTGGGGTAAAGTAACAGGATTAGTGCAGGAGAGACTATTGTAGACATTATGTCAGATCAATTTTTATGAAAGCAAGTAACATGGCATATTTAGTTAGAGGTCAGGGTGTAATTTAAGCCTAGGCAGTGCAACCAGCTTATCTCTGGAGATGAAATTCTTTATATTCTTGAATCAATGACAACTGTTTAGACAAAGAAGCGGAGTAGAAATTCTGCACATTATATTTTGGGGATCTGTATTATTCCAAGGCAACCACAGCCCTTTAACAGTAAAGATCTATGTCTCGAAAGATGCCCCCAGTAGCTCCCCATCTTTTTTTAAGCTGATTCACTGCACATGCTCTGTGCTATATATATACTGTATATTATTTTTTTTTTTTTTTTGAGAGAGAGAGAGAGAGATTGAGAGAGAATATAAAAGTACTGATACAATGCTGATTAGTAATTAATTCAGATTCTTATGATTTGGCAGCTAACAAAACCAGCATAATTAATATTAGCAACAGACTATAAGGGTGGAGACACAGGGCCAGATTCAGGGAGATTTAGTCGCCTGGCAACTAAATGCTGTTTCTTCTGGATGACAATCTCGCCAAACTGCCTTTGCGTGTCTTCCCTGGCTCTGTAATGAAAAGTTGCTTGCGCTAAGCACACAGGGCACTTCGTTTTCTGAAGTCACCCGAAATTCAGGCAATTTTGGAAAACTAAGTGCCATGTGTGCTTAGCGCAAGCGACTCACAGGTAAATCTCTCCCCAGCCTCACTCTTACCTAATATAATAATATGAATATCTATAGCATTAAAATTCTCTCTCCCTTTTTTTTCAAAAAAAATTGTTGCATGCTTTCCTGGCACAACCATGCTGCAGAGGAGGAGTGCTGCGGTGAGGGAGAGTGTTATAGGTGGGAGCAGATGTGCGTACCAGGGTCCTTCAAGATTTTTATGGTGGGGGGGGACCAGCACACTCTTGTTACGCCACTGGTTTAACCTCATTTTCAATTTGATGACTTGCAAAGACCCCTAAGCTTAGCTTCTCAATAGTTAGTATGTGCCAAACACTCCTACAAGGCCAAGATGGGATGCCCCCATGACAACTTTATAGGGATTCTGTCATGGGAAAACATGTTTTTTTCAAAACACATCAGTTAATTGTGCTGCTCCAGTAGACATCTGCACTGAAATCCATTTCTCAAAAGAGCAAACAGATTTTTTTTTATATTCAGTTTTGAAATCTGACATGGGGCTAGCCATTTTGTCAATTTCCCAGCTGCCCCTAGTCATGTGACTTGTGCCAGCACTTTAGGAGTGGACTGCTTTCTGTCAGGCTGTTGTTTTTCCTTCTCAATGTAACTTAATAGTATGCAATGGGACATGGGTTTTTACTATTGAGTGCTGTTCTTGGATCTACCAGGCAGCTGTTATATTGTGTTAGGGAGCTGTTATCTGGTTACCTTCCCATTATTCTGTTGTTAGGCTGCTGGGTAGGGGAAAGGGAGGGGGGGATATCACTCCAACTTGCAGTACAGCAGTAAAAAGTGATTGAAGTTTATCAGAGCACAAGTCACATGACTTGGGGCAGCTGGGAAATTGACAAAATGTCTAGCCCCATGTCAGATTTCAAAATGAAATATAAAAATTTTTTTTGCTCTTTTGAGAAATGGATTTCAATGCAGAATTCTTCTGGAACAGCACTATTAACTGATACATTTTGAGAAAAAAAAATTCCCATTGCAACTTGAGCCTTTTCTAGCTTATTTATATAAACAATAATAGTGCTTCTGAAGCAACCACTGCAGTTTTACCATTGCAGGGCAACACTGCATTATATGTTTATTACTTTAAAACAATTACATTTTTTGATGTTACTGGTCCTTTAAAGACCTGCACCTGGTGGTGCATAAAATTCAGTATACAAATTATATCATTTTAGCCATATTTGTTTTTTTGATTTACTTCTTCTTTAATGCAAGAGCACAAGTGGCATCAAAGTAAAGTGCTTCTGTATTAGACTAGGCATAAACTACAGGGTCATAGCAGTATTATTGTCAGTAATAATTTCTGACTTTTCTCTCCAAAAATGTCCCAGCTGGCTTCAGTTTTATTGGCAACCTTCTTAAACACCGGACCACTTTGACAATATGAACAGCTGACGGTGACTTTACTGCATTCAGATTTTGTGTGGAAACATAGTGACTTTTGACTAAATGAAGGTTGTGGGTCCTTCCACATAACATTTTGCAAATCCAGCCAACGATAAAGTAATGGTCATCTCATGGATCCATTAGCTACACACATGAAACTCTTCCGATATTTTATTTTGGAAAGGAAACACATCTAGCATTCATTATCTTCTCCCTAACAAGTGCTATGTTATGACCAAAACTTGGTGTGACTGGTTACATTATAAATACTGCAAGAGTTTTGCTGTGTGGTCTCTGTTATCAAATTCAGAGGGAGCCAGAATGCACACCTGCCAGCTGGATACAAATGAAAATCACTTAAAAGGCAGTGTTGTGGAACAATTGCAATAATAGTCATCTATTAAGCAAAACAGATTAATAGAAAAAGGCATAACAGATATTATATGCCACGTGCAGCATTTTGGGAGAAAAATTTACGATAAGATATTTCCCACAGACAAGGCTGAAGAAGCAGCTTTAGCTCCAGTGAAGAATCATGTGGTGGGCTATTTATAAATTACGTGAAACCATATGTTATTATCAGCTGTAAACAGAATACTGCTCTGCTCTAATCGATCACATGCTTTCATTGAAGTTGTAAGTCTGTGCCAGATTGTGGGTAGCCCTATACTGCTAGCGTGGCTACCACCTATAATCCTCCTGAAGTCAGAGTTAAACGAATATTATATATGTATATATATATCCAGTCTGACCTGGTGCACACAAAACCAATATAGTAACTGCCTGGGTGCAGATAAAAAGCAAATTTATATATAAACCAAAAACCACTATTCAAGTCCTTGTTTTTTTGGTATATATATATATGTTGGTATACAAGAGGCAAGTATATTACAGTAAGAGGAGGTGGCGACTACACGGAGGCTTTACTGTTAAGTTAATGAGAGCTTCTACTTTGTGCACTATTCAATCACAGCTTTACTTCTAAACTGCTATTACCCTTTTTTTCCCTAACAAAAATACTGCAGGCTTTGTTTCTGAGTGGATTACTGGTAGGAGGTTCTTAAAATTAGCTGTGTTCTAAAAGAGCATGATTTATTTTCAAAGATCTAAAAAATCTTTTAAAATCATTGCACAACCATATGCACGTATGGTTTGTGCACAATTAATATGGCAAGTTTAAATAAATGGTGCATACACTTCACAGCATTTTTTGTTGCTTTTTGCCCACCCCCACCCTATTAAAGATACAATTTTAGACTCAGGAGCAATGCTGCATGTTATATATTCATATATATAAGTTACAGATTCATATTTTCAACAAGAACATACTCTTTTTAGCATACATATGCAGTCTCAGTGTACGCTATAACAACCCAATGGCAGTTGTTATACAGTTATCAGAATAAGGCCTCATACATATTTGTGCAATTCAAGTCCTAACCAGCATAGCTGAGCCCATATGGATGCATCATTGCAGATTAGTGCATAGCAGTGGCACTTGTATTGACCCTATGCACACTATTGCATATAAAAAAAGATAACTGTAAATTTCCCAATGGGTTGTAGCATGATGCTAATACTGCCAGTATCAGCTAGTCTTACCAATTATTGCATGCCATTTGTTTGTAATTTGAAACCAAGTGACCTGACTTTCATGTGGAAATTGCCATTCATTTTAACACTGAACATGGTTACTCTTATAAGGGTAGATTACTTTAATTTTAAAAATAATGTAGCATGATAGAGACAGTGATATGGCCTTAAATATTATTGTG
This sequence comes from Xenopus borealis, assembly GCA_024363595.1. NCBI lineage: Eukaryota > Metazoa > Chordata > Amphibia > Anura > Pipidae > Xenopus > Xenopus borealis. The sequence goes on from CM044438.1 coordinate 69,374,888, forward strand.
TTTTTTAATTAATATTTTTGTAATGCTGTATCCACTTACCCTAGAGGCAATACAGCGGTTTAATTGAGAAACTAGAACAAGAATAGCAGAGGCCTGAAGATGCAATAAAATATATCAATATCAATAAAACTGTAACCTCACAGAGTAGCAATTTTATGGCTGCTAGGATCAGTAAACAGAATATGTGGGCAAATAATGTAAAATACTTTAAAAACATTTAAATGACGGATAAAGTTGGTAAAAATAGATTACTTGATCCAGACTTGATCTGGTTTTAGCTCAGATTAGTACTTAGTACTAGAAAAATGCAATGTAATTACTTGATTTCAGTGTCACATGCATCCAAACAAGTTTGGGCACTTTCCATTTTGCAGTTTTGAATATATTTGAAATCTCAATAGCAGTTGCCTTTTGTCTCTTATAATCAGTGTTCCCATCTGTAATAAATTTATAATCTGTACATGTGTAATATTGTCTTATGAAGAGCCCACTGTAATTGCTTTTTATGCCTGATTTTTGCAGCACTGTATTCATGAGGGGTACCAGCACAGAGCTCAGGATGAGTATAGACACACATGGTTCTTGTATGAAAATTTAGAGCTGTAATTTTTCAGTTTGTTTTTGTTCTAGCACCTGTGTTTGGGTTCATCTTTAATTACACCTAGGGGCAGATTTACTAAAAAATTTGAAATTCGACCATGTGAATAGGCAGGGAAGTAAAATCTTTTGAATTCGACTATCGAATTCGAAGGATTTTACCGCAATTCGATTGGTCGAACGATGGAATAGGAAATATTTGATCGATCCATAAATCGTTTGAATCAATCGATTTGATCGATCGAATATTTTTTATTCGATCAAAAATAATTAAACCCAATTCGGTAGCTTTGATCTGGCGAACTAGGCAGTCGAATATTCAAATGAAATTTTATTCAAATTATTTGAATCATTCGATTAGAATTTTCCAAATTCACTGGTCGAAGTGGTCTTCAAAAACATTAGAAAATTTGAATTCAAATCTTTTTGAAAATTCAATCGAACTTCGAATCCTTCATGTGAATTTAGTAAATCTGCCCCCTAAAGTCTTGCTCCTTTAAATAATGGTACCAGTATGGTTCATAAAGATTTAATAAAAAATAATGTGAACAAGGCACTAGGGTCAGATGGCATAAAACCATGGGTTCTAAGAAAGTTTTGTTCAGTTTTAGACTGGTCCCTATTTCTGATTTTCTCAGATTCGCTTTCATCTGGTATGGTACCTGTAAACTGAAGGAAAGATGATGCCATCCCAATATTTAAAAAGGGATTACGATCTCAGCCTGGCAATTATAGGCCGTTAAGTTTGACATCTGTGGTGGGCAAATTATCTGAAGGCTTGTTAAAAGATCACATTCAAAATGTTGTCCTAGTGAATGGCATTATGAGCAGTAATCAGCTTGACTTTGTGAAGGATAGGTTGGGTCAGTCAAATTTGATTACTTTTTATGATGAGGTAAGTAAGATGCTGGACTGTGGGGGGCAGTAGATTTTAATGTTGGCCTGGGGCACCCACTATGTAAATCCAGCCCTGTTAATGGTACTCAGGGCTCAGTATTGGGTGCACTTTTATTTAACTAGTTGATTAATGACTTAGGGGAGGGTACTGTAAGCAATGTATCAAACAGGACATTACTGAATTAGAAAGGGTACCGTGAAGTGCAACTAAGCTGGTAAAAAGTTTGGAAAATAGCTTCATGGACTAGTCCTATTGCCATCTGAGGAAAGATTTTTTCCCCCTCTGAGGCAAATTGGAGAGGCTTCAAATGGATTTTTTTTCCTTCCTCTGGATCAACTAGCAGGCAGGTTATAAAAGTGTTCAAATGTTGAACTTGATGCATATGTCTTTTTTCAACCTAAGTTACTATGTTACTATTTGTTTAGCTTATGAAACATAATTGCACAAGCAATGTGTTAAATAGCAATTGAAAGAAACCGTGTAGACCATGGCAGCTATAGGGTAAAATGAGCCCCTAGAAAGGGACTGTGAGATTGAAAGCAGACAAGATGACAAATACAGTATAGGTTAAAATGAGTCCCTAGAAAGAGACTGAGAGACATTGAATGTAGACAAGGTGGCAGATATAAGGTAAAATGACTACAATATAACTCCATATAAATATGACCCTATCTGTGGCCCTTAAGTAGTTACTGGGAGTTTTACTAAGGGCTATAGGTTGGACATTTCTATTTTATTTAAAACAAATACAGCCCAGAAAAAACTGTTTTTCCCTAGACCCTGCAACTAATAAAGATCTTGCCCTTATTAGAAGTGATAGATTAATGTGCTGGGGATTTCATCTTCAGTTAACATGTGACTGGTAATGAATTATGTTGTTCATCTTCTCTAGTCTGCAACAGACTTCTCTTGCCTTACAACCCCAATCAATTCCTGTTTGTCTAGTAAACTGATGACAACTCCCGGAGACATGGGATACAAAAAAAAGTACCTTGGCAGCAATCAAGGTCAGCTTTTTCCAATGATCAAGAAGTTTTACAGTATTATAAATCAAAACCCTGAATTTACTGGCTGCTGATGAATGATAAAGGACCTCTCTCTACTCAATTTCCTAATTTCTGCAAAACAATACTGCTATAATTTATATGTTTTGTTTTATAATAATGTTAAAATAATATTAAAAGCTTCTAGTTAGTAAATATATCTGACTCACAATTTCCTCTCCATCATTGTTTACAGTTGCAGTTAGTCTCTGTTTGAGTGAGAGATTTCTTTAGTGTTGAGGTTTATTATAAATCACAGTGTTGCCATACTGTTTTATTTACAGTTCTCTCCCTGTGTTTACCTTTTTGAAACGTCATATGAACGGGAGATTTAGTGTATGTGCAGTGCATAGTACCTATTGTGTAGACAGTACACAATTAGGTTTGTATGCAAAACAATACATGTTTCTGCTGATTTGTCACTTTCAGAGAGCATTAGAAGCCCATGGGGAAGCTCAAGTTTTATCCAAAATTATAGATTGCTATATGTATCTAGATGCATGACTTCTGGTCTCATATACTGGACCTTCCCAAAGGAAGTTTTTATAGGATGACAGCACACCAATTACACTTTAAATGCCTATATGTGCAGTATTCATCACAGAGTAAGTCTTTTGTATATTCTTCACATAGATTAATTATAAGTAGAATAAACCTCTTTGGGCAGATGTGCATCCACAAATTCTAAAAGCACAATTTTCCATAACAATTGCTATAACAGTTGTTCAAGAAGGCGCCAGATGCAGAAAACAGTAGAGCTAAAAAGGACTGTTCTATGTGCACAGTAATGGGCAGATTCATTAAGGGTTGAATTGAAAATTCCAATTTATTTTTTTATGGTCAAAACTCTCAAATTCGAATTGTGATTTATCCAAACTCGATTTGAGTTTGAATTAGAATTTTGGGATTTATCATACTCTGGCCCTTTAAAGGAGAAGGAAATGCTGGAGACACTCGGGGGGGCCAAACGTTAGGCACCCGCAAGTGATTGAAGCGACTTACTAAAAACCCAGGGCCAGTGCTCCTATCAGGAGAAATCTGCACCGGCGCCGGGTTATAGGAGTGAGCACCACGGAGACAGATACCTCTGTCTTCACGCAATTGCTCATTTCCCCAGACTGAAGCATGTGCATTTCCTGGATAAGTCAATGGAAGAGGTCCAGGGACCAATTTGGACATGTTTGCAGCCTTCCTGAAATTCAAGTTTTTTTGGGGGGGAGAAAAAACTGAATCGAGTTTAGTCAAAGCGAGTTTTTGAGTCAGTAAAATTTATGCCAGTTTTAGAAATTCAATTTTTTTTTTATTAAATAACCCTCTATCAAATTTTGAGTATATTCGATTTTAAAGGAGTTTAAAAAATCTCACATGAATTTGAAATTCAACCTCTAATGTACCTCCCCATCATGACCTTGTATTTTAATATTAAATAGAGTAGTTAAGTAGAGTAGAAACATACATTACTCTTTTAATCAAATCATATTTTCTGTTTAATATGCCGTAGTCATAGAGATACCTGCTAAATATTTCTATTTAGTCTGACTTAAGTGTTTCTCTGTTCCTCTGCTGCTGTCTGCTAATTACTAATGTGAGGAGTCATGTTTGACAAATTGCCACATTCTGTTGCTCATCATACAGATTTACTTATTCTCCTGTTTATTTTTTTTTCTGCTAGAAATATTATCTCCAGTCTTTTGTTAAAATACAATCAAGTTGAAATGTCCAGCCACTATCTAAGTACAAATATGTTTATTTGGTTCTTGTTTTTTTTCTGTCTTTGTGTGCAGAGGGATAACACAAATGAATAAAAATACTCTCTAAACCTAGAATTCATCATTAGACTCTAAAGGGCTTGTTTATCAAATAGAAAAAATTTCAGGAAAAAAAAATACTTTTTCCCTTTAAAAACATATATATATATATATATACAGTATATATGTAGAAAGCTTCTATATGATTAAGGTACTACTACAAACATAGCATTTTATTTTGATTGTGAAGAGTTAGTATAAGTAATGAAAAGTCTACTCACAGTAGGATTGAAAACCAAGATTTACCATGCCATTTCCAGCTTTTTGCCTCTCTACTTTGCCAGTCCCTCTACTGACTCTTTTTGTTTCCAAAATTACATTATTATTTTTACCCAGAATGCTATTCCATTTTAATCATAACTGATAGGGTTAGTTGTGCCTATTGACAAAGCTGCACTGACAACCCTGGAATGGCCACCTTCAAGATGAAGGAAGCTCCAGTGTTCCCCTGCATCAGTAAGGGCCCTTGAACAGAACAGGAGGCAGGACAAATGCACAGGCAGTGGGCAACACTAAAGGGAAATGCAATTAGCTCATTTAACTATTCAATAACACATTTCACAGAGAACATTATTTTATTGAGTTCCCCTCTGATTAAAATGCTAATTTATTAGTGGAAAAGTACATTAAACTTTCATTCAGCTACTTTGGGTGCAATGTGAACAGTTTGTCTTGAGGTCTCTCCTATCTGTGTCTGTTTTGGGGTTGGTGTCATCGCTCATGTTCTGTAAGTGTTCAGTGTAATCTTTGGATTCTCTGCCCTTGTTTCTACTGCCATCTTCTTAAACCAGTATTTGAGTACAAGATAAACTGTTCCCTATCATACATAGACTTTATTACTACTTGATTTTTTAATGAGTTTCAGAAATACTCTATTGTTGCAGTGTACAGTGTGTTTTTTCAAAGCATATTCCTGGAAAACAATGCACTCCCTCAATTTATACTTCATGATTTATATATTATTTATTTATATTTATTATATTTATTATATTTATATATTTATTAATGATTTATATACTTCATGACTGGTCTTCATGATTTGCATTAAAATAGATTTGTGAAGATCTTTCTTCAGCACAGAAAGATACTTGTAAATGCAAACCTCTTGAAATGAGATAACAATTGTAGAGATATTGGTTTGAGGATTATCTGCATTATTCTCCTTGCTAATCAGGGAAAATGGTTTTAAACGTTGAGATTTAAAATTTCCAAAGCATATAAAAGCTATTGTTTGACTTCAATATAGTCATTTTAAATATGGTTTTGAAAAGATCCTCGTTCACAATCTCTTTGTCTTTGAAATACTCAATTATTGTCTGTTTTTGCACGGGATTCGATCAGATAACATGATATTTTATCAGACTGATAACATGATATTTTATCAGACTGTTTTGGAGCACATACTGGGAAATGACATCAACTTGGCAAATCAATTTCAATTTCTGAAAGAGTTGTAGACAGGATTGAAGAAAATGGTGTTTTCACTAAAGCAGCATACAAAGAGGAACCCAGGATGACTGGTTGAAAGTGAGGATTTCTGTGTGGTGAATGTGGTTAAAACAATTTTTAATAGTAAAAAAACATCCACTATTCCCTTAGAATAAGTAATCAAGTAGAGGATATGGTGTGTATTCAGTTTACATGCTAAAGATCTCAATGGTTTCATTCTATCATTATGGTTGGGGTAATATGGTAATTTATGGAGTTGTTGACTTGTTGGGGTTGACACAGGCATTGACCAAAAATTCTTACAGACACTATAGTATCGTAAACTACTTCACTCCACGGACTCTGTTCAATAACACTTCTTACTCTCAATCTGTAAAATTTCTTCACATCCTTTATTTAGTCATATACATACAGGTTGTCAGCATTGGCACGATTTTGGCACAGTGTAACACATGCTACTGACGCGTTTCGTGCCCTTCCAAATAGGCACTTCCTCAGAGTATGAGTTTGGCCACAACAACATACAACTTTATAGACACAGTTTGTCTTAACACTGACCTTAAAGAAGATTTCTTAAAGGGATATTTCTTAAAGGGGATTTTTTTGAAAGTTTCCTTAAGAGACTCAATATGCACTATTCATATTCTCTAACCCTTTAATCAAAAGTACTTTGCACTACTTTATAGTGTTAAGACAAACTGTGTCTATAAAGTTGTATGTTGTTGTGGCCAAACTCATACTCTGAGGAAGTGCCTATTTGGAAGGGCACGAAACGTGTCAGTAGCATGTTTTACACTGTGCCAAAATCGTGCCAGTGCTGACAACCTGTATGTATACGACTAAATAAAGGATGTGAAGAAATTTTACAGATTGAGAGTAAGAAGTGTTATTGAACAGAGTCCGTGGAGTGAAGTAGTTAATGATCCTCAGGCCAGGAGGTGGGACTGGATGACACGTGAGTAGTCTGGACGAATGGGGAGCTCCACACTCGCAAAGTAGAACGTGGACTATAGTATCGTAGTATAGTATCTACAGCATAGTTTTATCCTCGCATGAACATTAAATAAACCCAAAAGGATGGTTTTGCTTCCAAAAAGGATTAATTATATTTTAGTTTGGATTAAATACAAGGTACTGTTTTATTATTGCAAAGAAAAAGGAAATCACTTTTAAAAGACATGTAAATCCTACATTTTCATACCCAGTATATAAGTTGGGCATATCTTCTGCACCCAAACTGCATAATTTGTACTGCATATACCCCCTCTGTTTGCCAGCGCCATAACATTTTCCTAAAACAAATAGCAGCTTTCACCTGGTGGCCATTTTCCCTCTGATACATTATCATCTGAAATAAGACATGTATGCTGTAAAGTCCATGTAATGCAGAATGCAGGTTTACATAGGCACAACATACTTTGATAAAAAAAAGTTCTGCTGGGTTTGAGCACTGTAATTATTACGCTGAGCTCAGGAGAGGTGGTTAGGAGAAAAAAAAATAGCAGACAGTTTCTATGGGAACCAGCGATGCTCTCTCTTCATTGGCTGTTAGTCTGGAGGGTGTGTTATGTAATCTGAGCTGAGAGGAACTGAGCATGCTCACTGAGCCAAGAGCCAAAAAAAATTCCTAAGGGAGGGGGCAGAGTGGTTTAGTGTAGTAGAAGGATTTGTAGCTGATTAAGGGGATACTGCAGCCTTACTGTTAACCTTTTCAATGGGAAATTACCTTTCCGTAATTCGGAGCTTTCTGGTTTCCCATTGCCGGTGCTCCTATAGTGTGAGCGACACGCACTTCCGGGTTTTACGCATTGCGAGCATCATGACATAACATTTTTGCGCAAGATTAAATTTCAAATATTTGAAGTCGCCTTGTGCCCAAACTCATTGCCCGTTGTTAGGTTTATTTGATTAGTTCCTGGTGCGTTTTGACTATGTATTTGATCCTGGTTTTGACCCTTGTCTGTCTGACAACTCTGAACTTTATGCTTTTATCCTTCTGAGTTGGTGTTGCCTTCCATCCTAAATCCTTGGTAACAATCGGCCCCTTTGCTCGTCCAGAACATTTCCTTGGCTCCTCTCATATTAAGACCCGGAGGCATCTGAGTAGCTGAGGGCTCTTCCTGAAGTCAAATGTGGCTGGAGAAGGGATCCTAGCAATTGTTCTCGATTTAGGGTGCCGAACGTGACACTAAGATTGGAGTGGGGGTCCTTCTGAACTGTGTACATTATTTTGACCCTGCACCCTCATCACTATAAGACTGGTTCAGAGTGCAAATGTTTAAAAAAAAAAAAATATATATATATATATATATATACACACACACATATGTAGATATATATATATATATATATATATATATACACACACTGTAAATATATTTCATGCATCCAACCAATATGTCTCTGTTTCACCCTGCAGTTGTTCATATGATCAATAAACCATCAATATACTTGTTTACTAATAAAGACTTTAAAATGCCAGGGAATATACCACAGTATTACAAATTCAGAACAATGTTATCTCAGGACTATTATATTTCTTTCAAAATACAGATTTAGAAAAGACCTCAAGCTGAAGTGAAAAATAAAGGACACAAGAGCTATTTGTAAAATGGATGTTTCTTTTACACCAAGGAATAGTCTAAGGACTTTAAAAAAAAAAAGTATTATAAATAGGTCATGTATTTTGATGTCAAGGAAAGCAGCTCTCCAGGCAATTATGAATGACTTCTGGTGTTGTGTACATATTTTGCTAAAATGAACCTGTCTTTCTATTCAGTTCTTTTCTATTTGTCATTTTTTAGAACACAAACTGCTTGTTTTGCCACAATTGTGTTTTCAAGGTGTTGATTCTGCAATAGCATATGTTGAAAGTACATGAAAGTACTAGGATAAGCTTTACTTTAAAGGACTGTAAACCCCCACAAAAATGTGTACAGCCTCTTTACAATCTCTAAATACCTGCCACTAGGGTTGTTCAAAGGTTAATAGTAAGGCTGCAGCATCCATTTAATCACTTATAATTCCTTCTCCTCCTCTAACCCACAGGGCCACCTCCCTTGGGAATTTACTTTGGCTGTTGATTACTAAGTATTCTCAGCTTAGATTGGCATTTAGGGTTGTCATAGAAATGCTGCACTGTCTGCTCCAATTGTTTCACTTCACCTCCTCTCCTGAGCTCATCTAAACCATTCACAGTCCTCAATCCAAGCAGGACCTTTTATCAAAATAAGTTCTGACTGTTTAAGCCTACCTTCTTCACTGCATAAACTTTAAAGTGCACTTGTGCTGTTTGCAAATGTAGATGAGGAGATATATACAGTATACAGTACATATAGTGCAGATTGGGTGGGGAGATGTGCCCACTTCATATACATGGTATTAGAATATAGGGTTTACATGTTCTTTAAACTAGTAATACCTTTAAAACTAGTAATATCTCCCTAGATTTTGTTGTATTTGCAAATTGAGTGTTTTCAACTATACTGTTTTGAAAGACATTCCTACAGTCCTATCAGCTGGCAGTTGACCTGTCCAAAAATTTCACCTGCTGCACTTTGCCACACATTAACAGTAAATTGTGTGAAAGCAGCCACAGCCAATGGCCCTAACAAAGGGAGTCATCCCCACTTATGACCACATCATTTAGAATTCATCAGTTCATCTAAGGCCCAGATATCCAGATATATCTAGTAGTCAAACATAAGTAAGGTTGCTGAGAGATATAGCCACAACTGCAGTGCTTGCTGCTTCAAGTGCTTTTATTGCCACGGCATGTTTCGGGCTATATAGCCCTTTATCAAGTGCATATCTAGTAGTCAAACAGTGCTTTAGCCCAGTTAGTCATTACTCTGAAATCACTAAGTAAATCAATTTAAGCTCACAATTACATTTACTTATATTTATTTGTTAACCATTGGCTGTAAATATGTGTATTTTTTATATACCATCCATATACAGCATTTAAGTTTCCACTTAATATAGTTTTTACCCATACCTGCATCCATATTCTTATTCTTGCAGTCTACAGACTCGTGATGCAGATATGGTATTTGAACACTCGTGTTTTCGATGACTCCCATTGCCTTGCTGACTACATCTCTGGTTTTATACTTTTTATCTGTTGTTTTGTTTTCTGTTTTCCAAAATAGAATTGTACAAAAAGTCCAGGGCACCAAAGGGTGAAATTGTGCACCTTCTGTGCTCTCTTTCCTTACAGTAGTGTCAGACTGGCAGATATATTAGCCTGTTTCCTTAGTCCAGCATTTTGAAACTGTGTGTAAAAATGTACTTGGGCAATGCAGAGACTTTCTAGAAATGCTTTTTTCGAAACTTTTTTCAGGGGCTCAAGAAGTATCAGAAGATGTAATTCTCTGGATATTCCAGAATCTCTCTGTGGCTAGAAAAGTTTGCAAATGGCTCAGCTCCCCTCAGTCTATCTACTTCTTTACCTACTTGGCTTCCTGTACCTGTACAAGCTAATGCAGATTTTTATGCATCTGAAGCTCAGATTCCTACTTGCCCTTTTTATGGTAGACACTCTAGTCTCTAGTGGTATCAGTCAGTCTGTGTTTTTCATTTGGGCTGCAACCTGGGAATGTCTAATCATATTTTAATAATTATAGTTATGTTTTTGAGTGTCTTTTTCACAATTTACACAGAGGAGCACCCACTACTTGGTGCCTGCTAACTGTTTGTATATTGGATTGGAAGTGCAAATTATTTTTTTTCCTTTGATACACACTGCAAGCTTGGTTAAGGCTATGTTCCATTGAGGCAGTTGCACACAGAAAGAATTCTACCATTCCCGCATATCATTAAGGTTTCTTATAAACTATTCAGTTGGGATTGGATTTTTTTCTGAACTGACCATGTCTCGTTACTGCCATTTTAGGTAATATGTTACAGACCAAGAAAACACATCTAATAAATTCATGAAATTGTAATTTATACATTGTGACAGGACATAAGTTTTACATTACATTTGCAGGATTCGGTAAATTTAAAGTTGACAATTGAATTGAATTCATTTACTCATCAATTTTGTCTAACAAATGCCTCAGCCAGTGGCAGAACCATTGAAGCCATTTCGTTATGCACATTAAATCTTCCCTTTCCCGACACCTTAGTCTTTTACTTGAATTGCTCAATGGAAACAGTGAGCTCCTGCTTAGTATGTGCAGCATGCCACTGCCAAACTAATAACGTTTCAGCAAGATCTTCTGCATTAATAGAGCCAATTCCTTGTTACCTACTTTCTGTTCAACACTTTCTCATGCAACCATTTGCAGATGTACCGGCACTGCTTTTGTTGTTGTACATATGTGCCAAACTAGCATTCATTGTGGCATTTGTCAATGTACTTGGCTCTGACAAAATGAAATTCTTAAATAAACACAACAGCGCTAAATACAGTCATGCAGTTCAAGGCTGCAGTTACTTTCAAGATACCTTAATACACATGCTGTTCTGGAAATGAAGTATTTGTTGGTAAATGAAAACTTAACTTAAGGAAATATACAGTATAAGTGTTAATCATATATTTAAGGAAATAAGTCTGTACACAAAATCCTATTTATTTGCTTAATTATAATTAACAGTGTGCGTAGCTGTGTGCGTAGCTGTTATTATGCTTAGTCAGTCAAGATAAAAGGATAACAATTCAACAGGTTCCAGTGAAAAAGTGCTTATGTGGCCAACACATTGTGAAAAGATAGATAAATAGATAGATAGACAGAGATAGCTTTAAACTGCACTAATTTTTCATAGTTGAGTTCATATCTGAAAGGAGAGAGCACACAAAAATGTTGATTTGCTATAGTGATATAATGTGCAAAGTGCAACAAAACTTTCCTTAGGTGAAAGTTGTAACACCTATTGATCCAACAAGCTCAGTGGAAGCCCTGTAGTATATTGCCTGTGTCTTCATACTCGTAAACATATAGACCCATTATAACAACCATACTGTTGAGCCAATTCATATACAGTATATTCCTTTACATATGGAATTTTGCATTGCCTTCTTCCTTATGTCATCATTTTAGCTTCCATCAGATACCAAATTGCAAGAACATGTATGTGCACCGGATGTAGAAAGGCTTCTGAAAAAAAGTTTTTTTTATATAATTAATTAAATATTTACATATTTATGTAACTGTTTCCCATATTGCTGTGGCATAAATATTTCAATATTTATGTCACAGCAATATGGGAAACTGTTACATAATTACCAGTTAACTGACACAGTATAACAGGGTGTTAGGGTGTTAGTTATCAATATTTGAATTTATCTCACTATTGTGCACAGACTTTTTCCGCCTATTTATCATTAAATGTTCATGAAAAATTCTTGTGTGAGAAAAATTATCCACAACTTAGCAACCGAAACCTAACTCAAATCAGGGTATCTTTGGGTTTAATAAATCAAGAAAAGTTCAAGTTTTTTTTCTCTATGAAAAAATGTTGGTTTTCCCCTTTAAAAGTCCAGATAGAAAAAAATGGATGTTGTTAAACAACCCCCTTAGATTGCAAACCATATTTACTGTACCTCCTGTATTGTTCAGTATTTGGGGTCAAAGTAAAAATTGGAAGTAAAAAAAATTAGAATTCCAAGCTATTTTTGTGTACTTCGACTACTGAATAGGCCAAAATTTGATTCAAATTTGAAAAAATTTGACTTCGAATATGTCTTCGAATATTGTCTCTTTAAATCTTCGCCATCTGAGACCAGCCAAATTGCTGTTTGCCGCTAAATGTTTTGCATACTTCTATTGTGCAGCATTGCAGAACACTTTTGCACCAGGGGCGTAACTAGAGAGGAAGCAAACCTGGCAGCTGCAGGGGGCCCAGGAGGTATAGGGGGCCCATGAGGCCCTAGATAATATACAAGGCCCAGGCCTAGGGTGACAGGATTTCAGGGGACGGCATGCTGCCCAGCCACACATTGGTTCAGAAACACTGGGGATACACAGGAGATACAATAGTTTTTTCAATTTCCCATGCGCCAATCCCCAATGCTCCAGTCCTGATGATGAAAATTTGTGAATAAAGGGCAGAGTATGGGGGCGACGAATGGCAGTGGGCCTAGGGGGGCCCATTATGTAAATCCTGCCCTGTATACGAGTTCAATAAATACTGGGAAAACAAATCAGTAGACATTTTTGGAGAACTAAAAAATTATTTGCTGTGGGGCCCAGCAAAATCTACTGTATTTAAGCTACTGCTTTGCACTTTACCAATATGTGTTAATAATAATAATTATCACAAAATAAGTGTTGCACATATTATTTATAACTATATACAATGCATTTTTTTTTTTTCTCTTTATTTAGCAATTTTCAGAAAGATTTCACATAGAAGGTGCTGAACAGTGTTAACAAATGATCATAAGACAATCATACAATATTATAAGTGCTAATATTGTTCCAACTTGAAATTTTAATGAACAACTATAAAACAGGAAAAGAAAAAAAAGACATTCAGAATACTCATGGAAAAGGTATTATTTCTCTCTAAAAAAAAGGAAGGGTCTAAATAAAGCTGGCTGTTTTCATATATGTTTTCACTGCATTACCTTGATGACCTCCAAGAGGGTAATCTATTTCCTGAAGGCCTTCTAATTCAAGCTGTAAATTCAGGTTCAAAAAGGTTTATTGGGAAATATATTGATTTTGCTGGAATTACTTCAAAGACTGACCCATAAAAATATAGCTTTATGTCTATTTTATTAATATTTTCTTGTTCGGGCTTTTGGTATTAAAGTAAGTATAGGTTTAGAAATACATTGAACACAAATGTCTGTCTGCTCTTTATAACATGTTAGGTATCTCACCACCATAAAAATACATTAAATCACATCATTGGTAAAAAAAAAAATCATAATGATCTGTAAAAAAAAAGCCTCTGTATTTCTTATCTATTTATTATTATCTAGTTATATCAGAAACAAAAAACTGTCCATCAGTAGCTTCAGACTATGGTCCTTAGCATCCCACCTGAAATTTGCAGGTAAATGCTAGGAGTTCTTACTTGGGAACAGCTGGGGTCACTACCGTTGCATAGCAGTTTCTTTAGTCACTAGTTACAATGATCATGCTTAAGATTATGACGATCCATTTGTTTTTCAAAATGGAAACTGTCCATTGTAGGTTTCACAAGCAAAGGACGTGGAAAGTATTTTATTGGTGGCTGTATCACAAAGTGTGGATATTATGTAGACCCAAAATTCTGCTCTTATCATACACTTTGGATACTCTTTTACTAATTTGGTCACTGTCTTCTTTCTTGATATCCACTTCAATTCATCCTAGCAGTTTCTTCAGTTTCTTAATCCTGGGACCTTGACCCACCCAAATCCATACAAGTTATAATTGCACTTTGGGCCACTTATACTGCAATATCACTTCTAATGTGACTGATTCACAGGGTACTACTTTTGATATGAAATTATTTTGATATGAAAATAAAGGACTCCTCAAACTTGGCGAGAGTTTATTGGCTAGAATAATAATAACAACAAGCTTTCAATTCATTTTTTCAACCTGGAAACAACTGAATACTCTGTGTATTGGGTCACAGTTTAATAGCACTCCAACTGATCCCTCTTTAGTTATACTTTAAGTGGTGGCTAAATGGCACTTACCTTAGTTCTCGCTTAACTGTATTACAGGTTAGTAGTTACATATTATAGTTATTAATGCTGGGATTCTCTTCTGCTGTGCAGGAGAATGAAATGGTAGGACAGTTTCTGAACACCAAGAAACTACTGCTCCACTGTATGCACCCCCCAAAATGTGTAAAATAGATATCAGAACCTTTAAAAGGTTAAGGCAGCTAATTTTAACCACTTTTCTCTACCCTTGCAATCCCTACCTTAAGTGAGAAACACATTGTAGGGAAGGCTAACAATCTTTGTATAAATACTCCTTCTGCAGTCTAAAAAGAAAAAGATTATCAATAATGGAGGATTGGAAATGGGATTTAGATTTTTTTACATTTAAAAAATATCTGAAAAAAATCAACAGAAAACAAGTAAAGTCACTGCTGCAACTTCATTTACAATAAACTAGAAGCAATTGTTGCACACTGTTCATTAATGGTATTTGTGCCTAACCACATTCCATACACTTAATCAGAGTGGGGATTGGCACATATACAGGGAAACCCTAGAGCTACTGGAACACTGAATTTGGAAGTACCAAATGGCGTCAAAAGGCAAATAAACTTTCGCCTAAATAATCATGCAAAGATATAATTTTAACAAAGATCACCAAAAATTACACAACCCCCACAATTTTGAGAGCAATTGTATAATATTGTAAAAACTACAACTATAATTTTGCACAATAACTAATCATGGATGATTTTCATGAGCATAAATTCATGCATGCATTGCAGTGAAATAGAAAATGCTGTATAATGGATAGAAAAACCATTGCAAATGGTGTGCAAATTTGCAATTTGCACCCCTATTGTGTATCGTAGTTTCATATATACATGCATTTAGGATGTACAATGTTTTTATGTAACACATGCAAGAAATCACATCACATAATTCAGAGAGGGGATGAATGTCATTGTAATGTGTATATGGGAATGATAAAATATGAAGATAAAAGTATGCAATTTGGTGATAATCAGCACAATGTACTGCGTTTATATACGTAATTTTTTGTAGCAATAAAAGGAATTTACAGAAATTGTCTTATCCTATCTTCTTTGGATGTAAAAATGATAGCAACTGCATGTGCAGATAATACAGAAATGATGAATATTTGTATTTATTTTATTGCTATTAAAATATCCTTTACTATGTCAGACATTGTAATATGTTTGGCAAAATGATTCTGAAGTAATACAGAGGGAACAAATAGCATGCCTTGCCTTTATAGCGTGGATAACACAATTAATTTCAGCTTCTCAGAATTAATGGATGTTTTATTGCTCAGATATGCTGAAGGTTAATGTCACTGGGAGTTGAAATCTTGTAATCCAGGGAAACCATGTTGCATATCCAAGCTCTGCTGACCTCTATTTGGCACAATTCTTCTGCCTACGTTCAAGAATCACAAGCTAAAATTGCTTGCCCATCCAGTCCTACCTGTGATAAGTTACTTGTTAACAATTTTCTGACATAATACTTTGTCAGCATTTATTAGTAATGATGATCAAAGGTTCAGATAGAATATATTTCCAAATGTCTTGCCAGCACCTTTGGCAAAAAACTAAAGCCTTTTGTCATTCCTGGAAAGAAAATATTTTTAATTGATTTCCTACAGGCTACTGCTGGATATCACACACAGATGAGGGTTTACAAGTATTGTACTGTATATTAATAATGCAGGTTTCTGATACATAAACTGATGGTTATTAATACTTTACTTTCTATAAACTGCAGAGAATCATAGATCTTCCTGAATGAAGCATTTCCCATACTTTGCTAATGTACTTTAGTGTGTAAGTGCAGAATAGTTACAGATATTTCTCACATAAATCCTAGCAATCTTGTGTAATTTGTGGGGTCTGCAGGGTAACCAGTAACAGACGGACTACTGAAAAAAAGCAGTAAATTATCACAGGCACTCACATTAGGTAATAAAATATGTTTAATATGTTAAACAGATGAATAATGTTCTATATTAGTTCTAAAAAAATACATTCATTCTAGGCTTTTATCTGTTAGTAAAAATGTGTCTAGAATATATGACATTTTCATTGCAGAGATGCAATTTCTGATGACAGGCCCACATCCAGGCTGTATAATCTGGCTCTATTAATATATAGAGCCATTATGTTAGATACAGGAAGTAGTGGTAGTTATATGGAATTTTGAGCCCTTCAAACTGATTTCCTACATGTGGGTCAGGGAGTAGCCTAGAGGATAATTTTACTCTGTCTGACATTTCTCTCGGACTCATATTTTAGCCACTGTTATTTATCTCCCATTTCTACAGTCACTAAATATTCAGTAATTCAAATATTGGTCTAGAAAACATTTAAGACATTTAAGGCTGAGCTACTTCTCCAACTCACTTCTACCAGATACTGTAGGTTTCTGTAATATAATACCAATGTTCTTGACATGGGTCTTGTTCTCAAATCCTTGCTCCATACTTTTATTGTAGGTCCACCATCAATCTACAAAATTGCAAATGAAATAAATCAGTTTCTAACCAAAGTGGGTATCGCCTTATCTTAGCAAAAAATACAATACAGGTATGGAACCTGCTATCCAAAATGCTCAGGACCTGGGGTTTTCCCTGATAACAGATCTTTATGTAATTTGGAACTTCATACGTTAAGTCTACTAGAAAATCATGTAAATATTAAATAAACTCAATAGGCTGGTTTTTCTTAGTTGGGATCAAGTACAAGGTTATGTTTTATTATTACAGAGATAAAGGCAATCATTTTTAAAAATGTGGATTATTTGATTATAATGAAGTCTATATGAGACCTCTCTGAAATTCTGAGCTTTCTGGATAACAGATAACCTGATATCGGATCCCATTCCTGTTCTAATATTGCTCAAAAACAATAGAAAATCAGTGGGCGTGATTGGGTCCCTTTTTGGTTCTCCATAGTGCACTGCACACTCTAAATAAAAAATTGGAAATCAATTAAACTCTAGATAGTAGTTTGCCAACAGCAACATAACACATGGTTGTGTTTCATCCAGCATATCTAAATCAGACTGACAGTATGGGATAGTATGTTATTGCATACACAGAAAACATTCCCAGACTACTTATGTAATAGGTTTGGGTGGTGAAATGAGATCCTGCGGGTTAGTAGAAAGGCAAGGGGATGTAAAAAGCCTGAAACGTCTAGCTTTAATCATCATAAGGTCATGACTAAACTGCTGAAATCTAATTACCATGCAAAGCTTATGTGTGCTAATTGAGTAAGCTCTTAGCACTTATTCTTCCAGGAGCAAGCATGTGTATATACATTTGGGAATTGTTCTTTATAAAGGTAGAGACACTTCCAGCTTTTTAAAAATGTTCATTCATTTCATTTTCCCATATATGTCAGTAATACAAGTACTCCATACTGAATCCCAAGGAACTGACACTAATATTGTAAGTTTTTTAAGGAGATTTTGTCATGGAAACACTTTTTTTTTCAGTTGATAGTGCTGCTCCAACAGAATTCTGCACTGAAATCCATTTCTCAAAAGTGCAAACAGATTTCTTTTTATATTCAGTTTTGAAATCTGACATGGGGCTATACATATTGTCAGTCTCCCAGTTGCCCCAGTCATGTGACTTGTGCTCTTTACTGCTGTACTGCAAGTTGGAGCGATATCACCAACCCCCCCCCCCAGATAGCGGCTCATTAACACAAGATAACAGCTGCCTGGTAGCTCTAAGAACAGCACTCAATAGTAAAGACCAGGTCCCACTGCAACACATTCAGTTACATTGAGTAGGAGAAACCACAACCTGCCAGACAGCAGTTCCATCCTAAAGTCCTGGCCCTTTCTGAAAGCACATGGCCAGGCAAAATGACCTGAGATGGCAAGTACGAATCCAAGAAAACCGCAGCACACCGATCCCGATCCCGGGATCACGATTGTCTACTAAGAGCCAATAAATCACTTTTCACAAACTGGAAGTTGGATATTATGACTCTGAGCAGGGGGTCTAATTGACTGCACAGCACCTGACACCCGAGAGGGAATCAGTAACACTCTAATCTCGTCTGAGATGGCAAGTAGTCTTGCCTTGAGTGGTGGTAAAATATCAAAAGGAACTGACATTGATATAAACTATTGTGTACCTCAGGAGGAGATTAAATGGTAATTGTTTCTGTTACTGAATACAACTAGCATAGTGAACCAAAAACATGCAGTCAAACTGTTATAGTTTTTTAACATTTTTCTTATAGTTTTTGAGTTTTCTTTAAAGGAGTGGTTCACCTTCAAGTTAACTTTTAGTATATTGTAGAAGGGCCAATTCTAAGAAACTTTACAATTGGTCTTCATTACTTATTTTTCATAGTTTTTTAATGATTTGCATTTTTCTTCTGTTTCTTTGCTGCTTTGAAATGAGGGTCACTGACACCATCTAAAAACAAATGCTTTGTAAGGTTACAAATGTATTGTTATTGTTACTTTTTATTACTTATCATTTTATTCAGTCCCTCTCCTATTCATATTCTAGTTTCTTATTCAAATCAATGCAGGGTTGCTAGGGTAATTTGTACCCTAGAAACCAAATTGCTGACACTGCAAAATAGAGAGCTGCTGAATAAAAAGCTAAATAACTATAAAACCACAAACAATAAAAAATGAAAACCAATTGCAAATTGTCTCAGAATATCACTCTCTGCATTATACTAAAAGTTAACTCAAAGGTGAACAACCCCTTTAACATAACATTTTTCAGGGCCATACAGCATGAGTGTCTTCCTAAACTGGAAACAAATTTAGACTGAGGAATAACTATAATAAAAAATAATCTAGGCTATTTGTGAAACAGATTAACAAACATATTCTACAGTTTAGTAGATTGTTTCACCATAATATCAGGTATGCATATTTCATATTAAATCTCCTGATAATGGAACCTCACTATACTCTCTACAACTAATATTATTTCCTGGCGTTTACATCTGCTTCATTATATCCTGGTTTATTCCTTCTTCATTCAGTTAACAACCTCTTTAGCTTTCATTTTCATGATACAGTCTCAGTTTGCAGGGTACTGTGTCTCAGGGGAACTGGTTAACCTGGATGTTCAGTATGTTTTTCATTTAGTAAGAAGATGAATTTTCATTTATAAGTGCTATATAACAATAAGCATAATAATATGCTGATAATATACTGAATATCTGGGGAGTCAGGTTTTTTCTAGTATTGTGCAATTGCCTTAAGTGAACAGTGAAACTATTGGATATTTTAAATAGTTTTATTGAGAATCGCTTAACAGTGAAAGCTTTATTTTATGGAGGCAAATGTTTAAAATTAAGAGCAATGTTGAGACTCATGTCTGCTAAAGTTTAGGATATTTCCAGTTTTTGTTTTCATAGTAACATTGCTGAAAAGGATGGCTCTGTAAGACTCCATGCAGTTATACACAACAAAAACTTTTACACTCTGATGCACATTTATGAGGAACTCAGATATGAAAAGAAATACATCAGACCTAATGGTAAGAAATGCATTGTGCATTGTCATTAAATACACAATGGTCCTAAGAATAAATGCAAAAAGACGTGTTTTAAATTATATGAACCATAAATAGTTACTCATTACACTAAGAAAGATGAATGGCAATTGGTCATTATACAGCTTGATAAGTAAAATATTTAACTAGTATCATTTAATTAGTGTTTGCTATTATATGTTGTATATATAGTATATGTTTTTCTAAATTACAGCAAAGTGTAGAGAAAACAACAAGTGAATATGAACAATACAAGGATCTTATAAAGAAGCAGAAGACTGAGATCAAAGTAGAGATTACTGGATTCATTCAACCACATATATGGAAAAAAAGATTCTGACTTCTTTTATAATATAATTGGCAGTTTATAATCTAATGCATAAAACTGATGCTACAGAAGCTTCTTTATCACCACGTCTCATTCATCAACATTATGTTGATGATTATCACAGTCCAATACATTATAATGCAACTGACAGAGACATGCAAATAGAAATATGGCTTAAGAAGACATTTTGTAGCAGCTTTGAGAGAGCTGGTTGTTACCTGTGAGTTTGAGTATCTAACAGATGAAATGCTAAGAGACCAAATAGTGGAAAAAACAAACTCACCACGCATTAGAGAGAGGCTGCTCCTGTAGCAGGATTTAACCCTTGCAAAGGCTATTACAGTTGCTAGCCAAATTGAAACAGCAGTAGCAGAGGCTAAAACTCTCAGTCAAGCAACTGCTGGGAATGTACAGATTGTGAATCCAGTACTGTGGCCTAATAATGCGCAGTCACAGGCAAAATACAGTGCTAAGGAAAGGGATTCACTGCAAAACCGTGCAGCAAATACAAATAAAAAATACTGCTTTCGATGTGGTTCAACACAACACATTGCATATTATTCTACATGTCCTGCAAAAGCGGTACAGTGTTGCAAATTCTCAAAGGTTATTTGACTAAAACCTGCCATAGTTCTGCTAAACATGTTCATGAAGTCACTACTACAAATGTTACAGTATTAAGTGTGGATAAAGTGGGTATATTTATTCCAGACAGGTTTATATGCACTGTCAATGTCAGTATTGCTTCTGCTGACAAGGGACACTCCATTAACCTGATGCTTGATACAGGTTCAGCTGTTTCTATACTACCAGGCAATTTTGAGCGACTTTGAAAATCGCGCCACTGCGACAGATCTCCCCCGAATCTCCAGGTCTGGCCTTGCCCTAAAGAGGTTGTTCACCTTCCAACATGTTTTTCAGTTCATTTGTTTATCTGAAATAATGACTTTTTCAGTTACTTCTTTAATTTTTATTTGTGACAATTTTTCTAATATTGAAGTGTAACGTTTCATTTTTCTTCAGTCTTTCTAAGCAGCTCAGAGGGAGATCACTGCCTCTGTAACTTTTCTAAATTGATACATTATTTGATACATTTTTTATATTTGGTCCCACTGAGCAGAATCTCTGAGTTTCATTAGGCAGCTGTTAGAATTGATACAATAATTGCTTATATTCCACTGATGCTGCTGATAAATGTATTAACTAAGTGACATACTGTATTTACAAAAAACTTGTATTCTTCTCCTTTTTTATTGAAACAAATTTTACCTAACTCCCAACAGCAATCTGCATCTTAATTTGCATTTGTGGGAAAAGTTGAGAAAAATCAAGCAACAATCCAAATTGTGCGATTTTTTCAAATTATTGCCTGAAAAAATTCATATTGAACAAAAACTACTAATTATTTGGATTAACGAACAAAAACCAGCAACAAACAGCTAGAAACTATCGAGAATCATGAAGGAAAAAAAGATGTTCTAAAAGGGACCATCGCCCATTGACTTTTTGGATTTTAAATCTAGGTTTTATAAATACGTGTTTATTAGTTTAAAAAACAAACAAAAAAAACACCTATTTCCACTAAATAGTGAACCAAATATCAAATGCAGTAACCTGATGACAATGCAAATGGAATGGGAGCTTCCCAGTGCAACCAAACAGATTACATTTCTTAAGAACAGAATGGAGGAAATGCTGGCTCATGTGGGTATACTAGTATAAAAAAAATCACTTTATTGTCACGTAATATTAAAAACAGACATTTAAAAACATGCAAAAAATGGCCAATGGTATATACAACCCCAATCAATAATAAATATATATGTACCCAGGTACTAGAGGAATCTTTTCCTCCATGTCACAATATATACCTCTCCATTGTACCACTTCTTAATTAAGAATTGTTATCCCCCTAATTTGGGTCAAACTAATTGCTCCAATGTCCCATCTATCTCAAGCAATATACTGTATGCCATGTAAAACCAATCATTACTATAACAGGGGAAAATCTCAAGGCACCAGGAAACACATGTGTACAAGGTGTTATTACTCACCACCAACCATCCCCAATGTGGATTTCACTGGAATTTGTTTTTGCCACCATTGAGATGGAGATTTCAACACTCAGGTACATTATGTAGATTGTCCCCCATCAGGAAATGCGCAAAGTGGCAGAAGATTAATCTCCACATATTTGGAGCAGAATGCAGTGCAACCACACTGGAGGTGGAGCTCAGTACACTATACATGAGGTCCTTGACCTTTCTGTGGCAACATCTTATTGTCCATCCCTCTCTATTTCTGTGTACCCTTAGCTACTGCAGTATTAATGCAGTTTTTGTCTGTTATAAAATACAGGGTTAGCTGTTATTACCTAAGGTTTAAATTGAAAATGAACCTTGTTATAGGGAATTTTCACCTGCAATTTTGTATAATATCTGACTCCTGAAGAAATCAAAGCTTAAATTGATTTACTTGCTCAATTGAGCTTCAGAAGAGAAAAAGAATAACTCCAGGATGAATTTCTCTTGTTTCTGTCAGTGCCGGGGGCTTTTATTAACAGCTTTTCCTTGACAGAAGACATAAGGAAAAGTATGCTGTAGTTAGAACACAAGGCAGCCTGCAAAGGCCACACTCTTACCTGACTAGACCCTGCCACAATGATGAGCAGATCTTGATTGTCCATTGATCTGATGTTTCAGTAGTAGAATCATGCTGCTAATATCGTTAAGGGGCATAAAAGCACAGTATGTGTTACAATGTACTCTCTCGAAGGATAGTTGTCAATCAATGTCAATGTCATGTTTGTAAGACCAAGAAGAAAAACTATGTATCCTTTCCATCAGCTCTTTCATTAATTAGGCCATCCTCATTTCAGTTTTATTTTCTGCTATTTTTCTGCTCAATAGATGCTGCCATATCAACTTACAGTATCGCTATTCATAATAATAATGATTACAGAACACAACTACACTTACAATACCATGTGTGGTAGAATGACCAAGGAAATGGATAACAACAGTGTGTTTTAATTTGATTTCTCACCAGTAGATGTAGGCACCGGGAAGGGTGCTTATAAACAAAAATGGGTTTCTCTGTTTAAAGACTTTGGTAGCAAGGTCCTGGAAACTGGAGTTTTCTGGAAGGAACAGGCAAGCCAGGTACCCCGATCCAGTAGCACAGCTCATGTATTGGAGCTCACTTATGCAGAATATTTAATTCTAGTGAGACTTGTAGGAAGGTCTCTCTGAGCAGGGCACATAGCAGGAAGGTGATCTGCCTGTGTGAGAAACTCCTAGAGGGGCTTGGGGGTTCTGCCTGACACTGCATAGAGTAGAGGGAGCCCATGACCAAGTGACAGAGAGTCTTGAGTGAGACACTGAGGAAAAGCCAGGAGGCTGAGCAATTCCCCAAACAATAATTGTACAGGTGTGATCTCAATGCAACTGTTTTCTTAATGGTAGTCCAGAAGGGGCTCAGTTTAGTGAGGGAACACATGAAATGTGTGAAGGTAGTGCCCAGTGAGCAGGACATATTTTTATGATTTGTGTTTTGTATCCTGCAATGGCCACACATGTCATGCTGAGCTACAGTGCCTAGCCCACTCACATTACACATTAGTGATATTGTCTTTTTTTAGTCTAGAACTATTCACTTTTATCTCCAGAATTAGGGTGTTGGTATTAGAAGGTATTAATGATTGCTTCAAGAACAAAGCAGTGCCATGGTTAATGCTCATCTACTTAAAAAAACACTGGCACTCAAGGCAAATTCCAAGCAGGGTTGCCCCTTGCTATTTTATTGTGAGCGAACGTGCAACATTTCGGGGCGTACCCCTTTGTCAAGCATACAACACAACCAATGTGCAGACAATAAATAGTGTGTTCAATTACAACATTATTAATTAATGTTGTAATTGAACACACTATTTATTGTCTGCACATTGGTTGTGTTGTATGCTTGACAAAGGGGTACGCCCCGAAACGTTTCACGTTCGCCGCTCACAATAAAATAGCAAGGGGCAACCCTGCTTGGAATTTGCCTTGAGTGCAAGTGTTTTTTGAAGTGACTTCAAGCGTTGGAGGGATGCCGGATCCTCTATGCTGAGCACCAGGCTTTTTTTTTATTTACTTTTTGGCTAGGTGAGTGCAGAGCTATATCTATTTTTATTTAATGCTCATCTACCCCATATCAGCAGAATGACATAATTAATATAACAGGGCCACCATCTTCATAAAAAAAATAAACCCACCTCACCAGAGTATTCAACCCCCCTATTTTTTAGGGTATCACCAAATGTTGCTGTCTGACCCCCTGTCTCCTGACACTCTTATGTATTCCCTTGAGATCTGATGATTTTTCATGATTAGCAGGCAAAAATCCAATGTGCGCATGCACAGAACATTTCAGTGCAGTTATTGGAGCGATGTGTGTATGCCCAGCACTGTTTTTGTAGGCTGTGCAAATGCAAGTGTCATCACTTCCATTGAATTCATGTCTACTGAGAGTCAAAAACCCAGAAAAATTTAGTTAGTGCTTGCAACAAAACCACCCACAAAATTGTGTTAAAAGTTGACATCTCTGCTTACTATCTACAACAGTACCCATTTTATCTTATCTCGGCAGTCCTTTTGCATATACATTCTATCCACACTATCCAGTTCATCTAAAGATTAAATCTATAAATTGTGTTGCCAGGAAAGAGAACACCCTTTTCTGACTCCTGCCAACAGAGTATCCTTCCTCAGTAAGACCTATTAAGAAAATCCTGCACTGATGCAAAATGACGGGTGCACAGAATCCAGGATTAGGTTAGAATTCAGCTACATTTTTTTGCAGGATTCAGACTAATAATCAGACCTATTGTAAATCCTAATCATTAAGTCAAACTTAATCGGAACCCTCATTTGAAGGCGAAATTCCTCCAATCTCCATTCATTTCTATGGGATTTTGAAAGGAATATTTATGAAAGGATGAACTTTCCCCCATTGATAAACACCCTTAAAAATCCCATAGAAATGAATGGAGAGTGGTGGAATTTCTCTCTAATGGAATGTGGTGAACTCTAACTTTACTTTTTGATAAATATACCCATACAGTAAGTGTCAATTTTATGTTGCAATTGATACTTGTTTTAGTTATTTCCAGTTTGAATATGCAATCTAGGGTTTGGATTTTTATTGGATTTTGGTTATGATCTGAATAGTTTCTTGAGGGTTTGGTTTTGGGCTGAATAGTTTCACATTAAAGATCAAGCTCCTGCAAACCCTTTAGATGTGCACAAAATACTGGAGGTAAATTCATGTTTCAGATTCAGTCAGGTACACAGTGTTCAGAGCACAATTAGAATCTTGACTGTAGGATAATGAATTGTGTGCAACTGACACAGGTCACTGTGGAAATTCAGCTACCTGCAAGAAGCCGTGTACTTGTAACCCTATTGACACCCCTTCTGCTGGTGTTACACTCCACATGTGGCAGTTACCTGATGACATTGGACAAACCTGAGCCACCCTACAGTGGTATTGGGAGAGACTAGGTACCTGGTACTTATTAGTGCAGTACCTCCACCTAGTGAGATCCAGGAATGTACCTACGGGTGGCCCCACTAGGAAAATAGCAATAATTCAAGTGCAGACTTTGGTAATAATCTAGAAGTAAATGGCCATCTAATACAAGGCAATAAGGGCCTCACTAACTAACTAGCCAGGAGCAAACTGACTAAAATCAATAAAGTTTGTTTACTTAGTCCAAAACCTTAAAGCACTCCTTTTGGATACTGTCACTTTAAATATGATACTCACTCCAAAAGTCTCTTTGAATGCTTTACATAAAACTTTCAGTTGAGTCAATCACTTTTGGACACACAGTGCAACCCCAGCCCTTTTGGATACTCTGCATGTGCTGATTCATCCAATCCAGACTCCTCACACTCTCTCTCTCTCTCTTGGCACAGTATTTGGCTTCCCTGTGCCTGCTTCACTATAGGGGATTGCTGTAGGGGGGTGAGTGTAGGGATCCAGCACTACGTACCTACATATTTAATAAATTGGATTTTTGAGAAACTGACTGTAGCCAATTGTAACTGCACTTACATTCATAGATGGCTCTTAATGTCTTCTGGGAATCACAAATGAAGTGATGCTTTAAAATTGTGGAAAATAAGCATGTGTTTAAATAAATCATTTTATGATGCACTATGGATCATTTCCCACTAGCACATATGGAACAGCAACTCCCATAATCCTCATTTAGCCTGCTTTATCACAAAAGGCCATTACCTCACATTAGTGACAAACATTGAAGTGCCAGGATCATTAAAATGATGTGATTTCAGTGTAATGAGACAGAGTGATGATTCTGTGTTCATTTTCTGAACAGCTTGTAGAGTTCTGGATGGTTATTTTTCACATACCGATTTTGGATTATAAACTGCATTGTGTTATTACTCTGTTTATGCTTACAATACAACAGTGTCAGCCATGTGTTAATTCCTTCCTCCATAAATTAAGCACTTAGTTAATTGGTAAGCTGTACAGTGTTTAGAATTCAGATTTTTAAAACAGAACATGTGATCATACGTACCTGTTAAAAGCCAAAATCTAATGTACAGTGAAAACTCCAGATTGCTTCCCAGAATGCATACGGCACATCAAAGGGAATGTCTGTATGTATTTTGTTTGTCTTTATACAGATAAAGCCACTTTGGATTGTGCATTTGACACAGAATAACTTAACTTATCTATCCCATTTATCCCACTTAACACAGAATATTGTGTCACAGCATCACATCCAATTGAAGAGTTCACCATTGAAAACAATGGTGCTTTGGTATGCTAATGAAAAGGTTAAATGCATTAAATGAGTTAATATAACTTTAGATCACACAGTTTCTTTAATTAACCCTGAGTCATGATGCTTTTAACCCACAAATCCAAGTGGCTGCATCTGTATGCTTAAGCCATAATATGATTTGGTATTGTCTAGGGATTAACCAAACCACTATTTGGTATTCAGCTGAATCCCCAAATCCTTAGGGAAAGATTTGGTTGAATCCAAAACCAAATAATATGCATATGTAAATTAGGGATGTGAAAGGAAAAAGTGGAGTGTTTCCCTTTCATCCCCTAATTTACATATGCAAACCCTGATTCAGTTTGGACCGGCACAAGGATTCTGCCTAATCAGAATTCTGCAGAAAAAAGGCAGAATCCTGGCCAAATCCCAAACTGAACCCTAGTATTGTCATATGGCATATATTTTATGGAAAAGTCACAATACAATATACAGTAGGGGTGTGTCTGTAAAGAGTGGCACATCAATACAACAATTGCATTCAGGCATTCCAAAGCTTGTCATATTCTTTTTTTTTCTTTTTTTATCAGATACTTCATATACTGTACTGTAGGTGACTGGCAATATAATTTATCCCAAGGACATTGCATGATTGTGGGGCTGGTTTGCTTCTTATGCAAGTTATATAGATATAAAATAATTATTTTCTTCCAATGAACCACATCGTGTTTATTTAAGGACCAGTAACATCAACATTTTTTTTTTTAAAAAGTGTTAGTATACATTGAAAAAGAAAACACCAAGGCATATTAAACTTTAAAATTGCAAATAACCTACCGAAACTCCGCTTGCACTCCTCTTCAGAAAAGGCAATCGGGTGATCCATCATGCACCCCTCAATTTCTCCTCCCTGCTTTCCTTATAGGAGAAAGCCAGGGGGGAGAAATCTAGCACCGCACGATGGATTGTTGCCCTGTCGCATTTTCTGAAGAGGAGTGGAAGCAGAGTTTCGGTAAGTTATTTCTTAACAAAGGCTTTGCAATTTTAAAGTTTAATTTGTCTTTGTGTTTTTTTTACAGATTTTTTTTTAAGTTTTGATGTTACTGGTCCTTTAAATAGAGAATGTGTCCAGTAGGTTTGCATAGATGGACGATCCCAAAATGTTCAGGTCATGTACAGCACTCCAAAGTTTCTTTCTTCAAGAGGTTAAAATGTCTTTATTCGTCAAATTAGCACAGACCAGCATAGTACCGTGTTAGTCTATGCCAGCTTGATGAGGAAAGAGATTTCGGGGTACTCTCCGTGACCTGAAAATTTTGCAACCTGTGCAAGTGAACAAAGCTGGACATACACCCAGCATATAAGGTATTTGGTAAAGGTGCTTGCTCACTTCTAGTTTGATCAGAATGGACAATCCTGAATTGCATGCATACAAATAAATGGACAAGTTTGAGCATCTTGCTACTAGTTGCTGCAGTGAAGAAATGAAAATAGTCATGGCCACGTGCCATTGTCCTTAGGTTTTGCTACTTTCTCTATTTCTAAACTGTTTGCTTTATCTGTAAATTAAAGTGATACTGTCATGGGAAAACGTGGTTTTTTTTTTGTTTTTTTCAAAATGCAGTTATTAGTGCTTCTCCAGTAGACTGCACTGAAATCAATTTCTCAAAACAGATTTTTTATATTCAATTTTGAAATCTGACATGGGGCTAGACATTTTCTCAATTTCCCAGCTGCCCCGGGCATGTGACTTGTGCCAGCACTTTAGGAGGGAACTGCTTTCTGGCAGGCTGTTGTTTTTCATTCTCAATGTAGCTGAATGGGACATGGGTTTTTACTATTGAGTGCTGTTCTTAGATCTACCAGGCAGCTGTTATCTAGTGTTAGGGAGCTGTTATCTGGTTACCTTCCCATTTTTCTGTTGTTAGGCTGCTTGGGGGAAAAGGGGAGGGGGTGATATCACTCCAACTTGCAGTACAGCAGTAAAGGGTGATTGAGGTTTATCAGAGCACAAGTCACATGACTTGGGGCCGCTGGGAAAATGACAATATATCTAGCCCTATGTCAGATTTCAAAATGAAATATAAAAAAATCTGTTTGCTCTTTTGAGAAATGGATTTCAATGCAGAATTCTGGTGAAGCACTAGTAACTGATTTGGTCTGAACCTCAGATACTATGCTAGCCTTACTTCATAAAAACAACAGTTTTAGAAGTGTCTGTTTAGCCCTAGTTTTTAAGCCAGCCTCCGTTTCAACATCAGTTCTAAACTGGCAGAACTAAGAGGAATACTTGTGTAAGTATCATATCCTAAACTGTTTGCACAGTTCCTTCATTTAGGATTGAAGATATTATTCATCTTGGGCTAGTTCAGCTGACATAGCTTTGCTTTGGTTTAGATGTTTTCATACACATACTCCCAGTCTTTGGCGAATCCAGGTTAACTGGAAAGAGGGGGAATCATTTCTGCAATGGCTGCCTTGTCTGGTGTGATCATGATTTCCTATTGACACCTGTGTGATTATTGAGATGTTTTAGACACTGGCCTTGACATAAAATAGCTCCAAGCATTCACTGCCTTTTTCTTGAGTTGCTATACACACTAATGTCGAAATGTCACATTCCGTATATGCTGTTTGAATGAACATTAGCCCTGCAGCGGTGATTGCAAGTTTCTCTTTTTCTGTTTTATTTTTAATTAATCTGTACAGATTTAGTAAATGGATAAATCTTCAAAGCAGGTAATCTAGCATGTTATTCATGGCACGAGTGTTGGTGGCTAGCAGAGAGGAGAAAGCTCTTGGGATGGCACATGAACCTGCACTTTCATTACAATTATCAGTTCATTCTTGCATGGGTATGTGACATTAGCTAAAATGGACCCCTGTTATGAAAGCACTGCATGTGCATCCATGCATAATCTAATCCCGATGTCTGTACTGCTTGGATTTTTATGTAGACGAGCAGAATAATTTCTGAACATTTTCCCTAGGGTTTGCAATAATATCAATTTATGAAGAGCAAGCCATTATTATAAGGTTTTCAGGGACAGAGCGTTCCCTATATAAAGGATATTAATGAAAATACCGAACAAATTTCTTCATTTTGTAGATTACTACCACAAAAAAACTATCCTGAGGACCTATTTGTCTTATTTGGAACCTACTGTTGTTCTCATCGCTAATAAAAATAAATAAACAAGAACCATTTTGCACCAGACTTTTGTGTCCGTTCTCATCCTCGTTGCAAAAACAATGAATATTTTGTAGAGCTTAAATTCCCTGAGGAAAATGTTATGACAGCCATGTCTGATGCTAATTGGAGGTCTGCTTCAATAGCAGGTTCTCTTAGTACTGTGAACAATTTTTATTCCTCATGCACATTATTTAAGCAGCATGTGTAGTGGGTTATCTCCTTTTTTTCTTCTCTTTGCATCAGTCTTGAGGAAATGTAGAGCCACGGAAAATACCAGGGGCAAAGGCCCAGAATCTCATCCTGCTGCTTAAGTATTTGATTGGATTTGGCTTTCATTTATCATTGTAGCCATCGGGTATTTGTCAAAAATCCGTTTCAAGTATACAACAGACACGTTCCCATATCCACTTCACACTCACCTGTCTCCCACACAGAAAATAACCGGCTAACAACACAGTCCTGCCAGAAAAGGCAATTTTAGATATGACTTCTATCAAAGAGGCCCTGTTACCTCTAATTAAAACGTGATGCAAATGAGAGGATTGTGTTTCTGGAAGATGATTCTGTCAACAATTGCTCCCTTTTAAACAACTGGTGAAATCTGCAGCACATATGAAATTTTGCCCAATTTTATTCTGTTGAAAAATACTGACCATCAATCATTTGATTCCTAACTTCCAATTCCTGGAGACAGTGGCAAAGCAGGACCGCGGCAGGCCCCTGCCACTGGAAAAAATGTGGAGGGGCTCAGTGTGCATTACTTCTCTGCTGGTTGTGCCCCCTCCACATGCTTGCAAAGGCTTTAAATTAAAGGAGAAAAGCATCAGGGAGGTAGGATTTTAATACTATAGAGGAAGCTGGTCTGCTTCCTTTATAGTTATGCCACTACCTGGAGCACACTATTTTCCAACAATAACTAAATACATTATCATTACTGTGTAATAATTGCCAAGTGTTAATAACTCATCATTAGTCCAAACAAGAATTGTCCCTTTGCCTCTGTCTCTTCAATGAACCAATGAAAGCTGTTCTGCTGTGAAAGTCATTATGTGATTGGATGAATAAGACTATTCCTGAACCCCTAAGTGCTGAAATCCTTCTTTTGCCCATACTAGCCCTTCACACATCTGGACATGTGCTGATCCATCCAAAAACTCTCTAAATTGTATGCACCCAAAACATCAATAACAGACACTGGGTGCAGAGGACCAGCTCAGTAATTGGTGTTGTTAGTGGTGGACCTCCAGTCAAGATGTTCATGAATCATCTAATCATGCAAATTGTATTACGACTGCAGTGTTTGAACTGTGGTATGTTCTTATTATCAGTGCTGATGAACATCACCCGCTGTACTCACTGATGGAGCAAAATTAGGCAAACTGGAAATAATTTTCTTTAATTTCCTGATGGTTAAATATTATGATCCTATTTTGTCATGCTGCGATTTGTGCCCAAGTAATCTGAGTGACTGCTACAGGGCTGCAGAGAAACTTGTTTAAGATCCTAAGCTGTTATGCAGCAGATAGTGTATTTCTGCTCTGCATGTCACCTTCAATTTTCCTTTTGTCCTGTTCGAGCAAACTATTGAGTTTCCTGATGTATATAGTGGAATTGTGAAAGCTACTGATTGCTTGATATCTGTGACAGCAAAAATAACTAACCCCACATCAAAAAGCTGTCAGGGAGGCTCATGCCTTTTTCTGCTGTGCAAGTCATTTTGGGCTTCTGTTTCAATGGGCATGCAGAGAAGGAGTAAAATGTAATTCTAGGTTTTAAAAAAAAGTCCATGGCATCTAATGCATTTTGACCCTATTTTTAAAACGCACATAATATAGCATACATTTATACTTTATATGTAACAGTATTTAGACCCTGTAGCTCCCAGCAGTGCAAAACTTCCATACAACTCTCTCTTAGGTGGGCCCTCTCTGTAGTACTGAGGGAGGGGATTGCCTGCTGATTACCCACACTATTTGCTTAACAATAACTTGGCTACTAGTGATTCTAATGTGTAGCTCACATAGAATCAGACAATTTGCAATTTTTATTCATTGTGCTTTAAAAATTATTCACATCCTTTATTCTGCGTCTCCCAAGTGTAGAATTTAAATCATCTGATTGCTATGGGTTAATCACCCCAGCAACCAGCCTTCAGATCAGAATGGAAGATAAATAGATTCATTATTAAGAAATAAGAATAACAATACAACTGGAGCTTTGAAATCATTCTGTTGTTTGGTTGGTGGTGATCACTGACCCTCTCAACTAAACAACATTTACAGTCATATGAAAAAGTTTGGGAACCCCTCTCAATTCTTTGGAGTTTTGTTTTTAGCTGGGCTTTCAAAGTAGCAACTTTTCATTATATTATATGCCTTATGGAAACAATAGTATTCCAGCAGTGACATAAAGTTTATTGGATAAACAGAAAATATGCAATAGGCGTCATAACAAAATTAGACCCCGCAACAGAGAGAGTACTTAGTTGAGCCTTCTTTTGCAAATGTAACAGCCTCTAGACACTTCCTTTGATGAGTGTCTGGATTCTGGAAAGTGGTATCTTTGACCATTAGTCCATACAAAATCTCTCCAGTTCAGTTAAATTTGATGGCTGCTGAGCATGGACACCCTGCTTCAATTCATCCCAGCCAGCCATTCCAGAATATTGTACTTCTCGCTCTGTATAAATGCCTTTGTAGATTTCCAAGTGTGTTTAGGGTCATTGTCTTGTTGGAATATCCAACCCCTGCATAACTTCAACTTTGTAACTGATGCTTGAACATTATCCTGAAGAATTTGTTAATATTTCGTTGAATTCATCCGAACCCTTGACTTTAACAAGGGCCCCAGTCCCTGAACTAGCCACACAGCACCACAAAATGATGGAACCTCCACCAAAGTAGACCATAGGTAGCAGGTGTTTTTTGTTGAATTTTTTGTTGAATGCAGTGTTCTTCTTTCACCATGCAAAGCACTTTTTGTTAAGACCAAGTAAGTCAATTTTCGTCTCACAAAAAGCACTTTGTTGCAAAATGACTGTGGCTTGTCTACATGAGCGTTTGCAAACAACAAGCGACTCTGTTTGTGGCTTGAGTGCAGAAAGGACTTGTAATCATCACCCTACAGATGTTCTTTGTGCAAATTGCGCTGAATTGTAGAACAATGTACAGATACTCTATCTGCAGCAAAATGTTCTTGCAGGTCTTTGGCAGTGATCTTTGGGTTGTCTGTAACCATTCTCACAATCCTCAGCATATGCCACTCCTGTATTTTTATTGGCCTGCCAGATCTGGGTTTTACAGCAACTGTGCCTGTGGCCTTCCATTTCCTGACAGTTTAAACATCTGAGATAGTTTTTTATAGCCTTCCTCTGAAGTCTTTGTTTTCAGATCTTTTCAGAGTTGCTTTGATGATCCCATGCTGTCACTCTTCAGAGAAGAGTCAAACAGAAGCACAACTTGCAATTGGCCATCTTAAATACCTTTTCACATGATTGGACACAACTGCCTATGAAGTTCAAGGCTTAACAAGCTAATCCAAACAATTATGTGTTGCCAGTAATCCGCATTGAGCATCTACATGCATTAAAATGAGCAAAATTACAAGGGTACCCAAATTTTTGCAGAGCCAGTTTTTCACATTTGATTTAATTTCATACAACTGAATCCTGCTTCACTAAAAATCTTTGTTCAGAAAACAATCCAGTACTCAGATGTTCCAAGGAAATGAAAGACATACCACATGTGAAAGTGGAGTAAATTATTATGCAGGTTGAGAGGGATTACCAAACTTTTTCATATGACTGTATAGATGCAGTCTGGAAAAAGCTAGAATATGAATTTAAAAGAATAAGAACAATAATTTAAAAACAACACAAAATAAATAATAAAGACAGGTGCAACATGTCATTAGAATAGCTCCATCTATGATGTATTAAATTAATCTAAATTGGGTCGGTCTCTTTTAAATAACACTGCTAACTGCTCTAATAAGGACCCCTCTCTTTTATATTGGTGTATGTTGGTTTGTGAACCCTCTCATTTCCCAACTTCATTAATCCAACCCAATCGCTGTACTTAACTCAAAGCAGAGATTTCTTAAGTAAAAGAAGGACATCTCCCCACTGTCCTAATAATGCTCAATGTCATGCAGCTGATTTGTGTTTTTCTCCTTTTTATTGTATTAAAAGGCAGGTCTGTATTTTCCCACAGTGCTATAGTTATGAGCAGCAGTTCAGCCAAATGACAGAGCAAAGCATGCAATTATATTTCTAATGCAATCTTTCTTGTGTCCCCATCTGTACCGTCCATGTCCTTGCCACGTTCCCTGCCTCTTTCCAGCTATGTAAGTGGACCATATAGTTCTACCTTCCTACTCCCCCTTCTGCTTTATTCTTTTCTCTTTTGTTAGTTTTTTCTTGACAGCAAAGATGTATTTTGTAATCGTATCCACTGAACTTATCCAAATTGAGAATGTGACAAATTTGTGAGATCTCTTGAAATAGCTGCGGTTAGCAGCCAGCCATTGATAGCCTCTATTTTCTCCCTCTGGATACTTTGTGACTTTCACAGATCTACAGGTTAATGCACAAAGGGGTAAATTTATCAAAGAGTGAAGTTCCGCCACTAGAGTGAAATTCCGCCACTCTCCATTCATTTCTATGGGATTTTGAAAGGTGTATTTGTTAATGGGTGAAAGTTCACCCTTTGATAAACACTCTAGTGGCGGAACTTCACTCTTAACTTCACCCTTTGATAAATATACCCCCAATTGTGTTAACATGGCTCTGCCACAAAAATATGGATGGTAACTATAACATGTCTTACCCAAAAAAAGCCCTTTCCAAAACCTCTAAAATCTCTAAAATTCAACCTTTAATAAACAAGCCTCCATGTTTCTTTGAAGGTTTCCTTATAAGCATGCTTCTGCTCCATTGTTTCAATAATCTAATCTATTTCAGTTACATTTACAAAACTATAGACCGTTTAATTGCTGGTGGCAAATTGTGACATATTCTCAACAACAATTCTCAGACTGATTTTTCATGAGGCCCACCACTCCCTACACCACTTTATCCTCACCTGTTCCATAAGCACCCACTGCTTAGTCTAGGCAGGGGGAACGTTATTCCACTTGAAAACAGTAAGGGGCTGATTTACTAAGGGTTGAATTTCGAAGTAGAAAATACTTCGAAATTCAACCATCAAAATCCTTTGACTTCAAATATCAAAGTCGAAGGATTTTTCACTGAATTTGGCATTCCTGCGATCGAAGAAAAATCGTACGATTCCGAAGGATTTTAGCGTATGTTCAAATGATTTTTCTTCGATAAAATAAAACTTAGAAAAATGGTCTAGAAGGTCCCCATAGGCTAACTTAGCACTTCGGCAGCTTTTATTTGGTGAAGTAAAAAAATCGAAGGATTTTAAAAGAGACAGCACTTCGAATATCTAAAGTATTTTACTATTCGATCGTTCTAATCAAACGGTCGAAGTTTTTCATAAATTTACTTCGAATATCGAATTTTTTGCATTCAAATATTCACTTCGACCCTTAGTAAATCAGCCCCCCAGTGTTGACTTAGAAACGGTCTTATTTTGTGCCATCCAAATCTTCCATCTCCGACACATTTGCTTATGCTGACTTTATCAGGAAGGAAAACAGTCGTATCCTGCAGAGTTGGTAAAAATATTGTTGGCTTTTAAATAGTGATGGGCGAATTTATTCGCCAGGGGCGAATTTGCGGCGAATTCCCGCGATTCGCCGCTGGCGAATAAATTCGCGAAACTGCCAAAAAAATTTGGCCAAAAAAATTTGCCACGCAAAAACGAGTCGCGCGTCGTTTTTGACGCGCCGAAAACGACGCGACGCGCGCGCAAATGACGCGACGCGTTGGAAACGACGCGCGACTCGTTTCGTGAATCGGCGAAAAATTCGTGAATTTCTCTGGAAATTCGCAAATTTTTCGGCGAAGCGAAACGCGGCTGTTTCGCCCATCACTACTTTTAAACTGAATATACCTGTGATTTGCTTCTAACTAAAACTGCAAAAGGTTCACCAAGTGGCTTACTCATTAAACCTCTATTTTTCTGGTTGAGTTTTTAAAAGGGAAAACCTCAACTTTTTAGAAGGAAAAACCCCATGTTTTTCAAGTTTTCAGCAGATCGAAAAAGTTGCATGATTCAAATAGTCACACAATGTTGTGGCAACCTTTTCTGCATGAACACGTTTTTTTTATTAGAATTTTTATTATTAAAATAATTGGGGGTAAACTGAGTCATAATAAATAACCTCCCTATTGTTTCAATTTTTAATGATGGAATTGTCCTATCCATAAAGAGGCTGCACGTTTACCTGCAGATTACCTGCGCTTCATGGTATCTGTTCCCTACCTTACTATTTTTGACTACAGCTGTGGATGGGAGTAAGGGAAGAGTATACCCAGGTATGTACATTCAAAAACTGGTGCAAATGTCAGCATATATTATTTCTTTCTTTAAGAAAGCAGACTACTCTCACTTCTTTCCTCTTCTTTTTTCTTCACTCAGTGTGTGTTTCTCTTTGTTTTTTATACTGCAACTACAATGTCAAAGCCGTGTTTTATACTCTGAACAATGTAACAAATGCATTGTTTTCTATGGAAACAATAGACTATAGTATATGTTTTGCACAACACTGTTAAAAAAACACACAAATAAAATTTACCCAATTAGACAGATTGGCTGACATCGGTAACATAAAAAGTCCCATTAGACACCGATAAAGCTAAACTCTATGTGACTAATTAATCTAAGTGCTAATTGTCTTGCACATGTAATACATTGCTACAGTATGTCCTAAGGTGCTTAACCAGATCTATAGCCTACAGTTCTACAGAACTCTTTTGTTATAAATTGTCATAGGGCAGTTGGGGAAAAATGGTCTGTGAAGTTATACACTTTTATTACAGAAT
The DNA here is from genome assembly GCA_024363595.1 of Xenopus borealis. Taxonomy (NCBI): domain Eukaryota; kingdom Metazoa; phylum Chordata; class Amphibia; order Anura; family Pipidae; genus Xenopus; species Xenopus borealis. The sequence continues at coordinate 69,412,120 of CM044438.1, forward strand.
CTGTACCAAGTTAGTCATATAATTTTTTATAGAGTAGAACCCCACTTTTATTTTTCCCAGGACACCAAAATAAACATTATATTTAGAGAAACCTTAAAAGTCGGGAAAAAAACGGATGCAGCATACAAGCACAGGACCACAAATAATCTGAAGAATCTGTGAACATGTAAATTGGGGGGATGTAAAATCAGGGTTATGACTATGAAGATTCTCATTCATCCAGACCATGGTATATCTAACACAAGTAACTCAAAACAACTGGGGTTGCTGAGAAATTTTAATGAAGATGGTTCACTGCTCATCCGAGCAGCTTCTTCAGTTCAACTGACTGGTGTAGGGGAGTTCTCGGCATATAAACTCTTCCAACAATCCAATCAGAACGGCACGTTGTAACTCTTCAGAGAGGTGAGATTTCAATTCACAGAGGTGTTAATTCTGTATAGTTATTGTGATAGGATTACCAATGTGTCATGTAACTCCTAGAAAACAGGTGTTAAGTGTGAGCGTTGCATGAATGGATGTGTGTAGAGTGTTGAAACTGCCGGGGTACAGATGTTCGAACAGACTTGTATGTAGCAGACAGGTGGTGTCGAAGGCCCCCGCCTCTGTTTAGGGATGGTTTCTCCACCTTAACATGAATTGCCTCTTTCACACCTCTTTCAAACCAGCAGTCTACTTTATCAAAAATTTGGACATTGCTATCTTCAAATGAGTGACCCTTGTCTTTTAGGTGTAGAAAAACAGCCGAGTCTTGTCCTGTAGAGTTCTCCCTCCTATGCTGATCCATGCACTTACTGAGCAGTTGTTTTGTCTCCCCAAAGTATAGATCAGTGCGCTCATCGCTACACTGGACTGCATATACCACATTACTTTGTTTTCCCTTAGGAATTTGATCCTTTGGGTGTACCAGTTTTTGTCTCAGTGTGTTGGTAGGTTTGAAAAACACAGGGACGTGGTGTTTGTTGAAAATCCTCCTGAGTTTCTCCGACACTCCAGCTACATATGGGATGACTATTTTTCGCCTACTATGTGTCTCCGGGCAGTTATATCTTTTCATGTTCCTGTTGACCTTTGGTTGCTGCTGTTTTGACAAAGGCCCAGTCTGGGTAGCCACATGCTATATTTATATATATATATATATATATATATATATATATATATATATACAGTAACCAACTACAGCATACCCTGTTCTGCAGTGGTAGTCATCAGCTGTGATACCCTCATTTCTCTGCAGTCTCTACTCATATCTGTGCCTTCTACATGAGTATCTTTTTTACATTTTGTTTACAAAGTTGTTGAGCTGTGTAAAGAATGTACAGTTTTGGGATTTCTTGAAATCATTATAGCCATACAGCCGCTTATGAAATTGCTCATTCAAATGTTATTGCAGATGAAAGGCTTGATGGTGCCCAAATCCTGGTTGTTTTGAGACAAATGACTAGGAACATTAGCATTGATAGCAGTCGGTCATGGAGCATGTTAAGATAGAGGTTTCCAAAGTTTGCACTACCTTGCAGTTCTGCTTAGTAAAGGAGAAAATATAGAATGAAGGTGTTTGGTCCTTTTTTTTTTTTTTATTGGAGTTCAATTTAAGTATAACTCTGGTCTACCTTATGTTTTGCTTTGCTCCTAAGCCAGTAACACATGTAGCCACCCAGAGCCACTGATCATGTTACAGATAGGCATGGGCACAAGCATATAGTCTACCCAGGCATGAATCTGGCAATAAATATAGTGCAAACAAATTACACAGCACTTTACATTGATAAAACAAACAGCAGTCTTATAATAATTTGACAAACAAGTGTTACAAAATAAAAAAGGGCTCAAAGAGCCTGCTCACAAAAGCGTACAATCTCACCACCATTCTATTACAGTAAAGCCTGTGCATGCATATTCTATTCCCAGCCTTTTTGTTGTCTGCTTTTAGTTATTCCATTAAAATTGTCTCTTTTGTGTGTTGTGTCTGTTTTTCTATATACAGTTAATTACGCATAACAAAGGCAGTCATTTCTTGCCAGATTCCTGCTGTAGCAGAAAATGTAGTTGTCAAATACAAGTATTGCATTCCTGTAGTTAGCACTTGAACACAGACAAGCCACAGTCTATAAGAAAAACATGTTATGGGTAGGAATTAAATAATTATGTTTGGATTTGACTGTTATTAGATCTAATAGGACATTTATGAATGGGTCAGATTGAATCAGTTTATTCTAATCTACAATGTTCCTGTATGTGTATTCCTTAGTAGAACTAATATAGACATTACGTACCCAACTAAAATCCTATGACTCAGGTCTTACAAGACTTCATTGAGAGGTATCAGGTACCCATACAACACTTGACCAAATAACAGACCATTACCTACTCATGATCAAGTTCGGGGTTTTTTTCAAGACTAATTACAATTTGCAGCTTTAAAAAGGTTAAATAGAGTTTACTATCATAAAATGGAACTGATACAGCCAAGTATTTTAACTCCTACATCCGTCAAAAAGAAGCGTTATTATGCATTAAATGTTTATTTCCTTTGATAAAGACTAATGTGTTTTAAACTGTGTAATTGAAGTCTCATTTTATACTTTCTTGGAGAGAATCTCTTGCTTTTCTTTCAGTTGTGCTATTAATGTTAGCTTAAATGCTATTTTATGTGTATGTAAAGATATTACGGCCTTATCCATCTCTATTTCAAAGAGATAATCATCTTTCAGTTTCCCATAGGGATGGATGTGGGTCAGAAAACCAAGTCTAGCATTGTTAGGCATAGATCTTGTGCATGTTTGAGCAGCCACCTACATAGATAGGAGATATATTAAACTGCGTTTCCATTGATATACTCAAAAGAGTCTTTGCAAAAAGCTCTTTTAAATTCCCATCTCTGCACAGTGATACATTCTTTAAAAGTTATGTGCAGTAGATTGATGAAACACAATTTGGGTCATTTGAAAGAGCAGAATTTGGTCATTCTGTGTCATTACAGGCTTCAGAGGGAAAAAAGAGTTTCTCATAAAGAAGCTTTTCCTGGCAGAGTGGGGATGCTGTTTAACAGGCAATCAGACGTTTTTCAGAAAGGGAACATTGCGGAGTGAGCTATTTTATTATATAGGGGTGTCTTTAGTTTGGCACCTCGGCACATGGAAACATTTTCTTTCAAAGTAATGGAAATTGCAAGTAGATCCACTCTAATATAATACATATTCCATAGTATGCTGAGAAATGCCTCAAACGGCAACTAAACTATTTGTGTAGCAGGACTTATACCAGCTATTGATCAGTAAGGGAGTTATTTATAAAAGGTCCAATTTTAAAGTAATGGCCATTTTTTTTCAAACTCTAATAAATTCAATTGTATTCACAATTCGAATGGAAAGTTATTTATGAAAAAATTAAAACGTCTAAAATTCAATTAGTCCCGACCAGGAAATTTGAATAAAATTTAAATAGATTTTTACTTTGAAAAAAAAGCCTCGACTTTTGCACATTAAAAAGAATCTGTTGCTCATTAAAAAGAATCTGACCCGCAAATGTCGCGACGCAACATTTTGTTCTCTCCCATTGGAAGCTATGGTGTTGTAACATCTTGAAATAGTTCAAGAGACCTCTGCCATTGACATGAACTCAGCAGGTTTTAGGTGGAGAATAGTCAAATTAGAACTGTTTCTCTCTCATTTGAATTCAAATGTTGGTTTTAAATTTGAATTTGTGAGTTTTGAACCCCAAAATTTTTTTTTTATTTCGAAATTACCATTCAAACCCTATGTGTCTCTATTTCTAATGAAATTAGATTTGCAGATAAACAGCACCAACAAGGAGACAAACAAGGAGACAAACATAGCAATATGCAACCAGTCCTACAGCATTTTCCTTTTTAAGCAACAGTTTTTTTTTATTATAGGTAAATAAGGGGAACCACCTATTAATTTGCTGTTAGATAGGCGGTTCTCCTTAAAGGGGAATTCAACCACGCTGGCGCTAAACACCTCCCCCTCCCACCCCATAGGTCCCTCCTCCCCTCCGGGCCTACATCCCCCCCCAGCTATTGTCCCTGACTTACCAAAGTGCAGGTCCCTTCGTGCAGGGTCACAGATGCCATCTTCGTCCACAACGTCTTCTTCCTTCTTCCGTCAGCGCTTGTCAGCAAATGCGCTGTAGGGCACATTTGCCGGTATGTACTACTGCGCATGGTCCCGAAGTTCACAAAGTTTGCCGATTGAACTTGAACTGATTGAACTGAGCGGGCGCATGCGCAGTAGTACAAACCGGCACATGCATCCTACTGCGCATGTGCCACCAAGTGCCGACGGAAGAAGACGTTGTGGTCGAAGACGGCGCCTGTGACCCTGCACGAAAGGACGTGCTTTGGGGTAGTATACAAGTTAAGGGCAATAGCTCCGGGGGGAAGGAGGGGCCTACGGGGTGGAGGGGCAGGGGTTTAGCGCTGGCAGGGTTGAATTCCCCTTTGGATCCAAATTATAGTGTGATGCAGACTTATATTTTAAGTCAGTTTGCAGCTTGATTAGAAAAGTCAGTATAGGAGTGAAAATCATTCAAAAACACAGAAAATTTAAATTAAAGACCAGCTGAACTTTAAAACTATATACTTTGAGACTGATTGCTGAGTGTTGATTCGAAGAGGATCACTTCTTCATCTGTCAAATGTTGAACGGGAACAAAGGCTTATAGTAATCTCAAACCACTATATATATATATATATAGTGTGCAAAGTATAGAAAGCCTTTGTATCCCATTTTAGGGCTAAAATGACTTCCCAAGACTTTAGCATTCCTCTTGTTTACCCACGTATTCTTAAACAGACTGATCCATATCTAAAGCCTAATTTATATTTATATAATTTATAAGGAAATGCACTCCCCCCCTTTTTTTAGACAGATATACCTTATTCCACAGGAAACAATGACAGCGTGTCTGCTCTCGCTGCAGAGTTATCTATACCGCCCTTTAGGCTCATAGTGTAATGCAACACCTCCATCCCCAGGTTCTATTGTGAAGTGATTGATTCTGGGACTTGAAGTCCCTCTGTGTTCCATAATGGGCAAAGCACCAGTTCTCTGCAAAGCACGATTTTTAAGGGGTTATTTACTAAAAAAGCGAATGTTTCTGGTCAGGGTTTTAAAGGGGAAAACATACATTTTTCTTAGAAAAAAATTACTTTTTCTTCTGTTTTGATTTTTTTTCTCTATATTTATTATACCTCAAGGCTGCTAAAAGTCCAAATCTAAAAATACTCAAACATGCCGAGGTCATGTAGCAGTCATGTAGCAGTCTTTTTACAATATCATGATCTGTGGTGGGTTCCTTATTATTTGATATATGATTCATAGAATAATCTGAAAAATGTGTGGATTTTCGGGCGATGATCCAAGAAATTCTGAATTTTCGTGCATCAAATCTGAAAAATATGTACAGTTTGAATTTTTTCACTATTTTAACGAGTCTTTTCCCATATCGAATTGCGGGTGGGAGTTTGGCCTAATTTGGTTTACTAAAATAATGAGAACATTTTTGAATTTAAGTAAATCCATCACTTTACAATAAAACAAGGTGAAGGAGGCATTGCGTTACACTGTGAGCTCATATCCAACCAATGTCATTATTATTATTATGAAGTATTATTATACAAACAATAAATAACAATATACAGTATAATAAAAGTTACTGAGAAAAGTCAATAACTGCAATGAATAGCCCTAGCGAAGTTGACACAAGCAGTGCATTACAAAAAGAGGCATCAGTGGAGACTTAGCTAATGCGTTTAAAGCAGTCTTCAAATAGTGCAAATGGATTCAGACTGAGTCAGTGAGGGTAGGTAACCTGATTAATGTCTTGATGCTGTACAAAGTAACAAAACATTAAATGAAGAACACAACAGCGATGAGGGAAGCTATCATCTCAGAAGCCTCAAGTATTACAGTTAAACTAGATCAATATCTGCTAAACCTTAAGAAACACACTGGGCTCACAGATGCAGGTACATCTGAGTTATCCAACTGTTAAAAGTGTAACAAATGTACAAATAGTACAACTAAGGAGTTATAAAGAAAGTAAACAGATTGCTGAGAACAAAGAGAAATATCACACTAAAACAAGCAGATTACTTACAAGGGTAAACCCCCAAAAGTAAAGAGATTAGAGAACCACTCAATCTAAAATATTTCTTCTGAAGTAGAAGCCAGTAATGCCCATTATATTAATATCAGTGTTTAGATGCAGAATAGGTTGTTTTGCGCCTTCTAACACTGAAATAAAAAGACAGATATATTTGAAATCCCCATAAAGTCTGGCATTACTTCATTAGTCAAGCCTGCAATTGTAAATGAACTGTCCTGGCTGCTGCGTGGGTATGGTAGGGGCTTGTTTATACAGAGCTCATTATCTGTTTAATCCCACCTGAATTACAGGGGAAGTAGTTGCATGTTATAAGGGTACACAATTTAAAAAAATTATGGGATTTTTATCAATTAAAAACACATATTTCCCCTTTAATCAGTCTTGATAAAGGTCTTAGATGTAGACCAAAACGTTGGCCTGTTTATAACCTGAACTAAAAAACAAAATGATTTTTTAACTTTTTAACTTTTAAAAGTTACCAGTGTGCACCTGTTTACTCTGGATATTTATTACTACAGCTCTTGACAGGTAGCACCTGGGTCCTTTGGACCTACATCAAAGACTTTTATATGTATATAAGTCCTGAAGGGCCACACAACTACAAATTGTTTTGCCTCGGGTGCAAGGTAAAAGGTTTACCTAGTTAACTATGTACTCTAAATCATTTGCCTTTTTAAGATTTAATGCTTCAGAGTGGCCAAGCATCCCCTAGTTGCAGTCTGTTCACAAGCCTTGTGAATAGGATAAGAGTCATCAGGGATGAATTCCTCCAGGCCATCACTTAAATCATGTTCCTACATACTGAAAACCAAATTGAAGCTACAAATATGGAACAGGTGCCCAGTAGCATATGCTTGACTAAAATAACCTGTGTAAATAAAATGCATTATATACTGAAAGCAGTTGCATCATTACATGTGTATTATGTGGTTAACATCCCTTAGGGTTTAATGTATACAATAAATAGGGTATGTATAAAACTCTCAATTCACTTGAATATGTACTTGTGAAAAATCAGAAGTAGAGTATATTCAGACCAATCACCCTTTAGAGTATGCTGTGCAACTTGGAAAGGATATTAATGAACTTTAAAATGTTCACAGACATGCAATTAATCTGGTAAAAGTTAATGGAACAAATAAGCTATTTTTTCTCTGGGATAAAAGCAATTGCAAATAGGCATGAATACACTTTACAGGAACACTAATGGGCATTGTAGACAACGTACAGAAAAAAACGATATACAATAGACAACCTTTTTAGATTTGAGGAACTGAAATTTTATTTGAAGTATTGACAATGGTTCTTCACAGTGAGGGCAGTTTGTGGAATGGTTGGAAGATGTTGTAATAGCTGATTCTATTAATGCCTTTAAGAGTGACTTGGATGACCTCTGAAACAAAAGCATACATTCCAAGGCTTAAGATCTCAAGATCTACAGTTAGTTTTGTATGGGTATCTATACTCTGAGAGTGTATGAAATGTACATGTATGTATATACTAAATGCATTTGTACTGGTTAAAGTTGATACACTATTGTCTTTTTTTCAAACCAAATGTACCAAAAAGTACTAAGTTCCCCTAGGGTCATAAAAGCTCACATGGTTGGAAATCCCCTGCTGAGGCCAGCTAAGCATTGGACCAAAATTGAATATTGAAGGAGACTGAGTCCTTTGTTGCCCAGTGAAGTGTTCCATGGTAGATTCCAGATTTGGCCTGACGGTTTCACTGTTGAGCAAGAAGTATAAAAAGCTGAGATGCCATGTGAGCCCTTTCCCTTCCACACCAGGACTAGTTGGATGGGGCTACAGCAGTGGATGGTGAGGCCCTTGATGGGCTCAGAGATACCCGTGACTGTGTGTCCACCAGGAGTGGAGTGTGGGACTGTGTCCTGGGTAGAGACTGTGCCAGGAGTTGTAAGACCACAAGTGTACCCCAGGGCAGGGTGGATATTATTCTGTAATTCCAATTTTCCTTTACATTTATAGTTAAATAAAGTAAATAAAGCAACCCCTAGATCCCACAAGGTGGAGGCAATGCCCATTAAAAGAGTTCCCAGTATCTTTTAGCAAATTTATCATTTAAAGGGGATTCAGGCCCTCTATAATACATAGAATGTATTTTACTAAGGGTCGAAGTGAATTTTCGAATAAAATAGCCCAAATTTCGATTTGAATTGAAAATAAAATTTGAATTTCTAAGTACTGGCCCTTAATAATTTTGACTATTCGCCACCTTAAAGCTGCCGAATTGCCATTGTAGCCTATGGGGGACCTCCTGGAAGCTTTCCTGTATACTTTCTTAAAGTCCTAGAAAATCTAATTTTTTATTTAAAATCATTCGAACCACAAACAGTGGAATTGTACAATCACAATCTTGTTATAAAGCACACAGTGCTAACATTTGGGATCCCTATTACTGAGGAGAGATGTGATATGACTCCTTCTCAGTATGCCTTCATTCTTGAGCAGGACCACAGTGTGTGTAATAAGGAGCCTGGAGCTTCAGAACACCACAGGCAGAACAGGGAACATTTTACTGAGCTGGCTCCTAGTATAATATGCCCTGTACAATGCACAGAGTTGTATTAGCCTATGTCTATAGTTAAGTGCCTCCTTCCATTGGTCCTCTGTTACAACTCCATCATCCTCCCAGAGATCTCTTGTATGTACAAGGTTAACCAAACAATATATCTTCAATATCTACTTATAAGTACAGGAAGATAGTCTTAATTTAGATACATTATCAGTTTTTTTTTTAGGAGATAGAAAACAGGAGATAGAAAACAAATATTCTGCAATATGCATTGAAATCATTTAGAAACCTAACATGATTATGGTTTGGATTTGCAGATAACTGCAGGGATAATATTTGATGACATGCACCCAACCAGTGCAAGTCACTAAAGACTTTTGCAGTTGTGTATCAATATTATTCTGCACATTCCAAATTCCAGATTCTTCTGTAGCATTACTGTACTCATCGGAATGAAAAATAATGTAAAATGAGGTTTTTTTGGTGCTGAAAGCCTTGTCATATCAGACAAGGAAAGACACATTTTAATTAATGCTGCTCTCTAAGGAGGTATAAAATGAATGGAAAATGTCTATTTAAGAAACACATTGTTCTCTATAACCAAACAATTCTGCTTCTGTAAATTCTTAATAGATGCATCAACTGTGTTTAATTTTCTATGGCTATCATCTTGCATGGTCTGGAAATCATTATGCATGGCAGCAAGAACTCAGCAGAAAAATCATGAGTTTTTGTCATTTGCAGATAATGACAAGGATTTATTTATTAATACAAACTAGCTGCTGTAAATATGAGATTACTGGATTAATTACTGGGAGTTAGGCAGAATTCTGATCTTGATTATCAACGGAATACTGTTGTCACATCAATGCAGCCATTTCATTTTTCCATTCAAGCTTTAATAGCAATCTTGTCATTCGTTGTCACATTAGAGTCTCAGATTTCATTTATTTTTTTATAGTTTATACGGTCAGTGCATCCATTTACTTTGTCTTAGTTAAGCTTTCTTATTCCTCATTCTCTCGTGGTTGAATCAGCCATAGGCAATCTAAACTGCAGAGTAGTAAATGTTAATGAACCATTAAGAAAAATTGTAACTGATCAAGCTTAGTGTTGTGGACCTCTGGCCCCGAGCCTAGGAATAAATCCATAGTCCTTTGTTTGCCTGAAAAGAAATAGACATGGTCACATGAGTAGCAGGAAATGGAATCCTCCATGCAAGTGCACTTTTCATTGTGTTAACAGTACTCATGTACTAGCTGGAGTAGATCTGGCTGTCAGTAATGCCTATTTGGAAGTAATTTAAAGGAACAGTTCAGTGTAAAAAGAAAAACTGGATTAACAGACAGGCTGCGCAAAATAAAAAACATTTCTAATATAGTTAGTTAGCCAAAAATGTATTGTTAATCTTCAACAATTCTATATAGTTTCTTATGGGATAATGAAGAGCTAATATACTGGAGGTGCCGGTATGTTTTTCTTCAGCGCCAAGCTCCTGTTCAGAAAAATCATGTACCTTCTGAACATCTTACTAAAATGTTCCAAGGTCACCATGTACACATCTTAGTTTGTTCATGTGCAGTTCAGTAGAATCATTTTAAAAGGTAACATTTTAGTGGTTTCAAAAAACATTATTTTTCTAAAATCACCAATGTCATGAAAGTTATTAAAAGTTCAGACTATAACAAGTGTGTATGGAAAATGAAAACTGAATGATGCACTAAACAAATACTAATAACTCTGAAACCTCTACAAATTCATGTCTTTTAGATAATTACTAGAATAATCTGAATAGTTAAAAGGATCAGTGCAGCTTCCACTGACTTCTATAGAACCTCGACTACCTTTACTTGAAGTTTTGTATTAGAGGTTTTTTTTTACACTTAGAGGCAGATTTATCATTGGTCGAATTTTGAATAAAAAAAAATTTGAAATTCGACCATATGAATAAAAGAGAAGTAAAATCCTTTGAATTCGACTATTGAATTCGAAGGATTTTACAGCAATTCAATCGATCGAATGATCGAATATGAACAATTTGATCAGTCGTTTGAATCAATCGATTCGAACGATTTAATCGATCAAATTTTTTTTATTCAATCTAAAATAATGATTCCCAATTCGCTAGTTTGGTTCTGGCAAAGTAGGTGGTTGAATAAAATTTAAAGGGGAAGTCATTTGACCAACGAATACTTGAATATTCAAATTAAATTTTATTCTAATTATTCTAATTCACTATTCGATGGTCAAATTTTCCTAATTTGCATATTCGAAGATTCGAATTCGGATTTAATTAAAATTCGAAGTTCGATCGAATTTTAATTAAATCTGAATTCAAATTATTAATGTGAATTTAGTAAATCTGCGCCTTGATAAATCTCACATATTCAGAGTTTCAGATACATTTTTATAATGCACTGAATTGTAGAGAAAAAATACAATTCATAAAAACATAAAAATCCAAATTTTAGCAAACTGGACCCTATGTGGAAATGTAATACAATTTGCGAAGGGAATAATTTTGTAAATAAAAACTTGCATTTTGCAATGTAATATTTATTGCATTGCAAATCTTAATAGCGCATGTTGAGCCTTTAAGACCTGCTTTAAGGAGGTGTAAACTTTGGGAGCAAACATAACAACTTTTTCATTAAGTTAAGTTTTATTACATACACGGCACAGTATGGCAAGCTATAAAATTCACAATTACTATGCTATGGTTGTGTGGCGGACAAAGTTTTTGCAACGGCACAATTCTTCACTTTGAGAACATTTATTCGATTGCGATTGAACTGCGAACGATTTTTGCATTAGCGTCTAACATTACAATCCCCCATATGAGTCTAGGTGAATGCTTTACAGAAGTAGTACTTAATATTAAATGCAAAGAAAGCCACTGGGTAATATAGTATACGTATTTTGTACAGACTTACTCATTTTTACTCAACATAGTATATAGCTTTCCATCATAAATACAGGCTTTTTATTTGATGATAATGGCTCTTTAAGCCCAGACTTCAAAAAGCTTGATTCTTCCCTTTTTATATCATAGATATAGGGCTATAGTACTGGAAAATCTGTTGCCATTAGATTCCATAATTGCATTGTTACAATAAGGGAATCAGACCAATATATTCATTTTCATTCATTCATTTATATGCCATTACAACATTTGATTGAAACAAGATGAACACATTTTTATTATATGTGGTTCAGTCCCATGAGTGAGAAATCTACAATTTCAGAAACATAATTGCTTTTTGAATAAAATATGTGATCTTTAGTCTTGATTTTCTATGATAAATAAAAGACAGTATCTCTTTTAGTAGTCCTTATAATATAGTTATAGTGAGGGTATTATAATAAGGGGTATTCATTTTAAGCCTTTTCACAAATATGCTAGCGTTTGAGGAAAAAAATGTGGAAATTTGCTCATGTTTTGATGCTCATTTTACTTTCTCGAACTCGATTATTTGATAAGTCTGAACCTTACTATTACTTTGTGATATTCTATGACTCCTACGTCGCCTGTATGAATTAACAGTGTAAATATAATCAATGAGTCATTACTAGCCACATCTGCATAATAATAGGTATAACCTAAAAATATATCCGTATTCTCATTCCCCTCTGCTCAAAACTATCTGAAGTCAGGGTACCCGAGTTCATTGAATGCATCAATAATAAAGATTGGCTCTAGATAGTAAAGTATATGCTGTGGTTTCTCTATCCCCATTTTGCCCTTTGCTCTGCTATTTAATTGCAAAAAAAAACCTGGTTATTATTTTTTTTTCCTGCTGATACAAATCACAAATCTACTATTGATTAACAGCAAAGAAAGACTAAATACTGTATATCATTTCTGGATTCAGTTAAATATCAATTCTTCCACAAAATAGTTGGCCAAATACAAGATCAAAGCTGAACTTACCAATTTGAACAAAATGAAAAAAACAATACAAAAAGTGCTAAGATTTAGCCAGACCCTCTACTCACTCACCGTAATCAAATACATGCATTTATCCAGAAATTACTTCCATGAAGTAGAGAGAAGTCATTGTCAAAATATCTTTCATCTTCCATTTTTGAATTCAGGCACATTGGAGCACAAATGTACTCCATGTGAGCTGCAACACATAAGAAAAGCTAATACACGATTGAAGGGGACCTGTCACCCTAAAACATAAATTCCAAATCCCATTGGAAAAATTTGCCAATTGAGGGGGTGCATTTGTAAAATTGAAAAAAAATTGTAAACTTAAGGGGGGGCATTTGAATTTATAAATTTGCACCCCCTAAGGGGGTGCAGGCCCTGACCCAATTGCACCCCCTGCTCCCCCTGGTAGTTGTACTGAAGAAGCTGCTTGGATGAGCAGTGAAACGTCTTCATTAAAATTTCTCAGCAAGTCCAGTTGTTTTGAGTTACTTTTGATAAATATACTATGACCTGGATGAATGAGAATCTTCATAGTCTTAGTGAAGCAAAATAAACTTCACTTGCACTATATAAATTATTTCAGTTTTTGTTTTGAATCATGCCAAAATCGTGTTTATGTACCCGAATGGGGCACCTGATGCCTATGTCAATGCACTGGCTACACAAATAGATGGTGAAAGGGGAGGGGAATGTGGAGAGGGCTGTTCCAACTAGAAGGGTTGAATAGAAAGTAAAATGAACTGCCTGTCTGACCTTTATGCCTAAGGCATAGAGGAGGAGCAGGCAATATATGACTGACAGCTGAGCATTTTATAAGAGTTTCAACACAGTTAAAGGTATGGATGTTTTTATAAAAAACTGAATATGGGCTTTGTGTTCAATATGAATGAACATGTGGGTGACATCATTAAAGGGCTGTAAACACTAAACAGCCCATTTATAAACATTCTGAATTTAGTGGTTTTAGAAACCACGAATAAAACAAATTTTCTCTAGAACCACAAATGTCAAGTAATTCATTAAAACAGTGTACTATAAACTAATCTATTTGGAACTAATCCAAATACTAATCTGAAATCCTCAATTTTTTCATGCAAATACATACAACCGCCACCACTGAAAACCTCTAAAAAGACTTCACAATTGGAAAAATTGGAAATTAGAAAAGGACAAATCCCATTGGCTTCTACATAGCTATGATTTTGTATCTAATGCATGTGTCAAAATTTTGGCGTGCTCATGTGATTTTTGACGTGCGCAACGGAAATCATATGCAGTACGAATGAATGAAAATTACATTTATTGAGCATGTGTGAAAATAGACTTAATGTAAATGGAGCTACAGGATGTAATAGATATACATGTCTGATGAAGTCAATGAGTTAACTCTGTCAGATGTGGTGCTATCTGGAAGAGCTAGATCAGAGAGAATGAGGTGGAGACAAAACTTTGATCAAACAACTATTTTCACTTGTGATTGGACTGTCTCTTATGATGGACCCATTTGATTTTAAAAGGAAACTTTCCATTTTAAAAGCAAATCTGAAATTTTATTTTATTTATAACATACATTTAAAACACTTGTATTCATCATTAACATAACTGGAGGGGGCAGGCCCTGGTGTGGGATGTGCAGCCAGGCCCTCCGCCCCCCTCTATTTGAAATTATCCTCCTGCTGCTGGGGGGAAATCGGCCGATGCAGCCAGAAATTCGGCATTGCGCGAGCTGCCGGAGGGCCCTGAGGGGGTGCGGGCCCTGGCCCAATTGCACCCCCCCTGCTCCCCCAGTAGTTCTGCCAGTGGTTTGCATTGAAACACCCATACCTGTTATAAACTGGTTTAAAACTCTCAGCTGTCAATCATTTATGACCTACCTCTCCTCTATGTCTAAGGGCTCCTACACACGGGCGTTTTTGACCTGCGCTCCCCTGCGTTGCGTTTGGCTGTGTTCAGCCGCAGGGGAGCGCAGGTCTAGACGCACCTTATTTTGTTCAATGAGGTTGTACCCACGAGACGCATGTAAGCGCCGGACGCAGATTCAGACGCAACATGCTGCAATTTTCCTGCGTTCGGCGCTCACATGCGTTCGTGTGAGTACAGCCCCATTGAAAATAATTGAGTGCGTCTTTACCTGCGCTCCCCTGCGTTTGAACTCAGCAAAACGCAACTCAGGGGAGCGCAGGTAAAAACGCCCGTGTGTAGGAGCCCTAAGGCATAGAGGTGGGACAGGTAATTACTTTCACTTTCCATTCTGCGCTTCTTAGATTTAACAGTACTCCCCACATTCCCCTTCCCTCCACAACATTTATTTGCATAGCCAGTGCATGGAAAGGGGCATCAGGTGCCTCGTTCTGGCACATAAACATGATTTTGGCATGATCTAAAGCTTGCCTTTATAACAGTGTCAATATGAATGCTTAAAGCGAATTGAGAGATTGAAAGAAACAAGACTGAAATTATTTATATAGTGTAAATGAAATTTATTTTGCTTGCCTAACATCATAAAATAGGATTTAGAATAATTTGTTAGGATGACAGGTCCCTTTAACAATACTAATAAATATAAATAACTTATTAAACACTTTTTACAATATTGATATGCTGTTCCTTCATAGAAATTGTCCTATGCTAGTGGCTACTAGTACATTTGTTTAAATTAATTTTTAGAGGCAATTATTTTTGCTTTTTTTTTTTTTTGGATCATTCAGTACCTTCTTTCGTTCATGCTTTTTCAATTCAGCTCTTTTTAATAAATGTGTGGTTTTAGAGAAAGTGAGTTTAGTCATGTTTCAAAAACCTCTAAACCCACTATAATGAGTGCTGAAAAACAAGCCTCCACATTTATTTTCTTTGGCTACAGTCCCCCTAGCTATAGCACTGGAGAACAAAAAATCTCCTTTTTCCCCACAAGGCATGGTGGTCCTGTGCCAACTATTAGCTATGCACATACAGTATTCCAGGATACTGATTTTAATATCTGTGGGGCAGGACCATGCTAAAATGCATTGTAAAACTGCACTGCTTAAAGAAAAACTTTAAAAAGTAGGCTAGAAAAATTGTACATTATGTTTCAGTTTCTGTAACAGCCCAAGGCAACCACAACCATTTAGCAGTAAAGATCTGTGTCTCTAAATATGCCCCAGTAACTCCCCATCTTCTTTTCTGTTGATTAACTGCACATGCTCTGTGCTGCTGTCACTTACTGAGCTTAGGCACTGACTCACAATAGACACTACATATAGAATATAAGGGGCACATTTATTTAAGGCAAATTTAGTGTCCGGGCTTTTTGTCACAAAAACTTCACAAAAATCTGTGCTTTTTTTCTTCTTCAATAAATCCAAAAAAGTCATGCAGATGTCCCTTTTACAACTGGAAGGTCCTCAAGGGTTTTGGACAATTTGACGCTGGTTTTTGTCTGACAATCTCTAAAAGTAGTGTTTTCGAGCAACAAATTAGAAAGAGTTGCATGATTTGAATAGTTGCTCGATTTTGTTTGGACTTTTCCCGTACATGGTTTTTTCACTTGGATGTAATAGTAAATTAAGGGCAGTCGTAGTCTAATTAATTCAGATTGTGATTAGTGAATTTTTTTTTGCCAGTATTTTCCAAAATGCCCATAGATTGTTGTACATAAAAAAAAATGCCTCTGGTCAAAAACATTTTTTGCCCATAAAATTTGTTTGTTGGCTAATTTACCAATTTTTGCCAAAACAAGTCGGATTCACCCATCACTAATTTGTAAATTGTCATTACAGTTAACAAAACCAGTGCAGTTAGCATAAGAATATAATGAATGGCCCTGTAGCATCAGCTTAATTTTCTGCTTGATTATTTGCAAAGACCCCTAAGCTTAGCTTCTCACCATCTGCTCAGAACATGAGCATGAGTTTGTCACTGACACTCCTAACAAAATCCGAGATGGGCGCTCTTGAGAGAACTTTGAAGGCCTGGATTATTACTACTATAGATGTGCTGAATCTGTAGGCTGATGCAGTAAAGGGGCCCTGTCACCCAGACATAATCAGCTGTATAATAAAAGTCCTTTTCAAACTAAGCATGATGAAATCCAAATTCTTTCTTGAATTAAAGCATTTATAGTTGTTGTAAACTAATTTAAAAATCACAGCTGTCACTCAAATATCCCCTCCTCTATTCCTTAGACATAGAGGCGGAGCAGACAATTACTTTTACTTTCCATTCAGCACTTAATTTATGTCACTGTCCTCCTCACATTCTTCACCAATGAATTGTGTAGCCAGTGCATGGGAATGGACATCAAGTCTCCCATTATGGTGTAAAAACAAGCGTTTGAGATAATGCAAGGCTTGCCTTAATAACAATGTCCACAGAATGGCTCATGTCTGCTTGCTATAATTATGAATTCCCAGACCAAAATAAAAAAGATTTATATATAAAAAAAAGATTTATATTGTGCAATTAAAGTTAATTTTGCTTGACTAATGGGATAAATTAGCATTTTGAGTAATTTTTTTCAGGTGACGGGTCCCCTACATATACATATATATATATATATATATATATATAAATATATAAAATATAGCCATATTTGTTCTATAGAGTTTAGTTCTTCATTAATAATGGAATGATTAATTTATGTAATGATTTCAATGTCTTTGTTATTTCTAAGTTGACAGGGTTTTTCTTTGCTGGATATTTTTTAACTTTAATTGTGAATCATTTATTTAATGAACACACACACAGCAGGATACAATTCATTCCCGTTGATTATATTGTTTGTAATACTTTGACAAGCCTTAGGCTAATAGTACATGGGTTGCTTTCTCACCTGGAGTAGAAATGCCAGTGGAGTGGAGACGATCTGCTACCTTCTCTGCCCCCTCCATCTGTTTGCATTGACTGGCTTTTCACTATGATCCATGTGTCTACATTACTAGATTTCATTCAGAGACCAAAAACTCTGAGATAAGTGTTGGATGTAGCCCCATGGACAATGCCACATGGGGCCATGAATGGTGAGGCAACATTTTTTAAAGCATTTTTTGAGTTTTACATTGAGAATTGCCTTATGTGTAATTTCCCTAGGTTCATGGAAATAAGATTAGAGCCAGATAATTTGCAATAAACAAGCCCCTCACTGTAGTGGGAAAAGGAAGCCCATGGGGATACTGAGTTCAGACTTCGGGCAGCAGAGATTTATATGGAAAGCTAGTAGGTGTAACCTCCCAAGGGAGGAAATGCACAAAACATGGAGCTTACATAAAGAATAGATAACATATATGAAAATATTTTAATAATTTTATTTGAAACCTTCAAATCCAGTTCTGCATTAACATTGTGATTGAGAGAATTACTTTGAGATTTGTTATTTTATTTTACCCTTGAGAATCCCCTTGACGTCCAGCTGTTTTATATTTGGTCCTGACTCTTGTGCAGATTAATGCTAATGCATTCCAGGACAGAGGTGAAACTGTACGGGTCACTGAGTGCACAATAGAGATAAGAAATTACTGTTTGCTTCCTAACCATTTCAGTAGATTATGTCCCTGCCCCAATCAACCTGCTGAACCTGGTGTTTGGAATACTCTCTCTCGAAATAATACAGTTTAATATTTCAGCTTTCTATTAAGTAACATTATAGTGAGTTCTATTATTTAAGGGAATCCACATAAAGTCAGAAATAACAATTTGTGATTACATTTTATTTTGATTTATCATTAGTATTAAAATATTAAATTAAAAAATATCTAATTCAGCATTTAGAGGGAAAGGTCAGTTAAATCTGTATGATTTAATTATAATCATATTATGGGTAATAATAAAAATCACTACTTATATTAACCCACAGAAACCAGTCAAATATATGTCATACAGACAACCAGCAAATGCTGCCTGCTGACTGGTTGCTATGGGGTACTAAACCCAAAGATTTTATACATACTTCACAACTTTTATTACATTACCTCATTGTAGAAAATATTAGCATATCTTGCCTATATGTTACAAGGCAAATATATATTGCTATATGCCTGTCCTGCCTGTAAAAATGAATTCTCTGTTTTGCATAGTTTCCAGAATTCCAAAGTGAAATCCAAGGACATAAACAGAGAGAAGTGGTTGAGTACAATGCAGCCCATAGAAAATTTGTATAGGACATGCATACATATGTATCTCTTATATTAAAATGAAATTAGCTTTGTGCATATTCCCCAGGTGAATTGCTCTCAAATAATTTTCTGTTCCTTTTATGTCAACATTACATTTTCATATTTTACCTAGGCAGAAAATGTTTAGTAAAAGTACATCCCCTGGATCAGAGGTCCAGTGCCTAGGGCATACCCCAACACAGTGCTGATGGAACTGTGGTGTACATCTTGCAGCAGTAGAGGAGTATGGTGCGAAGTTCCTCAGGACTGGCCCGCTGGGTTAACAGGAAAACTGGGCCCTGGTCTCTAATAACCATTTGGCCAATTTCATGGTCATTCCCTATTTCTTTATGAGAAAAAATGCATGATAATGGAAGAAGATAGTGAGCAGATCTAAAACACTAGGAGAATAAAGAGGTTGAGTGAGTAGAGGAGGAATAATAACTTGGAAAGTGGGCCCATGGTCTAAGGTTTTTTTGGTGGGCCCCTGGCATCCCAGTCTGACAAGGACCAAGCTGGCCAGGCATGTAGGCAACCCAGCCAGCCACTTCAAAGGCAAGAGCATGCTATGCAAAAATGCTCGGGAGGGGCTGTGCACAGAGGCAAGCCAGAGAGAAGTGCAGGTGGGGGAACAAGGTTCTGGACCAAGAGTAGGCAAAAGAAGAGGTAGGTGCATGCCGCCCCCACTTTGTTGCGCTTTGTTCTGTCTACCCCTAGTTCTGCTGAAATGAATGTAGGTGCAGAAATTAAAGTTATCTCCTTTGTGTTTCCAAGTAGCAACTAACTAACTAAATCGATGTATTACCAATATGATGCTTTTTGGAAGTGATACAAGTATAAATAAATAATTTTGTGGTGTGCGATAGAAAGAGGTTGTAAACCCAAAAATGTAATTCTGTCTGCTGGAAACTTCTAAGCAGAGTCAGACTTCAGCAGCTGCCAGCTGAACAGCTCCACAACCGCTAACAATTTCACAGGCAAAAGAGAGCTGGAGGTCAAAGGAATGCAATGCAGCTGACGCAGCGCATGCACCAGTGGAGGGTGGTGTGATGGAAGAGGCACACTGGCAGATGGAGGTCTTAGGCGCTAAGGTTGCAGCCCTAATGGGACACTTTCACTGATTTTAAAATAAATTTGGAATTGTATTATTGAAAGCAGTGTATGTCCTCACCTGGTTCTGACAACATATACCCTAATACTCCCCTTCCCACAGTGATTTGCGTGTTATTTGATTAACAGACCTATAAAGGCAGAAGTATGCAAGGCATTGTGGGAAATTAAGCATTACCTGGAGAACAGACTACTGCAACAGTTTTTCACTGGAACTTGTCAGCAAAAAGACCAGCAAGTGACTACTACTTTAAAATTACTTTTGCAATTTATTTGAGAATCATTGAAAGTTTGTTATTAATGTATGTTGTAGAGTTGCTTAGAATTAAATTAGCTTTCATTACAAAACATGTTATCATCGGATTTACTACCCATTTAATTGCCTTGCTTGCTTTAATCTATATCTGATTTAATTTTACATTTTTTAAGGTATAATGAAGCATTTAACATTAAGTACTTTGTGTAGGAATTTGAATGGTATAACTTTGTTATAGACTCAGATTAGCAGTATAGCTTTGCTTCAGAAGAACTGCTCTTATATTTGTGCTGAGCTTTAGTTATGCATTTTTTTTTTTTTTTGGTGTTTCGTGAGACTAACTAGCTTGTCTTTAGGTTACGGGCAGCTCATACAATGTTAAAATAGAATTATGTCTATTAAAAAAAGATAGGCAGGATTTTCCATCATTTACAGTTACCAGTTTTGAGACTCTTTAATGGATATTTGTCTTGTCTGAAACAATGCTTATTTATAGGGGTGCAGAATGCACAATAAGCATTAATTGTGTCTTAACCACAGTCATATAACAATAAAACTAAATGAACGTATTATTGCTATCATGCTGCCATTAAAGAATATATTTCTTGCCTTGCTCTCTTTTTTGCTCTGCATCAGTGTACACTCTCTTCCCTTACAAGTGACTAATTCACATGTTAACAGGACACTCTTTGCAGGGAAAACCTTAATTAGGCCCAGTTGTTCTACCTAGCACAATGTGTAAATAGAAATAAAAAATTTTTGGAGAACTAATACATAAAATGTATTTTATGAAGCATATGGTTAATAAATGTACCTCTATTGTAAAATGTATTATAGTATTCAGGCAATTAATGCATATGATATCTCTCCTCTTCCCCTCCAAGACTCGTGTATGGGTCTCCTCTCCCTGTATATATTCATTCTGCAACTTATCTGTTGTGTTTTGTTAGTGAGGATGATTAGAGTATAACAGTGCTTTATTAGCAGGCTCATGCAGCCGTTACACAACAGGAACATAAACTCTTAAGCAGTATAGGCAGTAAATGTGTATGCACAGTATAACTCATGCACAGTGACATCTATAGGCCATTTGTATAAACACCACGTATTCCCCCTATAGTAAGAAATCATTTGGACAAACTTTATAAACAGCAAAAATGAAATGGTATGCAAACAGTAAGCAATATTATGCATTCTTCACATCACATAGTCCTTGGTCCATGCAGGTAGTTTTCTGATTTCAGTCAGTACACCTTATAGAATCACTTTCATCAGGCCTACTGCAGTTGGCATCAGGAGTAGGAAAAGGTCCCTCATAAAATGGAGCTTCTCCAAAGTCATACCTAATAGAAGCAAGACGACTTGCATTTCATATGCGTCCATCAGACAGTTCATACTATGTGTCTGGTCCTAGCTGGTGTCTCACTTCAAGTGGTGTAGTAAATTTAGATTATCCTTGTTTCAGTATCCCTGGTTTCTTAATTCTGACTAAAGATTCAGACTGAAAGTGCACTTCTCTTGCACCACGTTTACTGTCAGTAAAAGCCTTGCACTTGACTTGTTGACTTTTGACAATGTCCACAGTAGATGATTTTGCAGGCAAAGTATTTTGTGGAAGTTTGATGTCTGCAACATGTAACTTAGTGTAAATCTGTCTGTAATGTAATAATTCAGCTGGAGATGCTTGGTTTGTTGCATGGCACGTTGCTGTGTAGTTATATATAGTTATGTATACTTTCCAAGATTTCTCAGTAAGATTTGCTGTCTGTAGTGCTTCTTTCAGACTTTGGTTGAATCACTTGATTTTTTCATTTGCTTGTGGGTAATACACTGAAGATTTGCTATGCACAATGTTCCTCTCTCTCATAAAGATTTCAAATTCAGATGAGACAAACTGTGGTCCATTGTCTGATATTAACTCGTTTGGATTGCCTTCAGGTTCAGTTTCAGTCCTGCAGAAGCAATGCATTTCAGAACCTTTTCTAGATACTTATAATGAAGATCCATAGTTGGAGAAAATCATCCAAGTAGCACTGAACACTAGGTATGTCATGGAGTATAGAAGACATCAGTCTTTGAAAAGGTACATAAGGTACACACTTGAACCGAGACAAACCTTCATGGGTGATAAATGCAGTGGGGTCTCTGCTTTCCTCATGCAGCAATACTTGATGATAAGCACTCTAAAGATCCAGAGTAAAAAATAATTTTGCTCCTCAGAGTTCTAAAAATGTTTCCTCTTTGTGTGGCAAGGTATAATTATCAATAACAACTGCTTTATTACACAATCTAATACCTCCAGTTTTCTTCATTATTGGTGAAACCCATTCAGAGGATTCTGATTTTTCACACATCTTGCTCTACCAGTTTCTTTAGTTCCTGTGAGACAGTCTCCCTTATAGAGTAGGGCAATCACCTCAATTTCTGGCATACTGGTTTTACATCTGGTTTCAACTTAACTTTGTGCAGAAAGTTCTTTACGCAGCCCAGTGACGTGTTGTGTTGTGGTGACATTTTAGACACAGGCTGCATGGCAGGCACTGGTGTTGTAGTAATGAGACCACCAACTAATTGTAGGTTTAATGCAGCAAAGAGATCCCTTCCAAGTATAGCAGTACCCTTATTCACAATATAAAAGTCACATTTTGCAGTATTTGGTTCAAACTGTACTGTCACTGGTAAACAATCAAGCATAGGGATTGGATCCTTTAAGTAACTGACGAGTCTCAGGGCTTATTAACTTAACATAGATGTGCCCTGCAATCCTGGGTGCTATTCCGGACATCAAGGAGGAGCTTGTGTGAAAAAATTTCTTTTTTACACAGATGAAGTGCCAGACCTTTAGGCAAGAAAGGCATAAGTCAGTAAGCACCCACCACATTACTTTGTGCAACCAAGTGTGTTTAACATAAAGGTGTTTTTTCACACAAGCTGCATGGTTCTCAGCGCCCAGGATTGCAGGACACATCTGTGTGGAATTAACAAGACGGCTCGAAGTGGCCATTCATCTCGAGAGGGCTGCCTCTGGAGGAGAGGACTTATGGGTGAGCTCCTGATGTGAACTGCATCTCTTTTTCTTTATTATCTAGTGCATATTAACTTGTCTGGAATAAATGTACCAGCTTTATCCACACTTAATACTGTAACATTTAAAGTAGAGACTTCTTTAGCAGAACTACGGCAGATCTTAGAAAATGACCTACCTTTTTGCATTTGCAGCATAATTTGCAGTGTGTTGTGTTGAACCACAGTGAAAGCAGTGTTTTTTATTTCCATTTTCAGTACAGTTTTTCAGTGCATCCCTTTCCTTAGCACTGTATTTTGCCTGTGACTGTGCATTATTAGGCCACAGTACTGGATTCACAATCTGTACATTCCCAGCAGTTCCCTGACTGAGAGTTTTAGCCTCTGTCACTGCTGTTTCAATTTGGCTAGCAACTGTAATAGCCTTTACAAGGGTTAAATCCTGCTCTAGGAGCAGTCTCTCTCTAATGTGAGATGGATGTGTTTTTTCCACTATTTGGTCTCTTAGCATTTCATCTGTTAGATTCCAAGAGTCACAGGTAACAACAAGATCTCTCAAAGCTGCTACAAATTATTCTGTGAATATGCCATTACATTGTCCATGTTGGCAGAATTTATATCACAACCACATTTACTCTTGGCACAAAAAAATTATTTTATAGCAGTAAGAGCAGTTTCATAAGTCTCATCAGTTAAAGGTAATGTATACGCTGTCCTTCTGCTCCCAGGCAGTGAATAAGTAAAACATGCTTTCTAGCAGCAGAAATCTCCCATTGGTCAGCAGCAATAATGTAATTATCAAACATACAGATCCAAAGCAGGGCTTTAGTTCTATAGGTAACAGCCAGACAGGGTGGGTTAGCTTGAATGCATGTTTAATAGTGAATAGGCAGTGACTAAAGCAAGCAGGAAAATATTGTCAGTCCCCCTTACAGTAGCTCAGGTCACTGACATTAGCCTAGGCAAATGATGGAGAGCTACCATGGGCATATTCAGAGGTACAGATCTGCATTTCTACCGTGCTTTGGTGACTTTGGGTAGGTACAAGTGTATCCTGGCCAATTCATGTTGTACAGTAGTTTTGTAAGGCAAAAGATGGAGAGCTACCATGGGCATATTCAGAGGTACAGATCTGCATTTCTACCGTGCTTTGGTGACTTTGGGTAGGTACAAGTGCCCAAAACACTTGTTTAGGCTTTAGTGTCCCTTTCAGAGCTTTAAGTATCATGTGAGAAAATAGTTACAATGTACTTACTCATCAGACATGTTCATTCATAGGCACATGTTGTGTGTGTATCACATGAACCCAGCGACTCACACCTACAGCTTGCCATACCAACATTTTAACCATGACCATTCTCTTTACTAAATGAAGTTTCATTCATAAAAGGTTGCCAGTCCCAACAAATGGAACACTGGATGGTGGCATACATGTGTATGGAGCAAAGTGGATTGTGGACTTTTAGAGAGAGGGCCTGACATATTTAAAATTATTTAGAAAATATGACAATTATAATACTTCATGGAAACATATGATTTGCAACTAAATGTGACTCCAACAGTTTACAAAGATTCTTATTACAGTGACAATTAGTGTTTCTACATATTTTACCTTGAAATTAATTCTACCAAGTTAAAAAAGTCAACTTGTGCCCTTAGGGTTCACCTCACCTAAACCTAATAGCACAGGTTGCTTTATGTGATGTGTTATTATAGAGATCTGCAATGCTCAGGGGTATTGGTTCCCTTTAAGGACTAATGAAGAGCAGGGGCTACAATAAAAACTGAACTGGCCATTTTCAGTTTCCAGGGATGATCAATACCAGTCATGAGAAAAAAGGTCAAAAGTTATATAGGGCACAAAGTGCAAGATAACTGTTTGATGGATTGTCAACAATTTATCCCATTAATTAGTGTGCTGCATGCATAAGTGCCCTTTTAGTTTAGGGGCATCGATTGGCACATCTTGTAAAGATGTCAAGAATATAAACTTAGATGGTAGGAAGTTAACCTAAAAAATATATATTATGAATTCTGAGTAGGACTTTAGGGACATTCAGTCATTTCAAATGGGTACATGAAGCCTGTTCAATCAGACTTTGTCATTATAATTTTTAGTTTGAAATTTAGAGCCTACTTTAGTTTGTTTTTCAAAGTTTACATAAACAATAATTATTATCTCCACTCAAGTCAGATATCTTCATATTTAATATGGAATCATTGTAGTGAGATTATAAATACAGTAATAATTAAAGATGTAATCAGAGATAATGCAAGTGTTTTGTCTAATAATAGGGGCGTTATCTGCTAACTTTTCATTCACTGGCATAAACAATAGACTCTTCAATACCCCTGTTTAATATTGCATGCTTGCTGACAGGAGCGCACTGCAGAGCATTTATTTATGAATGTTGTTTTATAAAGAAACCATTTTAGTTTTAATTGAGTACTGGTTACAGAAAGGTAAAGGTAACAAAATACAAAGAAAACACTTCCCTAACGGAAAAAAAACCTCAGTGCTAGAGAACTTTTGCATAAATTCACCTGGCAAATTTTTGCTCAATCCACTATTTTATCAAAGTGCAAATGTTTTTATTTACAACTCTTTTCACCGAAGTCTTCTTTGCCAGGTTCAGGATGGTGAACTTCCATTACATTGATAGAGGAGACACTTTTAAATTGCAATCATCATTGCCCTTTCATGCTAATTTTCTCCAAGGCAAAAATAGTGGAAAATCTCTAGATCAATTTTCACTCTATTGTATGGGCAAATATACTGGTGAATTTTTGCAAGAATTTACACCAGGAGAAAATTAGCTCTCTTGAAAAAGAGAACTTACGATTTTAAGTAAATACGAGATGCGTTGCGAAAATACACCTGGTAAAGTCAGATGAACTTTGGTGAAGTTAGATGAAGAGAAAATTCACACTTTAGTAAATGTGCCACCAAGTGCGATACTGTAGCTGTGGGGAAGTTTCAGCTATCTCTTCCTTCTCATTTCCTAGGTTTTTTTGATCTACCAAAAAGTCTTCTAGTGTGTATTTGACATCCTTTATGAGTCATTTACACACATATCAATGGCGTCCCTGAGCGAGCCTAACAACGCGAGTTCTTTTTCTCTACCATAACTTTACTTTGTTGTCCTTTGCTTATTAATATTAATTTATGTTGCATATCAAAAGGCAGTTTTTAATTACACAAAGATTATATCGTTCAATGCATAATATTTTTGACATTTGAAGCTATAAGTGTCTTATACTTTCATATAAAATCAGTCGTACAGTCTGCTGGTAATATAATATACATTTTATTGCATTTTGGCATGAGTGAATCTATATGTAATGGAGACTGAAAAACAACAACAGTTTGATACTTCAGTCTTACGTCCTTGCAAATGCTTTTCAGCAATTAGGAACATCACATTCATAGGTCTTAATAAACTTTCTTGAGAAAGTTATGTTTGCACAATTTATTGGGGCAAATGTATGGGCATCTTATATGTAAATGACTGCTGGATATTTTGCGAAATCCTGAAATGGAAAACAAAAAGATATGTTGGTTTGTATGGTCTGCTACCGTGCAAATGGGAAATTTAGCCTTGTTCTTTCCTCTTTTACATCATCCTGTCTCCTTTGATGGAACACATATGCATGCTAAAACATTGTGGGTCATAAGCATTTTCTCCTCCAGGTGACAAGTAGAAGTACCGTTTGACTAGATGTGGACATGAGTTAGTACAAGGATTGAAAAGCAGTACAACGTGAATTGGCCAGGATAGTGCAGTAATGAGCTGTACAAAGTTTTATCTGCAGATTTGTCATCTGTCAGATTTATTGTTCGCTCTTGAAAAATGGCAGTAGCAATTTATTGGATCTGACTGGCAAATCTAGCTGAGGGACCAATAATGAATTCTGATGCTAGAGAGCAGCTCAGCAGCCAGTCCTGCTATTCCTGTGTTACACTATGCCCATCTGTTACAGCCACCAAAGGAGCCATTTGGACCATTCCATCAAAACTTACTGTGCTTAACGCATCACATTGATGCATTTAATAAATTACATTGCTTTTCTACCTTTTTTTCCCTATCTGCTGTTTTAAAATGCAAAGATGTTCCATTCTGTGGGGTTTCACACCAAGTATTCTGTGTAATAAATATATTGGTCATGTTTATATTAATGGAATATTGGCAAAATAATGATGTTTTATATATACAAGAAATAATTTTTCTATATTATACACTCATTTTTTTTCAATTTAGGTGCAAAGACATCCTTAAATCTCCTTGTGTGTGTTTGTAAAAACCTGAACCAACCATAAATACTTAATGCAACCCTTTTATACTGTATGTTCAACGGTTGCTTAATTTTGAAAGTGTATAGTTTCCCTATATATATGATGTAACATTAATAACACTGCACAAGTTATAAAAACTTTTAAAGGAATAATAATTATTTATACTTAATACTCTTTATATTTAGTAAAACATAGTGACTTGTACATGGCAAGGTCTCAGTATACTATACCCAGAATTAATATTAAGCAGCACAGAGGCTTCTCAGCAATTATTTGTAGCTGGGGCAACATTTAAACATTTTCTAAATAGAGCATGACCTTGTGGCTAATTCGATGTAGTGGTACAAAGCTTGCTATACAGATACACCTTTAAAGAATATAGAGGAAGGTAGCCTAAAATGTGGTAGCGTGATGCAAAAACATATTGGCCGCAGGTTTACTTTATATTAATAGCATATCTTCATTTTGCCACCAAGAACTGAGAAATATTGAGTATATATACTCCAAATACAACATTTCACTGACTGCCAAACTTTGACTGCCAACTGGATTTGCTGTATTTTGTTCCTCTTGATGACATATTGCTAGTCATCCAACTGGCCAATTCTCAATTCTTAATTGAGAAAGCTAGTTGGATGACTAGTAAACCATCTTCAAAAGAAAATAATACAGCAATTCCAGGTGATTTGATTTATTAATATGAATATACCATGACCTGGATGAATAAGAACATGCACAGACTATCTGGCTATACTGTAGTGCACCTACCACAACTCTGGTAATCAAGCTCCAGATGTGATAAATAATCGGTTGAGTAAACACTTTTGTTTTAGAATATCATTCTTAGGTCAACATGTTATGCTGCAGAGACATCTCTCATGCTTAATGCAGAATGCCTTAGCTCCATAGACCTTGCCACTCTCCTGTTTTTTGTACTGTGCATAGGCTTGGCCAGGGCAGCACAAGACATGCATGGATAATGGACCAGAATGGCACCTCCTAGTGATTTTGCTTGTTCTTCACTTTTGAGTAAAGCTGGCCGTCGTTTAGACCGATTTGACAGCATATCTCTCAGTGTAAGGGGGCTTTTGACGTGTCTTCCCGACCGATATCTGGACACGATATCAATCGGGAAGGTTGGATTTTCTTCAGACCGACCCGTTGGAAGTCCATTGCACTAGTCGTAATCCAATCATTCGGCCATAGGGCTGAACATTCTGATTACCCTAATATAGCCCTGTCAGTTAGTGGCATATCGGCGATGTCGCCAAACGAGCGGATCTTTGCATCTATGGCTAGCTTAAGTATGGCCAGCTTAAGGGTTGCATGATAAAGTGCATGTAATAATTCATAGTATGCACCATATCCATAATTTGCATTTGGAATTGGCTACATACTGAATAATGCCAAATAATGAAGGTTGCATATTCAAATTTCAGAAAGTTTATAAAAACTTTGTCTAGGACTAAAGGTCAAATATTCTACAAAATTCTTAACCAAACCCTGGTTCTAATGCATCCCTGATATTTAGGCAGTGCCTCGTACTTGTTAATTAAGACATCAGAAATCTATATTGATGACAAAGCAGTTCTCATGGGATTTTTTAACACTTAAGAATTTTAATAGCCTTAAGAAATTGTTCTCAATGTTGCACAATGACTCCTTATCCAGGAAGTCCCAGATTCCAAGCATTTAAGATAATAAATACCACAACTGTGGTAGTTATTGTAGTAGACTGTTTGCCGTGTGAGAGTGGCTAGGGAACCCGCGCAAGGGGAGTTGCGGTGAGCTCCTTTATTGCTTTTTGAAATGTCTTTAGTAGTTGCAAATTTTATGTAATGCCGCTCCATTCAGGCTTGAAGATTCTGTCATGTGGACTCTTGAAAAGGTTAGAATGCTTGTGAGAGTTGGACTTTTGCTAAATTTATTTTCTAAAAGAAACATATTTTCATCACACATTAAAGGAATTTTTTGGGTATGAGTCTAGAATGTGACATCTGATGAAATGCTCTGTGCTACTGTTGCCTTTAATATCAATTGCTATAAATAGAAATAAGGTCTTGCCAGTTATCCTTTCCATGCCCTCCACTTGGCCTGTATCTATACGTGCGGGTGATTAATAACGGAATTGAGGAGAATCTTGGGATTAGTACAAAAGCCTGTGCCAAAACACATTTAAAATGTCATCAAAAGATCAGTATAATTATAAAACAATTTAATTTATGAGCTGATTTCAGTTGTTTTTTACTTGCTCTTTATAAAGTGTTATCTTTTCAACAGACTCCATTGCTCCTTCTACACAGTCATGTCATATACATATGAATGGGCACTGGTATGTCTTTTGAGGAAGAAAACTAAAAAATATGGTAGCTGCCATTCACATAATTGGGAATGAAATGCATTATATTTGAAGATGAATCTCATTTTAAAAATTGGTTTATTTATATTTACGAACCCTCAGTAATTTGTATCAGGCAGCTTCACGTTACCATTCAAAACCACACAAAACATTACCTTTTAGATGTAACAACTTATTTTGAATGTTGGAAAAATGTTTCGCCATCACAGAAAATAATTGTCTGAATCCCCCCAGAATGAACACTAGCAGGTACCAGGTTTAATAAATGTGTCCATTTGTTGAAAATGTTCCTACGTAATTGTGAAAAAGCTATTAGGATATTGAGAAAATATCAAACTTTGGGGAGTTCTTCAGGATTCCCAAGATTCCTATATGAGCCCCATGCTTTCCCTTTATCTTCATTTATAATTGTGAATTAAGAATAAATGCGTATCATGGCATTCCATGATGCCTTATGACTCAGTTAATGGCCATGGAACTCATCAGTAAATTCTAATACCTATTTATTTAAAAGTAGAAAGCACATTGACTATGAAGATTCTCATTCATCCAGGTCATGGTATATCTAACACAAAGTAACTCAAAACAGCTGGACTGCTGTTTCAGTTCAACTGACTGGTGTAGGGGAGTTCTCGGCAAATAGCACACTGAGAAAAAACTGGTACACCCAAGGATCCAACTCCCAAGGGAAAACAAAGTAATGTGGTATACACTGTCCAGTGTAGCAATAAGTGCACTGATCTATACATTGGGGAGACAAAACAACTGCTCAGTAAGCGAATGGATCGGCGGTTTTTCTACACCTAAAAGACAAAGGACACTCTTTTGAAGATTGCAATGTCCAAAGTTTGGATAAAGAAGACCACTGGTTTGAAAGAGGTGTGAAAGAGGCAATTCATGTTAAGGTGAAGAATCCCTGAACAGAGGCGGGCCGGGGGCCTTCAACACCACCTGTCTGCTTCATACAATGCTGTTCTAACATCTGTACCCCGGCGGTTTCAGAACTCTTCACACACCCATTCATGCAACTCTCACAAGTAACACCTGTTTTCTACGAGTTGCATGACACATTGGTAATCCTATCACAGTAACTACACAGAATCAACACCTCTGTGAATTTCAGATGTCACCACTCTGAAGGGTTACAATGTGCCGTTGTGATTGGATTGTTGGAAGAGTCTATATTCCGAGAACTCCCCTACACCAGTCAGTTGAACTGAAGAAGCTGCTCAGATGAGCAGTGAAACGTCTTCATTAAAATGTCTCAGCAAGTCCAGTTGTTTTGAGTTACTTGTGTTAGATATAGAAAGCACATTATTCTTTGGCATGTAACTATTTAGAGTGCTTTTGGGGGGAAAATATCTGCCTAATGTGTTTTGGGATCATTAATAGATTAGCTGTAAATAGTGCATTGTCCATAACTTGCTACAATTTGTTCTGCTTCATTTGCCAATTGAATATATTTCAAGAAAATAGAGCTGTGTTTTGTACAGTTTCTTTTTAAAGGTGCCATTAATCTTTTCTGTTTCATTAAGACTGTTTTAATTGTGGCATTGCCTTAATCCACAAACTCAAGTTTTTGAGTAATTGCTTCTGTTTCTGCCAATATACAACACTATTAGCTTGCAATTGTGATAACTGCAACTCTTGACTGCATGGGGCTGCGTTTCTCACACTGTTCAGAAGGTCCGCAGGGAGTCAGAGTGAAATCTGATGGGATCTGAGATTTCCAGACTACCAAACAGTATTACCTGAATATTCATTGTGTCAGGGATTGACTTGTTGCCTTCAAATTCTTTCTTTCAATAAATCGTACAGAATAGCAGCTATAACGACAAAGATTAAACCATGTTTGTCATGATTTTTATTCATCTTTGCTACAAGGTTAAGCCCTGTATTACATCATTCATTTTTGATACTCTGGTTGTTACTGGGTTATTATTTATAGTTCAAAATTCTAGGCCCACTACTTAAATAGTTTAAGTTTTTGCCACTATAAACGACCTCATTTATTTAACAGTTGTCCCTACCCTTATCCCCATGTTGCCTTTAGTTTTTGCAAGGCAGTGAGAATATTTTCTTTCAAGCAGCTTTATAGAAACCATGCATAACAAGTGTGCAATGTGCAAATGAGTGTATGTGCCAAAATTAATTAGTCATGCTAATGGCAGTATTCCCATTAATATATGATTTTAAGGAAAATTGATTTTACATGTGATCTCATTTCCATCAAGAGATTTTAAACTTTACATTTTTTTCAAGTGAGTTTGGTGATGGGACTTTACAATATTATTTCTGCCTAAGTTTTGGACATGGTATTTGAGGGGCCCATTCTGCTTATCTGACACATTAGAGTGATTGTTCTACGTACATAAAGGCATGGGCTTTATGAGCTTCTAAAGATTAGATGGCAGTTGTGTTGTACCTGTAAAGGACTGTGAGAATATCCAACCAAGGAGGTGAAGAGGTGCTCTGAAAACGAAATGCATATGATTTGCCTGGTGTACAGCATAAAACAATATATTCCATTACGAGAGTACCCTCAGCGATTTTCCAACCCTATATTTGAGATTGGACTCCATAGTCATTTGATTAATTTCTCTTGTATGGATTGAATGGGTGAGTATACATTATTGCTCACTATTATTTTGCCCTAGTCCTTGCATGATTAGAATGGGAACAATAACTTATTACACAAGATCATGTGATACCGGCATGGAAGTGAATGCTGGTTGTTTTGCGGGAAACCCACGGGTACCCGACCCACTGCAGGACTCTACCTGATGCTGATGTCCATGTGCTGTCTACACAATAAGATGATGAAGATGGAGGGGGAATGTGGGGAGGGCAGTGGCAACTGGAAGGGTTGAATGAAAAGTAAAAGTAATTGCCTGTGATGCCTCTATGCCTGATTCATAGAGGGACAGGCAATACAGTATATGATTAGCAGCTTAAAGTTTTAAAAGAGTTTATAACAGGTATAGAAGTTATAGAAGTTATAAACACAATTTGGGTTTAATTTGAAAAGGACTTTTATGAAACAGCTTTTAATATTTGAATAACAGGTCCCCTTTAAGGTTAGAAACAAATTTTTGGAAAAAAAGCACATTTTTTATATAGCCGTTTTTCAATTTCCGCCATTACTACTTAGCAGCTTGTTTAGATGAACTATAGTAGTGTTTCTGAAGCAAACAGATCAGTTTTAACAGCGCAGGGCAAAACTACATGATATTTTCTTTACATTAAAACACTTACATTTTTTGGTGTTACTGTTCTTTTAAACTACTAATGCATACTGTATACTGAAATTTAAATTTGATGGTCTTGATGGCCATTTAATGCAAATAGTATAAGGGTGCACCATATTCATAAAAATATAACTGTATATAGGCTAATTGATAAGCAAGCTTTCCAGAAGTAGATAGTGACACTTCTTCAATATATTAAGGATGTTATATTTTTTAAAACTGAAATGGAGGATATGTACAGTATATAGACACAGAAACAGAGTAGGTAGGGTTTACATCAAAGAAGTATTGCACAAATAAAATTAAAATTAGATACAAATATGAAAGATGAAGTATGAATATTTTTATTGGTTATCCTGATGCCACATCAAGGGGGTTATTTTCTAAAATCCAAACATTTCTCACTATTTTCCTAAAACTACATTGACCAAACGCCCGAAAACTCAGATCAGATCATGATATCTTCCACTTGTAAACTTTAGACTTTGACAGGTTAGAGATGGAGTACTTTTTTCGTCATGTTATAACAGCATTGGGGTTTAACAAATAAGGAAAAATTCAAGGTTTTTTTTTCTATGCGAGAATTGTGTTTTTCCCCTTTAAAACTCCAACCAAAAAAAAATTGGAGTTTAGTAAATAACCCCTCAAATTCACAGTATCGATTTTTCGTTGGGGTATGTGAAATTTGAAGTAAACTTGTCCTTGGAAATGTTATCTCTGTTGATAGCTCCTTGATAATAGAAAAAAGCTTAGAGTGTGGTGTGTAATTAGCTCATTTTCTATATCCATGGCAGCTCAAAATGTTTTGTCTGGTATGAGGCCAATTGAAGCCATATTCATCAGGTGATTGGAACATAGCTGAGAGATTTTGAGATGTTTTCTCCAATACAGAAATATTTTCTCTGATTGTGCCTAAGAAATTATTGTTGACAGTGGTGATCCAGACCCTTCTGCTGCACCGGAGTGGGGTCCAAGGGGGGAGTCATGATTCGTTTCTGGGTGGAAAACTGGAAATTTGGCTCTTAAAGTTACTGGGAGGGGCTTTTTGCTGCACCTGGAAACCTGTGCAGAGCTTCTACCTGAGGTGAGTTTCTGAAATTGCCTCATTAGCGCAGCACCCCTGATTGTTCATCCAGGGTTTTCCTGTTTGTGAATTTTAGACAGCATGTGAAAGCATAGTGTATTAAGATTTTTGGGAATGTGTGTTCTATGCAATCATTAGCATGATTATTTCCTGCAGTTTCATATAGTGAGTGTGTTGAATAGGTGTTTATGAGTTTCCTGTTAACCATTTATGATGATTACTGCACCCTGTTGTGCTAATTGTGCTGCTGGCTTAATGATTATGTTTCTGTTATCCTTTACAGATAATATGGTATTCCACTGCAGGGGAGATAAATGTTCTTCATTTTCATTATTCAGCATTGCTGATATAAAGACTGGATTGAAGCTGTCTATGTAGTTATTTATTTGTGAGGTTCATTTCAACTTTGATGCTCTGGGTGACTCTTTTTCTGTTTTGGGCTCTGAATGTTTTGTTTACTGCTGTAAGTGTTGATGGCATTGTTGTATTCTTCATCATAAAAATGTTTTTTTAATATGACCATTTAAAAAAAAAAAATTGAGAATATTTGCTATCTGTATATTTGAAGCAGCTTAGGTGGTTTTTCACATTGAGGTTGTGGAATGCACTGCCGGGTGATGTTGTGATGGCTGATTCTGTTGATGCTTTTAAAAGGGGCTTGGACGGACAATTTTTTGGACAGACATTATATCAAAGGCTATTTTGATACTAAACTCTACATGTAAGTATAGCTATGGGCATATATGGTTTGTGTGAAAGTGTGGAGGGTGTGTGTGTGCTGGGTTTTAATTTGTAGGGGTTGAACTTGATGGACTTTGTCTTTTTTCAACCCTATGTAACTGGAAGTTTAAAGGTACTGTATATGTTTGGAACATGAGAGTTTGACCACAAAGTTCTGTATTTGTCTATATAGCAGGTTATTAAGAGCTTGGATCTCTTCTTTGATGATTCTTTTGTTGCAAAATATTTTGATGGGGTTGTTCCAGAGCTTTCATAAGTGCCTATCAAAGCTGGTGTGCTCACTGGTTATTGTGTATGAGGGATTCCACAGGAAAAAGCCTTTAGGTTTGGATTGAAAGTTCTCTATTTTGCATGCAGTTAAAATGCTGTTTTTTCACCAGTACATATATCTTCATGTTCTGCTTCAATTCTGCTTGTGGATTAATGTGATATTACAATGTCTATTGTTATGTTAATACGGTTAACCGATATTGGTCAGCATTTCCAATGAAATTGGATGTATATTCTGGCTATTATAATAGCTGACATCACAATGACATCAGTGATCTTAAGGATTCACTTTCAAAACTGAAATTAACATCACAATGAAA
Source organism: Xenopus borealis (assembly GCA_024363595.1). Classification (NCBI taxonomy): domain Eukaryota; kingdom Metazoa; phylum Chordata; class Amphibia; order Anura; family Pipidae; genus Xenopus; species Xenopus borealis. Next base: position 69,447,558 of record CM044438.1, read on the forward strand.
AATTACACAGACAACTTCTATTACAATGGGCATCCCAGTGACACCACAATATATTCAAAATAAAGGACAAGGAAAGGCTTAATCACTGGGCCTGGTAATCCGTAATGCACCACACAGTGATCATAATGATTAACCTCAGACCCCAGTCTGGCACTATTCTTTGCTGAAAAACACACCAGTCTGGGGCAGTAGTAAATATAACCCCACCACCATCTTGTTTCTCTGCTCTCTTCTCCTTGCTGCTGCTCTGGTCTCTGTTCATAGGTGTACAGTGGAGGAAACGTTTAGTTTAATGTTATAATCTCTATGACATGCCTAAAGAATGTGTACGCCATGTCATTAAGCCTTACCACCTGGAAATTGTACCCAATCGTCCATAAAACCTTATAGATAATTTTATATTAATATATATATATTTATCCTTTTCACATAGGTTTCTGTATAACTCACATTCATAGTTTGACCAGTGTACAGTATTTCTTTTCCCTGAGGTCCCTGGTTGTGAAGAAATGCTGCTTTATTACTTATTGTCTGTGCTTGTTAGAATGAATGTTCTCTTTTTGCTACACTTTATAATGATATATTTACCAGTTATTGCAGATGATTAGGCTGATGGATAAAATTATATGTTAGTATAGATTGAACAGCTAGTGAGATAATTATCCGTGATCACCTTTACGGCTCTATCATTAATTCTATCTGTCTGGACTGCCAATAATTTGTGCTCCCATTGATGGCCTCATTTTTCATTGCATGACTATATTGCCTAGTTTTGCTACTGTTGTTGGTTTGTTGAGTTATGTTGCACAGTATGTACCTATATTGTTTTTTTAATAAGTGTATGCTTGTTATGAGCTTATAGGAGTATACAGTGTAGAGAATTTGCATACATTATAGATGAATACAATATACAGAATTGATGATCCTTGGAGCACAAATAAATTTCACTTTCTTTTGGATCACAAATCTTCCCTTTTATTGCCTTCATGGGTTTATTTTTCTTAGGTCGATTGATTGTAACACATGTTAAAAGTAAAGACCTTATTTATTTTTACTGCCTGCAAAATAGTTTTCAAGCTATTCTTTCAATATAAGCCATAGTGGCAATACATCTGGCAGATTACATTTTAAACTAGCAAATTAAATAAATTGAATGGCTAGTAAAATTTTCTATCAAGTTCAGTCTTGCAAAATTCCCTATATATACACTTATCAGAACAAATGTTAGTGGTTCTTTCTAACCCAGAATCTACATCCCTGAGCTTCTATTAAGGGTAAGAGAACTGGTAAGGTAAGAGCAGAAGTTTAGCTTCACTCTTGTATTCAGGGCCACATTTACACAGCAGGTACCCCTATGCCCACTGCTGTTAGTCGCCCCTGTTCTCTTCCCTTTATTCTTGCAAATTTTTCTTGTATCATCCGAACCAGAGCATTGGGGTTTTGACGCATGGGAAATGATTGTATCTCTTGCGCATCTTAAGTGTTTTCAAACCAATATGGCCGTGGTTGGGCAGCATGCCGCCCCCTAAAATCCGGCCACCCTTGTCCCGGGCCTTGGTGGCCTCTCCACAAATCCAGGCCTGCTTGTATTCATAGAATCACAAGATTAAATTAGCTTTCCCTGATCCTAATTCTATATAATGTTATAAATTCCTCTTGAAAATATGTTACTTTTGGTACCAATTCAGGACTGGACTGGGATTCAAAATAAGCCCTGTCATTCCTACTACACAAAGGCGCAACCAGCCCCCTTAATAGTAATTTTCTATGGCATTTGCCAGAACCCAAAGATTGCCAGTCCGGGCCTGTACCAATTGAGTATAGGCAGATTATGAGTGTAATATAGGTTGCAAAGTTTGCACCAAGTGTAGTAACCAACTGCAAGATCAAATATTTCTTCAATGTTGAAGTGGCAGACTGACATGAATGTCATCAACTAACTGTATTGAGACAAGGTGTTTTAATTTGGTTTTAAAGAATTATCATATTAATAAGTGCACAATGATGAACGTCAAACGGTGACACTGTAACAATGGCTCAATGTAACGATCAGTTTTGTTTTGTTCTTTTGGTTTGGTACACATCCATAAAATTTACCACTACTTCACATTATTCAAAAAATCACGGATACACCTACAAAGAGGGTAGAAATGTTTTAGTTTTTTTTTTAATTAGTTGCAGCTTAACGGCAGCTGTAGGGACATAGATGGATCTTCTATCAGTTTTCTCCCCTGTGATGATGGGGCCAAGGACTAATGCTGACTTATATTGGCTATTTATAACCTTTTTAATTCCATATGGTATCCATAGCAGAAATTCTGAAAAAATCAGGCAGAAGAAAATATTTAGGGTTTTTTTCCAAAGTTTGACTGATATCCGTGTACCAGAAATTGTGTTACAGGTATTGGATCCCTTATCCAGAAACCCGTTATCCAGAAAGCTGCGAATTATGGAATGGCCATCTCCCATAGACTCCATTATAATGAAATAATCCAATTTTTAAAAAATGATTTCCTTTTTCTCTGTAATAATAATAAAACAGTAGCTTGTACGTGGTCCCAACTAAGATAAAATTAATCCTTATTGGAAGCAAAACCAGCCTCTTGGGTTTATTTAATGTTTACATGATTTTGTAATAGATTTAAGGTATAAAGATCCAAATTATGGAAAGTTCCCTAATCCGGCAACCCCAGGTCCAGAGCATTCTGGATAATGGGTCCCATACCTACATTAGCAAAACATATTCCCAAAAGTAATTTACCCAGCCATTGTTGGGGCAAAGTATGTCACTGGCAATAATACAAAATTTAGTAATATTGTCCAGCATAAGAGTACAAATAAAGGTTTGGATCTTGTAGCTGTGCTGTGATCCACCCTACCGAGTTAAAGGAACAATAACATCAAAAAATGTATATTTTAAAGTAATAAAAATATAATGCAGTTTTGCCCTGCACTGGTAAAACTGCTGTGTTTGCTTCAGAAACACTATTATTGTTTATTTACATGAGCTGCTGTGTAGCAATAGGGGCAGCAATTCAAAGGAGAAAAGGCTCAGGTTACACAGCAGATAAGCTCTGTGGAACATAATCATGTTATCTGTTATCCACTATTTAACCTGTGCCATATAGCCTTTTTTCAATTTCCCCCATTGCTACGCAAGCAGCTTGTTTATATGAACTATAGTAGTATTTCTGAATCAAATAGATCAGTTTTACCAGTGCAGGGCAACAGCACATGAAGTTTTCATTACCTTAAGTATAAATTCCTTGTTGTGTAAACTGAAATGAAAAAATCCCACATCTTTTATACCCACAGAAAGTTCATTGGTAGTACAGGTATGGAATCCGTTATACGGAAATCAGTTTTCCAGAAAACTTCAAATTAGGGAAAGGCCATCTCCCATAGACTTCACTTTATCCAAATAATCCAAATTTTTAAAAATTATTTCCTTTTTCTCTGCATTAATAAAACAGTAGCTTGTACTTGATCCAAACTGATATATAATTAACCATTTTTGGAAGCAAAAACAGCCTATTTGCATTATTACATTACATGATTTTTTTTAGTAGACAAAGTATGAAGATCCAAATTACAAAAAGATCTGTTATCCAAGTCCCAAGCATTTTGGATAAGATGTTCCATATCTGTATTTTTACATTATGATAAGTAGCAATTATTAGGCATTTTTATTTAACTGCTTTCCTAAATGTGACGAGATGTGACATTCTCCATGTTGTAATATTACACTTGTGTGGCCCTTTGCAATGGCAGAGTTTGATCTTGGCATATTCCCTTGGTGGAGAGTGTAAAGTTTATATGTCTGTAGCTGCTGCATCTTTGAACAACAGATTAAACAACAGATTAAAGTAGTCACTTGGATGTACTCAGATCTAAATAACTGATTTTCTCATTGGGTTGAAAACTGGCAGTAGCATTATTAATATGCTCTTGACAAAAATGATAGTGTTGGATAATTTCACAATTGCATAATTCACCAGTCAAGGGAGAGTGTACAATGCTCCTGAATTCACAAGCATTAAATCTGTTTTCTTCAATTAAATTATACTGCAAATTCTTCTGCCTCCTACACATTACTCTGCAAAGAATGCAAGGAATCATGGGGAATGTGTATTTTTAACAGACTTAATGGCATTTTGCTTATCTTTTATGATTCCTTGTATTAATTCATTTAAATTGTATAAAAACCTAGGGAACCAGCACTTGTTGGTAAGACTGGTTAGGGAATATTGGCAGATATATGTACTATTTGTATTTGTGATAAATGCATAAACAACCCCATTTTAAAACAGCTTTATAGAAATATCAGGGGAAATTAAAACAATTATAAAGCTATGCAAAGGCATCTTCAAAGCTTTTCTACAAAAATGAATTATTTTCTTTTGCTCATTAAAATACACACTGGCCTCAAGTTTTGGATTCGAGAGACAAATGTTTTGAATTTACCCAATAAATATTGTTTTGCAAGGACTGCGTTGCAATAAGCTAGTCTTTATGTATATTAAATTCATTGTGAATAAACAGTAATTTGACATCTGGGAAAATATTTCTGTGATTTTAATTGATTTGTATTGTTTTTTTCCTCGCACAAAAGTGGCTTCACCAGTCATAGTTTGCATCCCTTGGAGTTTCTGCTTTTAATGACTCTTGCAAAGAACACATTTAAGCAATTACAATAGATTAATGTAAAATTAGCAATGATTTAAACATTTTCTATCGTGGCCAACAAAAAAGTAATCCAGAGCAAATATTTGAAATCTCTTAATGCATGAATAATTTACTTCACCCCCACCTACCTTGCTACTTGTCCTCCATTCACTCTTGTCTGCTCCTCTTTCTCTCTTGGTACAGTACTTCAGCTTACATAACTGTGTGTTAACTCAAGGTCAGAGCTGTCCTGCCTGAAGCTCTCCTACTCTTAATGATCCACAGCTCTCTGCAACCTTTGGCTTTTGGGGAATCTTGGTAATTGTAGTTCATTGACTAGAAGCCCTCCACTTGGAAATGTCCTGGGAAGCCATAATTACGGCCAGTGGGGGAGAGAATATCACAATTTTATGGCTGAAAACATTATCAAGTGATGCAATGTTTCTGACCATGAGGTACATTTGAAGTCAACTGCTCCAATACTCAAATAATTACTGGTTGCAGTTGAATTATATCCATTGCATGTACATGCAGTAAATGGCAGACTGCATAATATGTAAACATAAATAAATATATATAAATATATATATGCCTGTCCTGAAAAAGTTCTAGGAATTTGAAGGATTTTTGTTAAAATCATTAGAATAATTTGGAACGATTTTTTATTCAACCACAAATTTACCTATTCAATCGAAATAGGTCCATTTTCTATCGAATATAGCCTTAAAAAAATTAGATGGTCGAATTTCTAAGTTTTTTAACTTCAAAATTGGACCATTAGTAAATCTGCCCCTCAGTGTCTTGGGGAAATTACTGTATATGCTAATTAAAATAGCATATGTTATTATTAATGCAGAGCGTTTCTATTCAAAAAGATTGACTCCCAGATTGATGTTGCATTCAGTTTTAATGTAAAAAGCCCTCTTTCCTGCATCTATAAACATGGCTTGAAACATGGAAAGGCTTCCTGTCAAAATATGTGTTTGGTAAATGCTGGTATAAAATGTAAAAATAAGAAATTACGTTCAGTAATTGCCTACCTCAGAAGTGTAATTAAGCATGGAATGAAACATTGTAAGGATGATGTTATGTTATATACGCTAAGAAAATATGAATCCAGAACAAGATTGTGAAACATGAAGTAGAGAAAAGATCTTTTTTGATATTTGTTTTATGTGGTCCCTTGTATACTGTATGCGTATGTTTAACTTAATTCTGATTACACCATAAATGAACCTGTACTGCCTATTTTTTTCTATTTCTGTATTCCAGTAGGCATGCAATAATTAGGATCAGTGTATAGTTTCTTATGCTGTTAATATAGAAGGTTAATAAAGTCCAAGTCAGAGAATTTTGTGTGGATGACTTACTATTTAGGACCCTTGTACTCTTTCTCAGTAACATAACTAAGTCAGATTGGGCCAGGGATTTTCCCACACACAGGCCTGTGGTGTAACAATAGAGAAAGCAGAACCCACATATGTAATGTGCTGAGGGGAAATAGGACCAGCTAAGTGCCCCATAAAACACCTACACTAGCTCCCCTGATTAGGGTATATTTAGAAGTCTTTGTAAATGCACTGTAATTCAGACTGCATACATGGTGGATATCTTCATTTATAGTTTCTGCAAAATCAAAGAGCATTTTATTATAATGTAAATAATTTATGGAAATGTTAAAATACAGATCATTTCATGTATACTGTTTAATTGCTTGAGTATTAAATAAAAGCATATTCTACAGCAACATTTTCATGGGGCCAACAAACAATATTTATATGGAATAAAATGTAGTTCTTTCTAATGCCTGCAAAATGTTCTACTAAAATCATTGTCTAGACTTTGTTAGACATTGTATTTGTTTGCAGGTGTGCTTTATGTGTTTTCTATACAACCACCCACTGGTTTTGTCTATAGACTGTTGGGTTCAATAGACCATCAGCTAATTCATATTTGGTATATAGAAAGTCCATTTCCAGCAAATTGATGTTAGCGTTAGCCACCCTTTGGTGAATTTTAGAAATTCTCTTCGGTAATCACTTGCTAGTTACAAAGAAAGCTTAATTTTAGCATGTAGACAGAACAAAGGGATTTGTCTTGATGCGACTAGTAAGTTTAAATATTCTCCAGCCATATGGTATAAAACTAAAAATCTATTTTTTTTATTACTCTGTGCAGGTATATATATGGTTATGGAAGTGTCTTAAATAGGGTGTGCACTAATATTCTGTGTAAAACTTCTCTAAATATGGTCAGTTGCTGTCTAATGAGCATTGTAAATTTGCTTTGGTGCACCAGTTGTTTATTGGGTACATAAATTATATTTGGTTACCTTTTTTACACAATTTTATAAATAGGCACCACGATAATATATTATATATAAAGGAATGGAATATATATAATTCTTCTATATGTTTAGGCTAGTTTTTTTAAGAAGTCTTGTCCTGCTTTAAGGCAACTATATTTATAGAATGCAGCTGAAAGCCAGTATAATTCATTGGAGTGTACATCCCTGAGCCTTCAGCAAAAAAGAGTGGGAAAATTCTTAAAAATGTCTTCATAACACATTATGCATCTGCCCTGATTCACCAAAATAAAAACTGCCTTCCAGACATCAAATATTCAGAATTATATTGAGATTATCTGGGCTGCATAAAGAAATGTCTTTGAGTCTATGATCCTAATACAGTGCTGTGACTAATAAGAATATTAGCTTTTGTTGTTATTGTAACACGAAAAGGCCCGATAAAACGTTGTAATAACAAGTACAGATGGTGTTGTGTGATTTTATAATATATTTACCCGCAGTGATCTGTAATTTATACTACAAAAATCTAGCTGTCATGGCACTCTTAACATATTTTTACACATTTAAAATCAAATGTTTTCAGTTTAACTTTACCTATTAAAAAGCAGTGCATCTGCTACAATTAGATTTTCATTTCCTCTAATACAGGCTATGAGCCCTATAGCTGATCATGCCACTACCACAAAGTCATCTCACATGCCATTCTTTCATTTGTATAGGATCATCTGAAAATTTCTAAATTTAAAGGAATGCTTTGAAAGGAGAAAACTGTTTTATATAGACAAGGCAGGCATAATCTATAAAACAAGGATAAAGACACCTGTACATAATATAATATGATATGCAATAGACATGGAATCTTTTATTTAATTTTCTGCATGCTGTGTGCTTTCCTAGCTACATAGTGGGATGTTCATTTTACAGTATATAATGGTATGTAAAATAATTTCTCAGTATGACCTCAGTCTCTTGATAAAATTGTAAAACTTTGTATTTTCTAGGGACCAATACAATATCTTGGATTCTTCACTGTACCACTAGTAACTTTTATTTAACTCAGACGCTCATTTCTGGAATCATTAAAGACACATATTTAAAATAAAATTTGGGGCTGTGACTCTATGAGCATATTTATTTGCCAGTTTATGATACAGAAGCATAATCTAAAATGAAAATGCATATTAAAAACATTGATTTAGGGAAACAGTGAAGATTGAGGAGTCTGCAGTATATGCTTGATATAAATGACTGTCTGTAAAGACCATATCCACAATAACAGAGTTCTTGCATATGAGTTTGTGAAATGACGTGGATCTAGGATGTGAGATTAAATGAGAGGGTCTGGCTAGTTTCTATTCATCCAAGTGCAAGTCATAATTTAGAAGGAATCTTGATTCCTCTTGAGGTTGTTTAGTCGTCAGGGAACACACTATTGCAGCCAAGAAATGTTATTCCCAGTTACCTGCTCTCTGTAATTGTGGTTACAATTATTCTATATTGGGAGAAAAACAAACCTCTTACTTCCACTAGCTAAAAGCAAAGAATGCTTGTTTTTCTTCTACTTTTTAATCTGGAAAGAAATAGGTGAAAGACAAGCTGGTACTTTGGTATTCTGAGCTCTGGCACTGCACTCATGTTGTGTGACTGACACACAGCTAGAACCAGGCACACGGAGTATGTATTAACTTTTTCAATAGAAAAGTCCAGGATCTGTCATCTTCAGACACCGCCTCAAAACAGGGTGTGGCCCCCCAGAATTTTTTTTTTTGCTGGTGTGTTTCCAGTGCTTCTCCTGCCAAGAGGCAAGGTGAGAACTCAGGTGGCAGCGAGCAGCCAGTTACAAGGGGGTTTTCAACCCCGAAGTTTGGCTCCGCTAGTGCAGCAGCCTGAGTATCGTCGCGGTGTGTGTTTGTCTGTAAAGGAAGCCCCACCTGCCACAGAGAGGGATAGTGGCAGTGTATCTAAGGGGGAGCAGTGGGTGAATTTGCACCAGGGTCATTTTCCCCCCGCAGCCCAATGAAGATTGTGCCATAGTGTGAAAAAGTGCATCTGGAGGGGGGTCGTGGCCCGGTTCACATCCTGGGCCTGGAAGCGACTAGTTATGCTTTGGAGCAGCATGGCGTTGGTTCGTCACATGCGGCGCCTCGCTGGCCTGCTGCATTTGAGACTCCTGGCTCCTGTTAATCCTCCTGCTCTGCGGCTGAATGGCCCCTCTCCCACAATAACTAAATATTGAAAATAAGCTGCACAAGTGGGGAGATTCTAAGCACGGTTATTTTCATCACACAGTAGTTGTTCAGGGATGTGCCACTCGTCAGACATACAGACCAAACCCTCAACAGTAGTTTATACATGCAAGCTAAAGGATGAAACACTTTAACAATATAGCCAGAGTAAACTCAATGCTGGACTTAGTCTTTTGGGATATTTATAAATGAAATTGCACCTGTGCCATCCTACTAAGAATTCAGGGGGTATTTATACATGGTATTTCCATGTGCCATCCTGCTTTGTGTGTGGGGGGGGTATACAGAAAATAAAGGGTTAAAGATCTTAGTACAGTACAAAGTGAATCCAGAAAATGGTCCAATTGCATCTTGGAGCCAGGAAGAAAATTTTGAAGCAAATTGGAAAAGCTTTAGACAGGGTTGTTCTCCTTCCTTATCAACTAGAAGTTAGACAGGTTTTACTTAGGCCAAAAGGCTAGACTGTCTTTTTTTCAAGATTACTTAGATTACTATATTTATATATAAATATTATGCTGATGCAATGGGACTGGAACATTTGTACAACTGTTCCATTATACTATAACATTGCTGTCTATCTAGCAGAAAAGGGATCCATATAGTGAGAGATATTTGAATTTTTCACATTACTATAGTAGTCACTACTTTCCCTACTACAGGTTACACAATGCTCCAGGTTTACAGCTGAGCATACCTGGAATTTTGGCAGAGCAATAGAATTAGTCCGTGCATGGTGAGGTGCTAGAACTTAGAATAGGCATAGAGTGTCTGTGCTCACTGATTCTTATTATATAATTAATTCTTATGTATTTATACCCACTTTGTTTTGTTGTATATTGTGCTTGGCCTGCCAGATTCCTCTGTATCTTACTGCTCGTGGTGCCATTGTCCATTGATCGTTATGCATGTATTTGGAGTGCTAGTGCCCTCTACTTCTTACTATATAATGTTCTTTATAGTGCTTGTGGTGCCTTCTCTATATTAAATTCTTGGGAGATCAGTACCTACTGCTCATTTGTATGTCATTTTAGTACCTCATAGTCTCTGCATGTAATGTACTTTAGGTGCCAGAATCTTTCCCCCCTTTTTCCCCATAATGTGCTTGTAGTGCAGAATTCACAGCTACAGTTAAAATTGTACATGTGATGTTAATACCCCCTTCCTGCAGTGCCAGACTTTAAGGGTTTGATTCTTCTGAAAATTCACTGAACTCACATAGGAAAGTGGGTGGAGTCCAAAGGGAGTGGTCAAAAAGGGGCATGGCCAAATTTTGCAGCGCCTGTGTTATTCATTCTGGCCCCCCCTACCAAAACCATCTTCTGCTGCCTATGCTTCAACAGCATACATATACTTTTCTACTAACCCCAAAAGGCCACCATAGTAAATGGACTGATCATAAGTACTTAAAGTAACATAAGTTGGTGTCTGGCACAAACCCTGCAATAACTTGACTTGTAGAAAAGAATGATAACAAAATTCACTATTTATAGAATAGATAGCAGATAAGTTCTGAAGAATTCCATTGTATATTACAGCGTGTATCTGTTATCTGCTGTGTATCCTGTGAGAAAGAGAGGGTACATGCCTGGCGCCCCAACTTTGCACCCTAGGCACGTGCCTACTCTGTCTACCCCTAGTTCCGGGCCAGATAGGTGATATCCCCGCAGCGATCACCACTGGTGTGCTACCACCATGCATGTGGACATGGTCTTGTGGCAATATGGGTGTGGTTTAAAGAGGGTGTGGTTTAAAAACATGGAATGGCTACCATTATGAGCCCTCCATCATGTAGGTCAGATAAATTCCAGCCCTGGGTACCACAGAAGTTGGACAGCACTGCTCTAAATGATCCCTGAAACGTTCTTTACCAGAATGACACATACACTTACCCAAACACCAAATCTAATAACACTGGAAGCATTAAACATACAAAAGACAGCCAAACATACCCAAGCATTATGGAAAATTATATACAGTAATTCTACATGCACAGTTGTGATAGCAATTACTAATATTCGTACTAAGGTCTCTAACTGAAGACTCTGTGAACACTTATGCAACAAATTGAACATTAGGTGACACGGCCTTTACAGAATTATTTTTAAATTTACTGTTCAGCTGACATTTTGTGCAGTATTCTCTGGTCTGCACATAAGGCAACCATGGACATTTTATTCAATTAGCATCACATAAGATAAAGGAACAATTGGCAATACAAAACCAGCTTAATAAAATACCTTTCATAGCTTTTAACAAGTAAACTAAAAACAAATTTCTGCTTGTACATCGCAGATTGTAGTAAGAATTTATATTTTCTAGAAATAACAAACCAAATACACTACTCCCTAATCATTTAAAAGTAAAGCTAGAATCCTTTGAATTAAACTCCCCAGGGCAATATATCTTTAAAACCCCCAAAAATAGGTGCAACGCTATATGACTTTGTTATCCAATTATATAATAAAAAACAAGAACCACATGATGGACTGCTTACAGATTTTTTATTTCAGAACTCCTTTAATTAAAACTGATTGGACATAATTGGATGAGGAAATTTTCGTGGATGAAATAACTCCTACTATACAAATAATCTACAAAATGGCAAATCCACTGGTTCTGACAATCATGGCTACAAATATTTTCTGTTATATTTGATTACATTGTACAGGGCAGGGACAATCCCTCTGACTTACTGGCAGCTCAAAGCACTTTAATACCCAATAGGGCCCCTTACACCAAAAAAATTACCATGTCCTTATTGAACTTAAATCGGAATATACTGACAACAATAATTTCAGATTTAAGGTTTTCCTCACTGATTTATAACCATGGTCATTCGCACAAATCAGGTAGGCTTTTTACCTACATAAGAAGCCACTGATAACATAAGGAAAGATTTAAATACAGTACAATTCATCATGCAAACTGAAATCAAATTAGGAGTTCTGACCTTAGATATAGAAAAGGCTTTTCATTCCTTGATTTGGCAGTACATGTTAAAAGTAGGCAAAAAAGTAGACAAGCCGACAGGTAAGGGTAGAGATAAGCATAATACAAGTAGTATAAAGTAACCAGACAATGTGAGTGGGAGTGTCCACACTATGTAGAGATTAAAGCACCAAAAATTTGAGGACTAAACCTCCAACCTACATATGTCTGGGTAATGTATTAGGTAATACAAATGTTTAATTAAAAAGCAAATTTTATTCGCCACCATGCCAAGTCAAACAAGTTTAAAATAACAAACAATTAAAACCAAGCAGCGCTGCTTAGAATGGAAGGGATCCCTTACATCATCCAATGTATCAAAATGCTTTATATAATATTGCTACCACAAAATGACTTGCTTCTTATAGAGAATATCCAAAATGACTCTAGCACACGGAGATTTGCTTCAAACTTGTTAAGTGCTGTTTATTGGCATCAAGCTGTGGTAGACAAAAAATCTGGCAACGTTTCGGGCCTCGCAGGACCCTTTCTCAAGCCTGTGTTCACACTATACACTCTGTCTTAAATAGTAATATGTGGGGGTGGGGTAGGTGGGCAGGTCAAAGGTGAAAGGTGGGAATAATGAAATTTGTAATCAATCTTTTTACACTTGTAAATAAACACATTTTCGTTTGATACAATGTCCCATTGTCTTCATTGTGTCATCCTTTTCTTTTTTGTGACCAATCTTCACAGTGTGTCAAATTATGTGTCAATTCATGTGACATTCAATATATTATTACCTCACATCAACACCTCAGTGTCAGTGTCCATTCAGAAAACATTTTTTTGTTTAAAAACTTTTTACAAAAATTTTTTTTATATAAAAATTGAGAACAGAAGGGATTCGGGAAAAGAGAGCTAAACAGCTCTAATAGCAAATAATATGTCCCAATAGTGAAAAACAATATCTGTAAATTCACAGATTAGTGATGTGGAGGTCCGGCAGTATCTTGTGAGATAATAGTGAGGATCAACCGAGGGCTGTATTGTAAATAAGATGATGGATAAATTGGGCTGTATGTGGCCTCAAAGTGGGCCTCGAGAATCTATTAATATTGGCTCCATTCTGGGTAGATGCGCAACATAGAAGGAAAAAGTGATTATGTACTGTGACATTGGACTGTAGTTGTAAGATGGTATTGGAAAAAATGCTTTAAAAAAGCTCAATCTTGTGTCCCATTAGCAGTGCAACCACCGCAATCTTGTACAACTCTGGCCAGTACACTGGCATGTACACTGTGACAGTCATGCAATCGTTAGTACCTTCTGTGCGCTCTATATCCCGTGAAAATTGTAAGTAAACATATACAGACCAATCTTCATGTTTATAGGTCCTGGAGTGTAGAGTCTCTGTCAGCCGTATACTCGCTTTGTGTCCTCACATGCCGGGTACTCGATGGAAGGGATCCCATCCTAACTGTGCAATGCTGTGCATTCACCCCGGGGGTATGGTGGCGAATAAAAATTGCTTTTTAATTAAACATTTGTATTACCTAATATATTACCCAGACATATGTGGGTTGGAGGTTTAGTCCTCAAATTTTTTGGTGCTTTAGGCATAAAAAGTACTTTTGCTTAATTATTATCAATATACTACTCTAGCACTGATGTCATACTCAAATTCCCAGTAGCTTATACCCAAAAGATATCTATACAGAGAAGGACAAGGCAGGGATGTCCATTGTGTCCCATCTAGTTTGCCCTTGTTATTAAGCCTGTTGGCATAGCAAACATACCAACATTAGAACTCACCACAGAAAAATTAAATCATGTTCTGGTCAGGGATTTTTAGAATAATATTTATCAATGGAGTTCACTATTTGATAAATAATCCCATAGGAATTAAAGTGAGTTAAATTTATTGGGGTGAGTTCTAAATGCATACTTTGATCAATCTGCCTCTAGATGTTATCAATTAGGTAATACTGAATATAAAATCTTATTGTTTGCTCATGGCCTGCTCATGACAATTACTACATTTTTCAAATCTTTACTTAATTTATTTAATATAATAAATAAATAAGCTTTAGTATCTGGTCTGAAGCAAGCTAAAAATGAATGCTTGCTGTGTAATATCCCTAAGGATGCAATCAAACTTATACCACTTATACCACTTGAACTTAAATTCCAGATAAAAGCCCAATTTCACATATACCTAGCCATACGTCTGACTACTGGTATTGACAAATTGTATAAATATAATTACCCTTCTTTATTTAAAGAACTAAATAAAATATATTTGAATTGGATAGAAAGTGAATTTCTAGGATAAAGAATAAAAGTGGTTTTAATGCCTAGGATTTTATACCACTTTAAGGTTTTCTAGTTGAGGTATCCTGCTGAGAAGATAATGCAGAAATATATAATGGCTTTTATATAGAATCATAAGGAACCACAAATCAATCAGAAAATGATATTATTATATAAATCTGCCTTTCAGCCCCATGTCTACTATATAGCAGCCAGATTTTCCCAAAGTGTGCAAATTGATGCTGAAATGATGAACCTGCTGTGGGTAAATATTGAGACAGAATTAATAGCACCATCTTCTCTACAAAGCATATTCTGTAAACCAATGGGTATAAAACATTTTAAAACCAATCTTTAACAATGCATTTCCTACTTTACCTCTGGTTATCCATTAGAACTGTATTCAAATACTTCCAGGACTCCTCTCTTTAATAATCCTCTATTCTCTCCAGAATAACAGATTTTAGATGGCAGATCAAACATCTGTACACAATGTACTGTATGTACGTCAACTTATTTATGAAACTATAGCACTACAAGGCACTCAAATAATGCAAACATATAAAGCCACTCAAGGAAAACACTACCATGCTCTACAGTTGGCACATTTCACATGCTCCATTTTGCCCATAAAAAGAATACATATACACGATTTGAAACTACTCCCAAAACTCCTCCTCTCAACAAAGATATTATATTACCTATACTCTCATTTAAATCAACAACTATCTGGAGAACTCCAATATTTGGGTGAAGAACGGGTGAAAGACTTAAAGGGAAACTAAAGTCTAAAATAAAATAATATGAATACTAATACATCTCCATGATCTTTGTCCCTGCAGCTGGAGTTAGAAACACTAAAGAGGATTTAAAGGCAAAAATAAAATACCATTTTTATTTTATAAACTGAAAAAGAACCTATCCCCAATAGTAACATAGTAAGTTTGGTTGAAAAAATAAGCACATACACACAAGTTCAAAGCTTTCCTCAAATAATTTCACAGAGTGTATTATGTGCCAGCTATAGTACATCAAATCTTTCCAAATGTATCTCTTCTCTGTTTTAGGGTAGAACTACAAGGGTGATTTTACTTGCATTGGAACAGACGGTATCACATGTAAAATCGTCCATGTAGTTCTACCCTAAGGAACTGTAATATTCATTGAATGCTCAGTGTTCACTGTTCATGCCCTATTGTACATGATCTATGGATAATTAGCACATTAGCAGTGTTGATTTCCCAACTATCATGTGTAAATTTAATTCCAAACCTTCTGGGGGACACATTGAAAGGGTTTAAGAACTTGATTAAATTAGTTATCTACTTAATGACTTCTCCACTTCTCCACATTGGCCACTAAAATGCACATTGCAGAGATGTTTCTTTCTTTTACCTAAGTAAAAAGAAAATTGAGTTCATCTGGTTGAATGAACAAATAAAAATTCCAATTTGAAAACAACATGGATACTTTTAATGATACATGGGATATCTGGAATCTGTTTAAAGAAGGACTCCCCTGATACTGTACCTGACATGGATGGGGGTCTTCTCTAAACTTTCTGTTGTTAGTTGCACAAACAATATTGTTTAAATATGAAATTCAGTAATGCTTTCTGACCATCTGGGAATGTATGCCAGGTTAGGGTGAGTTTCAACAGACCATCATGTGATCTTGTAGGATCACAGATGATTTAACTTGTTTAACCAGTTTCTTTATTATGCCAGAGTTCTCTACAGATACTGTTTATAGCAAGAGGAAATGAAAAATACTTTAGTGACAAATTTCTGTCTTGTATTCATGGAAAATTCAATACTGAACAATCTTTCCCATAAATAATTTGTGCTGAGCAAAAAAATATTGGAGTAGGCCGATTAGCTCGATAAAGTGCAATTGTCAAAGTGCTGTAAAAAGCTTACAATAAAGTGTCTCTTGACAGGTTAGTACTCTATCATGTTTGATTGTTTTATAATTCCCCTTTTTGGGGCCCTTTGATAGGAAAACTACACTTCTAGCTACTGCTTGGAATTTCCATGGTATCAATATGTTATGCTTTAAATAAATGCTGTAGGAATTTAATTTATTGCTTCTGAAACACGTACAGTAAGCATACGGCTTTGATAATTGCTTTAGAGATTAGAAGCTCTTCTTTTAATTTAATGTGATTTTCAGTACTAAAAGCAGTTGCCCAGCTAAAAATATGCTTTTGTTGCCAGAAAGTATTGTATATAATGGCCCCTGTGTGGTCCAGCCTTTAAATGGTGATGTTGACACATCTAGCAGCTTTGACTTTGCAGTTCTCTTCACCTACACCTTCACCTTTAAAGGAACAGTAACACCAAAAAATGAAAGTGTTTTAAAGTAAAGAAAATATCATGTAGTTTTGCCCTGCGCTGTTAAAACTGATCTGTTTGTTTCAGAAACACTACTATAGTTCATATAATCAAGCTGCTGAGTAGCAATGGTGGAAATTGAAAAACGGCTATATGGCACAGGATAAGTAATGGATAACAGATAACATTATGTTCTACAGAGCTTATCTGCTATCTGCTGTGTAACTTGAACCTTTGAATATCTGCCCCCATTGCTACACAGCAGCTTATTTAAATATACAATAGTAGTGCTTCTGAAGCAAACACAGCAGTTTTACCAGTGCAGGGCAACACTGCATTATATTTTTATTACTTTAAAACATTTTCATTTTTTGATGTTACTGATCCTTTAACTACTCTTGGGCTACCAGACAGAAAACTTCATGTGTTTGTGTCTTTGTGTGTGTGTGTGTGTGTGTGTGTGTGTGTGTATGTATATATGTGTGCATGAACTGACAAAGTGAGGGGAAAAGGGCAGACAGACAGACCTCCCACGTGCACCCGACCCATCTTCCTGTCCAGCGTTGTTGAGCCCTGCTTACTAGTGATGGGTAGTGAATTTAGCTTGTTTTGCAAGAGAGACTACTATACAGCAGACCCTGTGGTATGTATGGTAGTTCCCCTTCCAAAAGAAGTTACTCCAATCAGTTGATCAACATGAAGTCAGACCTGTCTACCAGCATCACCAAAAGGGGTGGTGATTATATCTTAATAATACACAAAAGCCGTGAATATCTTGTAAATTATATCCTTATAAACGGTGAGTTCTGATGTCATCAGTTATAAACGGTGAATTCTGATGTCATTTCTGTCACATGACTCACTGAAACTTGTGTATTATAATAAATAAAGTACCCCCAGTTGCAAAATATGAGGATATTAGAAGTTACCTCGGAGTTCCATGACCTGTATAAAAACTCCTCGGTAACTTATAATATCTTTATATTTTACAAGAGGGGGTACTTTATTCACGATATAATTATATATTATTATTATAAATTATATACACAGAGTATAGGAACACTTCCTTAACTGTTATAAATTGAGCCTTGTTTGCATACTAAGGAAATGATTGCAATTAATTATGTGATTAGCAATCTATACATTTAAAATACCGCAATAAGTCATCCATATGGTATTTGTATATGTTTAGTCATTCCATGAAGAGAAATTGATGGCAACATAACAGTATCAAATTGTTGTCTTTGTGGTAGAGCTACCACCATCATAGTATACAAGTGATCACCTATTTTGACAACATTATGTTTTATCTCTACAGAACTATAATCAATTGTATGAATACAAGCTGTATGATAATTATATCTCTTCTGTCACTTGCTTGTTTGGGAGGAAGGCAGGCAGAGCTTGTTTGAGAAGGAAGCATGGCAGCTTTGACAAATTGCTAGGATATCAGAAATTGCATCTGTCAGAAAGGGTCAGGCGGGGGAAAGTGAATGATTGGGTTATTTTTCCAAGAATATCTCTAAGTTTAACGATAACAAACACTGAATTTGAACCTGTTTTGAGTAATGAGGATACTGCTTATGGTGCTAAATCCTGTGACTGGTGAATTTTACCTATTTACACAGTAATTGGATTGGATTGTGCTACAGAGCTCTTGGTTCATGTTTCAAGAAATAAGAAGACTGTCCTGCTGGGAATGGGAATATATATATATATATATTTATATATATATATATATATATATATATATATATATATATATATATATATATATATATATATATATATATATATATGCAGCCTTTTAATTTCTTTGCATTTTAATTGTCTAAGGGTGAATGGGAGTATTCACCACTGGTGGTTTTCAGCTGAGCATTTACAGACTTAAAAGTACCAGTTCCAGTTCCACATGATGCTATTGAAATGAATGGGAGGTGAAAATAGGGGTGCTTATCAGTTGTTAATATAATAACTAGCATATAATCGATGAATAATATACAGTACACAAATATGTGTACATTCCACTATATAAGGAGTTGTTTAGCAAAAAATGAAAGCATACACAGAGCTTTCTGGGAGGCTCATGGAGTATAAATGAGCTTTTGGGTATTCTAGCTTATATATAATGTAATCTTTTTGCATTTTTTATAAATACCTATATTAGGAACTTCTATTTCTGATTCCTGAATGTATTTTCTGCAATCTGTTGTTTTTATCTGATGGCAATAAGCGTATTTTTTCCAATATACTTTTTTTTTTTTTTGCAAAAAAAAAAAAGCTTGCTGACTTTTACACAACATTCTTTTAATTGCTTGCTAAAACAGCTGAAAAAATATGCTTGTTTTTCCTTAAGAAAAAGAGATTACTGAAAGAAGGATAACTTGCCTTTTTCTGCCTTAATTTTGCCCAAATTATGGCCACAGCTTTCTGTTCCACCTCATCAGTGAAGTTTAATGCTACTATGAGCAAGATTAGCTATAAATAAAAAAGTATAAAATATCCATCCTACCCAATCTCGCTACAATGGCAAGAGAGGTGCAAAATTTCCACACATATAAAAAGTTAAATGTTATCCTCCTTCCCACCTTGAAAACAGCGTGCAGATAATCAATAATATATTGATTCAGCAATCACTTATAGCTGTCCTTGAAGATACAAAAAAGAAATGTTGCTGCCCTCACATGGGACTAAAAGTCTTTATTCATATAAAGCTACAACTGCAACAAATTGTTTTTAACCTATTACTGCAGAAATAAAGCAAACAACTCATGTGTTCTTCTTTATCTACATTGATCCATCTTGACTATTGGCACAGGGGAACCCAAGGGTCAGAGAATAAGATCCAAGTTTGGTTCCCTCTTGGGTGATCAAACTCAGCAAAAGATTTCTCATTTAGGAAACTTGTCCAATAAACAGACCTCCTAACCATGCCCAGCTTATTTAGTATAAATTTAATTATATCTTAAAAAAAAGTTTAGTACAGGGAGAACAAGGGTAACACTCTCTAACCCAGATGGACCTTGCTACTGCTGTGTAGAAATAGAAATATAGGACTGTAGTTCCTTCACTTTCGGCTAGTAGTGAGAGTAGAGAGCTACAGTACCGCCAGCTATCAATCCTTGTTGGAGCACAGGTGCATAAGGTGGAATACCATGCAGTCTGTATACCTATCTTTTTATACCTTATTTTTTTTCTTAGGAAGTGATGTCACACCAAGCTAATACTGCAGCTGCTATCCTAAACAGAGAGTTTCTAGAGCTTTTTACTCAGATATGGTAAAACATTCTACAGAATAAATATAGCATTGTACCTTGCACTATTGCAGCTAAAATGCCCCTGTAGCTTTCCTTCTCCTTTAATAGAAATGATGACAATACTCACTTCAGGGTCTCTTAGGATACTTTGCAAGAAATCTTCCGGTGAGTCAAACACTTATGGACATGCAGTGCAATTCCAGCCCCTTTGAATACTCAAATGGGGATCCCCTGCAGATGCTGATTCCTTCAATCTGGACTCCTCTCACACTCTCTGTCTCTCCAGCCACAGTATCTGCCTTCGCTGTGCCAGCCTAAACCAAACTACAGATTACTACTGCATGGTTCTCTCTGCCTGGCTGTTCTCTGCAAGGCTGTGCTGCTTCCTCTTCCTGCCTGCCAATTCCAGGCTGCTGTATCACTTTCTGCAGTCCTGAGATCATTGTGCAGCTGGTTGCTAGGCATACCACAGACAGACAATGGCTCCAGTGCCGGGCCAAACGGACTGTGCGCCCTTGGCACCACTTCGCTGCCGACCGCCACCCCCCCCATTTGCACGTTGTGCGCGTGCATGTCACTGGAGCACAGTGTGAGCACGCATGCGCAGATCGCCGGAGTGGAGGGAGGCTGAATGATGGAAGGGGGTGGTGTCAAGGGGAGAAAATGGCGGAAGGGGAGAGCAGTGAACATAGGGTAGGCAGACGACAGGTACCTGCCCAGCACCCTAGGCAGGTGCCTCTTCTGCCTACCCCTAGTTCCGGCCCTGACTGGCTCTGTTTCTGCTCCATCACAGGGAACTGCTGCAGAAGTGCAAGGATTCTGGACTACCTACCTACATATATATATATATATTATTTTTTTTTGCTCCTGCCAGGTCCTGACTGGCAATCTGTGAGGGGCTCTTTTAAGATGTCATAGACTCTCACTGTGGAGTGGGCTGATGGTGGACTGGCTGGGCCATTATGTGCTTGAAATGCCAGAGCCTGTTTTGAGTCCCAGTCCAGACCTGGCTCCTGTTTGAACTTGATCCTTGCCATATGCCCTAGCCCCTTATTATCCGTAACTATGTCTCCTTATGTCTCCTTCCAGTACATTAACAATTACTAGTCTTCTCTCTGAAGTTATTAGATAAGTGAGTAGGTAAATAAGTATGTTCTGGGGCAGTGCCTGCTGTCATCCCAGGGTCCTTCCCATAGAGTGTGTTACAGAGTTTATGGACTTCCTTGCATGATTTCATCATTTTCATATGTTTAACCCATGTATATGTAGTATGTCAGATAGGCTAGTTCATGGGACATTTTAGGCAGCACTGATATAGAGTTTTGGGTTTATGAGATATTGGCAACATGTAAAGCATGGATTTTCTTAAAAAAAAATAAAAAGCAGTGATTTGTCTGAAATGATTGCCAAGCAATCTTCATTTTGCATTGGCCCTCGCCTATTCTAGGTGGGTGGCATTTGCTATCTAAACAATGTAACCTAAATCTTTTTACAAAAAAGATCTAAATATATATACATTTGTGCCAAGAAAAAAAAAGGCATTCTTTCTGTCTGTCGTGTTCTTACTGTGAAGTGCAACAGTGCTTGGCAAATAATTATTGTTTTACTTAATTATGATAATGCAGGTAATGGGTACGGAGAACTGTAGGGGGCTAATTACTATTGGATAATCATTCACTTGAATCTTCACACTACATACGCATTTCAGCTGCATTACTCATATGGCTTTTTACAGATGATTATAATCAGTAAAATTGGATTAGCATTAAGTCCACTATACTTGAGCAGTGTGCTTTTTTTTAAAGGCAACAAAATGAAAGCTTATCTTATTTTTATGTATATTTTCAATGATGTCATGAGTTTAAAGAGTCCAGTAGGAAAGACCCTACTTCAAGCACAAACATACACTGTCCTACAATAATATTATTGAGCAAATAGTTGAGTAGGAGCAGCTTTATATTTGTGGCTGTAAGATAATTCTGAAGGGGTCTGGCTTTGAATCCAAAACAAGTTGTTGCAACTCATCCCGGTTGTCACTGTGCTGTGGTGGTTTTGGTTTGATATGTTTTTGAAGAAAAAACTGTTATCAACCACCCTGATGGGGCCCAGACAGCTTTCTAATCAAACTTTCAAAATTTGTATATTCCTCTCCTGATATCTTTATCCAATCTATTTAGCATTTGACCTATCAGATGTGGCAGGGATCAAGTCTTCCAAAAGTAAACGTGTGCTAAACAATATTCTTTGTCTCACAAAGCAGATGTTCTGTCACACTTTATGGATGAGATTCTAGCTGTATTAATAACAGACTACAGTGCTAGGAAAACTAATTATCAGGTTTAATTTGCAAAGTAATTTAGATAAGAAAGCTTAACAAGGCCAGAGAATCCAGGCCATGGCAGTTACTGAATATATTTAGAAACAGAAACATCACTAATAGGAAGAGAATAGAAATGTGGAAAAAGAAATATAAGAAATAAGAAATGTATGTGTTGTATTGGTTCATTAAGGTAGACCTGGATAAGCATTTACAGTTATTGTTTTTCTCCTTTATGAAGAAGACATTGCATAATGAGGTATATGTATTGTATGTCTGAGAATAAAAATACCTGGCCAACTTTTGACTGGGAACCGTGTGAATGCAGAAACGGATCCGCACATACAAGTATTTGCAGTCGGGAATGTGCCCCTTTTATTAGTAATATTAGTAATATTAGTAATATATTTATTAAAGTGCCCGTGTGGTCTGGGCTATGTAGGCCAGACCTCTAGAGCTGTTAAAATCAGGTTAAATGAGCACAAAAGTGTCATTAGGAATTATAAGCCTGAAACTAAAGGAAATAATACTGAATGTGGAGGCAAAGATAAGAAAGATAAAGAGAAGTATAAAAAAGAAACTTTACTGGCAAAACATTTTTATTATACTAAACACAATGTCTCACAAATTAGATGGCAAATTCTGGAGGTAATAAGTAAAGATGCAGGTAATGATTTTAAAAGATCTTTGTTAAGGAGGGAAGCCTTTTGCATATGGCAATTGAAAACACTTTCCCCAAAAGGTCTTAATGAAAATTTTAATTTAACATGTAATAGGTTTTAGCGGTTTTATATTGTCATACACTTTTAGTGATTATGTGATTCAATCCCCTTTTTACCTCCACAGATGAGAATCACTGGGGTATTTCCAATAAGAGATATGATAATCACAAACCTGGGCAGTGAGTAAAATAATATGCATATTTGATATTGTATACACAGATTTTTTATAAGGACATTTGAGAATGGACTGCTTTTTGATTAATTGGACTAATTACTTCACTAAGGAGAAGAGGTGTGGGAAACTGGGAGGGACTGAGGGTTATAAAAGAATATTGGGCACATTCCCCGACTGCAAATACTTGTGTGTGCGGATCCATTTCTTCATTCACGCGGTTGCTAGGTGAACGAGCACCACAACAGCAGAGGAGTAGAAAGGAGGTGTGCGGTGGAGACACAACATATGTACTTTTGACTGGGTTCATAAGCTTTGACTGGTACTGTTATTGCTTCTACAGGTGTGGGACATGGAATGCTTGGGACCTGGGGATTTCCTGATAAGTGGTATTTCTATAATTTGGATCATAATTCCTTAAGTCTGCTTAAAAATCATTTAAATATCAATTAAACCCAATAGGATTGTTGGACCAAGTACAATATACTATTTTATTATTGCAGAGAAAAAAAGGAAATCATCTTAAAGGACCAGAAACATCAAAAAAAAAAATTTTAATTCTTGAGTATACATTGAAAAAAAACACCAAGACAAATTAAACTTTAAAACTGCAAAGTATTTATGTAACAAAAACTTACCCTCGCGGTGGGGCCACTTCACTTCCAGGTATTGCCTCCTAGTGCGCGCAATGGCGCCAAATTTTAAATATAAAAGAATCCTTTTGAAATATGCTCTTTGCCCATGATAGGTTTATTCCTGGTGCCTTTCCCTGTGCTGCTAAGCTTCTAGTTTGTTCCTGATCTTCTGTGTTTGACCCTGCCTTGACTACTCTAATCTTTGAAACCTGACCCTTGCCTGAAACCTACTTTGATTCTGCTATAGCCTCCTGATTGACTTCCCGGTTTTGACCCCTGCCTGTTATTGGTCTCTGATTCTGTCTCATTCCATCTGATTGACTACCCGGTTTGACCTTTTGCCTGCCTGACTATCCTAGCTGTCCACCTGCCTTGACCCAGCCTGTTTGACCTTTGGCCTTAAAGACTTTGCAATACAGTCGCATCTGAGTAGCTGAGGGCTCCTCCCGAAGCCAAAGACGGTCACACTACTGGTGAAGCACGAGCCTAGACCAGGGTGCTTGGCATTTGTTCTGGTGTTGGGTGCCGACAGTGACACTTTATTAAGAAATAAGTTACAGAAACTTTTGTGTTCCTCTTCAAAAAAAGGGCGATCGGGCAATCCATTGTGCAGCGCTTGATTTCTCCTCCCTGCCTTCCTTATAGGAGATAGCCAGGGAGGAGAAAACGAGCACCGCATGATGGATTGTAGTGCTGGAAAGGAGTGGCCACTTCCTCTTTGGCTGTTGGATCTGGATCGACTGGATGTGCCATTGAGCCTGGGAGCAGGAAGGCCCCAGTAAAGCCACGTGACCCTAAAGGGACCAGCACCTATAGTGGGTAAATCGGGGAACAGGCCACCCCATGAACAAGGTTTAGTAAGAGCAGGGTAGTACTGTAATAGTCTCTCTAGGGAAAGAAAGATAGTCAGGATATTTAGTATGAACAGTGTGTGTTCCACCCAGGAGAATTAGTAGGAAGAGATCTTCTTTACAAAGCTTCCCCCGTGTTGCTTTTAGTGCAGGGATATTATAGTGATAAGGACTAGGACCTAGCAGCAGCTATCCAGCCTTACCTGGTGTTCCTATTAGTTCCTTTCGGCAACAGATACTTTGTAGAGGAATGGATGTACCCTTGTTTCTCAGGGCTCTGAGAAATAGTCTCCTTGGGATGTATGTATGAATATCTGCTGACAACTATACAACTCCTGTGTAACCTCTGCTACGTTCTGTGAACACTCCTGTGTGAGTATCTAAACCTGGGGACATTGCTAATTCAGTTGCTAATAAACGTTGACCTTTTGTTTAAAGAACCTCCTGTCACCCATTTCATCTTTTATTATACGAGTTTGCCTGGGTATTGTAGTTATACTGCCTCCTAAAGGATCACTTCCACATGGCAAGGCCCTGCCCTGGTGTGTAGATCGCAGTGTAACCCATGGTTTCCTATTACTAGCTGGACATTAAATCTGGTTGTGCTGTATAGCCCAGAAAATCGTTACAGTATTCATATTTCTTTTTTGTTTATTAAAACAGTGACAGAGAATTGTTTACCTAAACAATTACTATTATCCTGTAGTTAGCTTCGTTAGTTTAACATATAGCTAATGGTATCCAGATGAACAACCCCTTCCATTGAACCCTTGTTAACTGATTTAATTTACAAGTAAATAAGTCCAGGAATGTATCAGTACACTAGTAATAAAATGATACTTACCTTAAAAGAACTGGAAAATTGAAAATAGTTTCAGGAAGCAACATATTAGTGTAGTAGCATTGACATATATTGGTTGAACACCAACTTACACAGCAGAATTTTACAGAAAGTGTGTGCAAACATTACACATATGAAAAACAATCACTAACTAACGCAAAAGCTAAGGAGAGCCCTGCCCAAAAGAGCTTACAATAGAACACAGCATACTGCCCCTTTAACATCAAGTTAATGCTTTTCACTGTTTATTAGCAAATGCCAAACAGTCACTATTTAAACTAGTAATGCCCTAGCTGACGTATTCAGGGTGTTGCTTATTAGAATATTATTGAAAAGCAATTGTCATTTTCTTCCAGAGTTCAACTCTAAATATTATGTGTAATACTCACTTATAGCAAAGTCCGCTTTCTGTTAATAAGAATGGAATCTTAAGAATCATATCATAATATGTTGCCCAATCTGCCAAAATGCTTAATCTTCCATTGCGTTGTAACAAAATAAACCCATTTACTGCTGCACACAAGTGATTATACTGACTGTTTGCAGGCTATAAATGTGATGTATTCTCACAGTAATTACACCGGTTGATTCGGTGAAAGTCGAATGAATGTTGTAATTCTCCCTTTCCCCCATGCCTTCTACTCTCTATCTTTCCATCATGGCGTTACAGACGCTGCATTTTTGGCATATGCTGCTGGTATCGCTGTACTGCAAGACTTTGATCTCCTGCAGGAAACATGACAAAAGAGTTTAATTAACATAACAAGAGGATTAAGGAAGAAATACATTATGGTATATTAACATCTGTATTATTGTAATATTGTTGTAGTGTGCACAACTCCTTTTCTCCTTTTTTTATAACTAGTGCAATAAAAGATAAGGCATTAAGAAATTTGCCCTAGGCTTATCAAGGCAAGATGGATATAATCTGCTACGTAGTACCTTATGATTAGGTGATACCAGTAGGGGATTCAAAGTAACTGAAAGTACCTGCATATCTATTCAGCAGAAGGGATTACAATTGGCTTACCACAAAGTAATAATTCTTTTATGTTCTGCAATTAAAGATAACAATAAATAACAATGCAGACACTGAATTTTTAAAATGAATGTTGGGTCAGATCATGCTGCTAGCTTGTTTGTTTTTAAGCCACTATTGGGATTTAGGATGTCAGAATAATAAAAATCTACTAGACTGTCACATACAAAATGTAAATATGATATTAATAGTTATGTTTGAAATACATACTAAATGACCAAGATTATCCAGACACATTTTTAGATGAAAATAGGTACTCCATCTAAAAGTTCATATCCTTGGTTGGAACACTTAGGGGCAGATTTATCAAGGCTCGAAGTGAAAATGAGAATTTTTGAATTCTGAATTAATTTTTTTGCTTTTTTATGTCCAAAACTGTGAAATTCAACTAGGGAATTGTTAAAATTCAATTTGAGTATTTTTAAAAAGTTCTTATTTGATTTTTCGAACACACTGGCCCTTTAAGAACTCAAATTCCACTATTAGCCACCTTAAACCTGGCAAATTGCTGTTCTAGTCTATGGAAGACATACTGGGATCAATCTGGAGATTTTTGCAGCTTCCTGACATTCGAGTTTGTTTCAAATAATTTGATTTGAATTCAATTTGAGTTTGTGGGTCATTCCTATTCACTTGATGATCGAATTGGTCAGTGATTGGTCGGATTTTGAGTTCATGGGATATCTAATATAAGTAATTCTAAAAAGACAACTGGACTTGCTGAGTAATCATTGAGGAAATTTCACTACTCATCCGAGCAGCTTCTTCAGTTCTACTGACTGGTATGGGAAATTCTTGGCATATAAACTATTCCACTAATCCAATCACAATGGCACATTGTAACTCTTCAAAGAGGTGACATCTGAAGTTTACAGAGGTGTTGATTCTGTGTAGTTACTGTGATAGGATTACTAATGTTTCATGTTACTCCTAGACACAGGTGTTACTTGTGAGAGTTGCATGAATGGATGTGTGAAGTCTTCTGAAACCGACGGGGTAAAGATGTTAGAACAGCATTGTATGTAGACAGTATCGAAGGCATGAATTGACATGAATTGCCTCTTTCACACCTTGTTCAAACCATTGCTCTTCTTTATCCAAGATATGTACCTTGCTATCGTCAATGGAGTGTCCCTTGTCTTTTAGGTGCAGCAAGACAGTTGATTCTTGCCCTGTAGAATTCTCTCTCCTATGCTGAGCCATTCGCTTGGTGAGCAGTTGTTTTGTCTCCCCAATGTATAGATCTGTGCACTCCTCCCTACACTGGACTCCATATACCACATTGCTTTTTTTTTCTTTTGGTGTTGAGTCCTTTGGGTGTACCACTTTTTGTCTCAGTGTGTTGCTAGGTTTGAAAAACATAGGGACATGGTGTTTGTTGAAAATCCTCCTGAGTTTCTCAGACACTCCAGCTACATATGGGATGACTATGTTTCGGCTACGATGTGTCTCCGGCTGGGTAGTTCTTTTGTTGTTCCTGTTGGGCTTGGTTGCTGCTGTTTTGACAAAGGCTAAGTCTGGATAGCCACATGCTTTCAAAACTCTGCTGAGATGTTTTTGCTCTTTATCTTTGGACTCTGTATCAGTTGCCACACATTCCACCCTGTGGTGCAGAGTTCTAATGACACCCAGTTTGTGTTCCAGTGGATGGTGGGAATCAAACTACAGATATTGATCTGTATGAGTGGGTTTCCTGTATACTTCCATTTTCAAGTTACCCCCCTCTTGGATGCATATCAAACAGTCCAAAAAGGCAAGTTTGTGGACATCTTCCCTTGTGAACTTGATGTTATTGGCCACTGATTTAATATGTTCTGTAAAGGCCACCACTTCATTGGATCTGATTTTTACCCAAGTGTCATCCACATACCTGAACCATTGACTCTGTGTTGTTCCCTGGAATGTCAGTAAGGCCCTCCTTGCCACTTCCTCCTTGTACAAGTTAGCTACAGTGGGAGACACTGGAGAGCCCATTGCACAGCCATGTGTCTGTCTATAAAAAAGGTCCTTGTATTTGAAGTATGTGGTGTTAAGGCACAGATCTAGCAACAAACATACTTGGTCAGGACTGACCTTCGTTCTGCTGCTGAGGGTGCTATCTAGTAGTTACTGTGATAGGATTACCAATGTGTCTAAGAGTTGCCTGACACATTGGTAATCCTATCACAGTAACTACACAGGAACAACACCTCTGTAAACTTCAAATGTCACTTCAAATGGGAATATAAAAAAAACAGCAAGAAAATTGGCGGACTATTGAAACCATCAGACAGATCAACTTTACCATTGAGGCCCTTAAGCAGAAAGTTGATCATCTTAAACAGAGTCTGGCAAAACAACTGCCTGATGGAACTCTGGAAAGGGTGCTTGTTTTTGTTGCATGCACAGATGGCCCAACACATTAAGAGTAAGGAGAGACAAATAAGCAAATTCACCACCTTACTGTCATGAAGCAGCAGTTGGAAAAGGACAGAAGAACAAACCTGGAAGCAGAAAGATGAGACACCATAGAACACCAAAGACACATGGGTTAAGAACCTACCAGATAGGGCACTAACTCAGCCGGAAAAGGACGTGCTAGCCAAGGGGTTAAACTATGCAGTGACACCACAACACATCCCAGTAGTTGAACTCATCACGGCCACAGAATCGGCTATCAATAATTATCACATGAAAAAGGAAGAAGCGGAACAACTACGTCTAAAAGTGTCAGCTGCCGTGTCAAGTGCCAGAACACCTGCCTCTAATCCAGTGGTCCCCAACCAGTAGCTCGTGAGCAACATGTTGCTCACCAACCCCTTGGATGTTGCTAGCAGTTGCCTCCAAGGAGGTGCTTATTTTTGAATTCCTGGCTGGAAGGCAAGTTTTGGTTGCATAAAAAACAGATGTACTGCCATACAGAGCCTCCTGTAGGCTGCCAGTCAACATAGGGGCTACCAGTAGCCAAATACAACCCTTATTTGGCACCACCTAGGTGACTTTTGCATGCTTGTG
This sequence comes from Xenopus borealis, assembly GCA_024363595.1. Lineage (NCBI taxonomy): Eukaryota > Metazoa > Chordata > Amphibia > Anura > Pipidae > Xenopus > Xenopus borealis. The sequence continues at coordinate 69,477,179 of CM044438.1, forward strand.
TTGCTCCCCAACTCTCTTTACATCTGAATGTTGCTCACAGGTGAAAAAGGTTGGGAACCCCTGCTCTAATCTTACTACACAAGAAAGGAGAGCTCTCAGTTCTCTGAGTAAGGACCCGAACATCACTATCCTGTAAGAAGATTAAGGGCGATGCACAGTGGTGCTCAACACAATTGACTATCATGATCGAGATTTATACTGCCGCCTGTACCCCAGAGAAGCCACACCATACTCCAAAAGATACACAAAGAAGGAGCCCCACTAAGGCCCATTGTCAGCAGCATAAATTCAGTGACATAGCATTGCAAAATTCTTGGCTAACATCTTAGCCCCATTGGTAGGCAATACAGTGCATCATATCCATAATGCCAAAGAGTTTGTAACCAAGATTCATGGCGTTACACTAGAGGCAGAAGAAACAATGGTATCTTATGATGTCACTTCATTATTCACATGTATAGAGGCAAAAATCTAATTTTTTACAAAACACATATCGAATTTGAATAACTCCCCAGTCGAATTTGAATAACTCCCCAGTCGAATTTGAATAACTCCCCAGTTGAATTTGACAGTTTTGACCATAAAAAAACGAAACAATTTGAATTTGAATTTTCAATTTGACCCTTTATCTGCCCACTACTACTAAGTTCCAAACTATCATCACAATATCAAGATGAAAGTGTATAGGTTTTGGACTGGTATAGTGGAAATACATCCTCTGGAGTGAAAATTGGCAGTCTGGGTTTCAGTTTGGCAGATGGCAGGAGAACACTACCTGTCTGAATGCATAATACAGACAGTGAGAAATAATAATACGGGCTATTTTCCAGCTCTAGCAGTGGTTAATTCCACCCTCCATGAAAAACTGCTGTGCAACAGAAATCTAAGTAACAGAAAAATGATTAAAAAAATGAAGGACAATTTCAGATTGTCTTGAAATATCAATGTTAACATCATACTAGAACTTAATTTAAAGATGAACTACCTCTTTAATGACTTGAGTATTCTGCAAAAAAAGAAATTTGTTCTTAGATAAGATTAGATTTTCTGTCATTAGTTATTTATATTTCTTTTATACTAACAGGCTGGCTCAGTGCAGACGTATTTTTTCCACTGATGAGGTTAAGGATACATCCAGATTCCACAGTAAGTAAATCATTACCCTATATATAGATTTGAGAATTATCTTTGCAACCCACAAAGAAAGAAACCTGTTAACACATTAGTGGACTTTCACAACACAGTTTTATTCCCCTGAACTTCACTTAGAAGCCTGATATCCCGAGAATGTGCATGATCTCATGTTATATACAGTGTATTAACCTATATATTGTTTATATACTAGCAAACATTGTATTAGCCTTATACAGTATTTCATTGGGATCACCACATGGAATAGGATGAAACGTTACATTTTATGAAGCTCATCACTTTATACAATATATAAATAATGTGTTGTGATCCACATTAATTCTTTGCTGATACAATCTTGCTGAGATGCAGAGTTATTCACAGAAATTACGGTACAATACTCTTTCCTGGTACTAACAGCAAGTAAATGAGAAATAGGTTTTATATCATGTTGAAAAATTCAATGGATTAACTTATTTAAAATTATCAAAAGCCCTTTATAAAGCATAGCTCAATATCAGAGGAAAGTCTCCCACTAGTCCCAGAATTTACTCTATCCCCCAATGTAATAAAATAATCTAAGTTTGCCGAGAAACAGTAACCAATAGCAGCCAATTAGATGTTTGCTTTTAAACAGGTGACCAGCAAATGCTTCCTGCTGATTGGTTGCTATGGGTCACTGCTCCTGGGCAAACTTTGTGTCTTTTATTATATAAAAAACATTGCATCCTAAGAAGTGTGAATACGTTTAAATGATAATTAGATTTTATTAAATGGCAAAACTGAAAATAATCTTGAAAAATACTTTTGGTTTTAGAGTTATATGTAAATGTAACTGCCATTCCCTTTTTTGTTCTCTGCACTGCTGGTTCTGACTCTTGAAACAATGTAGGAGATTGGTGCTTTGTGATGGTCACATGAACAGACTGGTTATACTATTTTATATTTTATCAACTAAGACATTTCGTTTTTTTAATGGCTCTCTATCTATTTCAGTGGGGATTCTGAAGATGTAATTATCACATGAACTCTAACATCCATCTATTGTTAAATATACCCTGAAAAATCCCTAAGAAATGGAGTGCGAGGGAGTTTTAATCTGGCAGACTGTGGAAAGCTCTAATTTGACTCTTTAAAAAATATGACCCATTGACTGACTTTATATATGCCCCCAAAGGAATGTTCACTAATGGGTCCAATGATGTAAATGTTTTTGTGATTAATTCCTTTAAGAAAAAAGTTTTACTCTATTAGCTTTGTGTATTTGAACTGCCACTATAGACGGTGCAGGCAACAACTGGCATTTCACCCCAACAATCTGCATGTTGTATTAAAAAAGATAAATCCAGGCCTTTATTCACATGGTGGAGCAGTAACATCACATAGCAATAGTGGTTTTTAATCTGACATATCTTGCAACATTAATCATAGATTTCAGAAATGCTCAACAGGATATGCATTTAAAACTCTAATGACAAGTATATTGTAGGCACAATACTTATATGTACTGTATTTGCTGCATCCACAAACTGGATTGACTACTGAGACATACAGAGTCAGGAGAAACAGTACCAGATGGATAAAAAAATATGTGTTGGTCTCACACAAATACAAAGTAGTGGAAATGTTATATTACATGGAAGCTAAACAAAAGATTAATACTTTAAAAAAAGTTTGCTTTTTATTTACCTCTGATAAGATGGACAGTTTAAAGGGATTTTGTCCTGATTGTTGTGGTGTAGATTTCCTTTAAATTCTAAATTACTATTAACACTGCAAATAATTCATGCTACCATGTAAAATTTTATTCCTAACCCAACAAATCTATTTTGTCTTAGTTGTAATACTGGTGTGTAGGCATACGGAACGCATATTAGGACATTCTTGCGTAAAAACGCTGTCCTATATGCGTTCTCGTAAGTCTTTGGAATGCGGAGTACACTGTTTTAATACTCACCCGACCAAAAAATCTTCAGTAGGGGATCGGTACTCGCTCCTCACACTTGCGCTGTCAGCCCTTCTTCCTTGCGCTGTCAGACCTCCGTCCTCTTTGCTCACGCCTCCGTCCTCGCTACTCACGCCTCCCTCCTCAATACTCACGCCTGCCTCCTCGCTTCTCAGCCAATGAAAATCAGCCCTCCTTCCTCAGCCCTCCCACTTCGCCACTCAGCCATTAGCAAAGAGGACGGAGGTCTGACAGCGCAAGGAAGAAGGGCTGACAGCGCAAGTGTGAGGAGCGAGTACCGATCCCCTACTGAAGATTTTTTGGTCGGGTGAGTATTAAAACAGTGTACGCCGCATTCCAAAGACTTACGAGAACGCATATAGGACAGCGTTTTTACGCAAGAATGTCCTAATATGCGTTCCGTATAGGCAGCCATCTCAGGTCATTTTGCCTGGTCATGTAGCAGGTTCGTGCAGCCATTACACTTCAACAGTAACTTCAATGCTAACACTTTAAGCTGTATGGAAAGTACTGTGTATCCATAGTATAACTCGTGTGCACAGTGACACCTACAGGCTATTAGTATAAACACCACACTATTGTTTCTCCTACTTATTGTAACTGAATGAGTTGCAGTGAGACATGGATTTTTACTATTATGTGCTGTTCTTATATTTACCAGGGAGCCATTATCTTGTTATCTTCCCGTTGTCCTGCTGATGGGCTGCTGGGGGTAGGAAGGGAGGGTGGTGATATATCTCCAATTTGGAGTGCAGAAGTAAAAAGTGATTGAAGTTTATCGTAGCACAAGTCACATGCAGGGGAGATCCTGGACCCTCAGCCACCTGAGGCAACTTGCTGTTGTTGCCGCCCCCCTCCCCTGGGCGCTCACCTTTTTGCGCCTTTGGGAGTCTGGGAGGTCCACGAGGGCGGCTTAGAGGGTCAGGACGCTAGCACATATAGTGCATAATTGTGCTCTCTGAGCCAAATTTCTGGTTTGAAAACTGGAAATTCAGCTCTTAAAGTACCAGGAGCGCATTTTTCCTGCCCCTGATACCTAGTGGGGTGCTGCCACCTGATGCAAGTTGAGAAACTCGGCTCATTGGTGGAGCATCCCTGGTCACGTGACTGGGAAAACCTGTGAAACTGACAATATGTCTAGCCCATGTCAGCTTTCATTACATTATATTTAAAAACAAATCTCTTTGCTCTTTTGACAAAGGATTTCAGTGCAGAAGTCTGCTGGAGCAGCACTATTAACTTATGCATTTCGAAAGTAACCCTTTAATTCTGAATGCTTGATCCAGGGAATGTTTCCAATTGCCACCTGGGTCATGAAGGAATTTTCTGCCTCCTTAGGCATAATTGGCACTGGACTTCAGGTTTTTTCTGGATCAAAACAGTAAAGCTGTGATACTGTATTATAAGTTTAACTTGTCACAGCAGCTGTAGGACCTTGCCAGAATACAGCACAGGAAATTTTAAGAGAGAGAAAAAGGAGGTTCTCGCTTGTGACTGCACGGTGGTTTGATTGATACAGATGCTACTACTGCTTGTGCAAGGTGACAACCTGCTTGGATTTCCTATCACTGAGACACTGCAGAGTCATGACCAGCAGCAGGGCTGCTGAACTTATCTGAAGGTGGCTGCTGGTTATAAATTTTGGGGCCATCCTCTCTGTGGGTAAATGCAGTTTAATACTCAGTGGTGTATAAAATGACATAGTGCTAGCCTGAAAGTTCAACTATAGAAGTGAAAGTCAAATCTTCAGTGAGGAACAGCAGAGCATGGTAGCAATCTCTTATGGAATTCTGGCTTAGAATATTGCCTTGGAGTGAGGCTGGCAAGGTCCTCTTTATTTGAAAAAATGTGAATTAATGCTGTGGCTATTTTACCCTATTTCTTGCTCCTGGTGTTTTATTAAGGTATGTAACAATGGGATTCAGTGGGATGGCTGAGGGCAAATGGTCAATCGAGGAGTCCCCTTATCATGTCAATTCCCATGTCAGGTGTACCCGTGACCCTACAACAAACCCATACTTACATAAAATTAACTGTTCAGTTACCCTTAACAGAGCAAATCCCAAAAGCCCTTGCCTACTGGAAGTACCTTGAGGGGGAAGTTCACCTTATTACAATTCACTTACAGGTACTGTATACAATGATGTAGTCAATAAATGTCATCAACGATAAGGTTGTATTGATATTTCTTTTATGGTTTTATTCTGCAAATAATGAAAAAAAATAAAACTATATACAATTGCTTGTAATGCTATGAACTAAAAAATGATGGTGACATTCTTCATTAATTATGTTATTTATGTGGGTGATAAACAGAGGTCAACAAATAATGAACGTTTTCTACTTCCATGATGTTGTTAGTGTAGAAGCACAATGCTGTCACAACGGGAGGACTTCGTTATTTGTGGGCAAGATAGTCTCATTATTAGAGCATTTAAATAACCAATTCTACCTCTACCATTCTATACCCCTATATAGTTCTAGAGACAGGTTAACGCTTTTCACAATAGAGCACATCTTTCTAATGAATCTGTCTGTGTTCATGGCAGGTGAAAGTTCCCACGAAGGAACCAAACTAGGAGAAGAGCAGTGTAGTCATCTTTTATTTCCATAAAGGTATTTATTTCAATGTGCTACTTCTTTCAGTGCTGAGAAAAAGCAGAATATTGCAGTGCAGCCACGGGGTTACTTTATCTCACATTTCATTCACAGTTTATAAATGTAAGATATATTATCACTTCATTTTAACAGCTGTCTAGAACTGTAATCATTTTCATGGTTTCTTTGGAGGTTTAACCTGGTGATACAAAACCTGACGACAATTACCTCTGTATGGAATTCTCAAGCATTTCAAATCTATACTGGTTTTCTCTCATTAAATGACATGTTCTCTGTAAACCTACCAATAACCAGCAACTGAAAAAATAAACCTTGTGCCACTATGCAAATTCTGTTTTTGCACTGTAATAGAAAATACTTTATATGATGGTGCTGATCCGTGATATAATTAAAGGGATTATCATCTAATTAAAAAGTGTTTGTTTTTGCCTGAAAGCAAAGTACAGATGAAGCCACTTTGGATTGTGCATTTGACACAGAATAACTTAACTCATCTATCCCATTTATCCCACTTATCACAGAAGATTGTGTCACAGCATCCCATCCAATTAAAGAGTTCACCATTGAAAACAATGGTGCTTTGGTATGCTAATGAAAAGGTTAAATGCATTAAATGAGTTAAGATAACTTTAGATAACACAGTTTCTTCAATTAGTCCTGAGTCATGACGCATTTAACTTACAAATCCAAGTGGCTGCATCTGTACATGTTTTAGTGATAAAAATTTTTAATTTGCTAGTTATCTATATACAACCCTATGGCTCAAAGATCAAATAAACTATTAACTAGAGAAACTCAAAATATAATTTTTATAAATATACTTGTAATCATTCTATTATATTATTATTATTAGTATATTATTATTACTAACTGGTCAATGGTCAGAGTCCATTACGTGTCATGAAGTTTTAATTTCGGTGGGGACCCTGCATTTTGGAATACATGTTTAGTTCTATACATATAGCCTTCACGTGTGGAGGGAGTTGTTTTGACAAGCGCACAGTAAGGGGCCGATTTACGAATTTCACGTGAAATGATCGAAGTTTGATCGAATTCGATCGAATAACGATCGTACAAATTTTTGGTGAAATTTGGCCTCTTCGATCATCGAATATTGAAAAGATAGAATGACCGTATATTCTATCAATCGAATATTCGATGATCGAAGGAATCCAAATTTTAAAGTTATTCGACTGCCTACTTCACCAGATTGAACCTGCCGAATTGCAATAAAAGCCTATGGGAAGCTCCCCATAGGCTTCAGAGACTAAGTCCTGCTCGAATACCATTCGTACGATCGTAGCGTTCGATCGTACGAATCGTATGAATTTTTCGGACTCTCAAAGGAAATTTCACTAATTCTCTCCGTGAAATTGAACGATCGGTATCCGATCGTACAAATTCATCGAGAAATCGGATATCGAGCAAAATGATAGCCTAAAACAATTCCATAAGCATTCGATAGTAGAATACTTATCGAATTGCTAATTATGGGGAATAATAGTAAATTTGACCCTAAATGTTTAAAGGCCTTGTTCACCTTCAGACAACTAGTTGTTTTCAGATAGATCACCAGAAATAACGACTTTTTCCAATTACTGTCTATTTTCTATTTGTAACCGTTTTTCTAATATTGAAGTGTAAAGTGTAATTTTTCACCTTCTAAAGCAGCTCTGGGAGGGGGGGTCCCCAGCTGTTCTAAACTGATACATTTCTTATCTTTGTCCCTGCTGAACAAAATCTCTGGGTTTCGTTACAGGCAGCTGTTAGAATTAATACAATAGTTGCTAATACTCCAGAGATGTTGCTGTGAAATGTATCGATTAAATGTTGCAAAATTGTATCAGTTTAGAGTCTGCACCTGAATTACTGAGCTGCCAGACTCAAACACCAGACACACCAACATTCAACTTTACACTTAGATTTTGGAAAAACAGTAAAAGATAAATAATGGAAATAAAAGTCTTTATTTCTGGGGAACAATTTGAAAACAACTGAACAGAAAAAAGAACAACCCCTTTAATGATTGCTAATTGAATCTAACCTGTGGGGTTTAACTATGACTCCCAAACAAGGGTGAGAATACTGATATACTACACTATATTTTTTCCTTTTTATGTTTTCCTCTTCCTCATAAAACTCGGTTTTGGAGAAATACACCCCGTAGTGGCCTGGATCACCTCAGGGAAATCCTCTATCCTGATTCCCTCTCCACTGGGATCCCTACACTACAGGCAATATGGCCTGGGAGCAATACCTCCAAACTGCCTCTCCTGTGTTGGAGTGCAGAACTGCTCTTTTTAGCTCAACCCTGACTGACTGACACTCCTAGAGTGTACTATTAGAGGAGCTATACCTGCCACTATCTAATGCCTCATTCACAGGGCCCTGTCCCCAACTTTACTGGACCCATGCCCAGGCTCAGAGCACACATCCACCCTGTCCCCAGGTGGAAGGCAAAGAGGAAGCTGCCACTCCTTTCCCAGCACTATACCAAAGTGAGGCAGGATGTGGTCACAGCGCCTCTTGGCCAATAGCAGTGGATATGCAAATCCTTAAACTAGATACATGAGCTTTTGCCCAGTAACTATGGAAAAGGAATAGGGATTTAAAGCCCTAGGGACACATTTAACCCTAGGGGCCCTTACACTTAGTTGGGATCAAGTACAAGCTAATGTTTTACTATTACACAGAAAAAGGAAATCTTTTTTTAAAATGTCGTTTATTTGATTATAATAGAGTCTAAGGGAGAAGGCCTTTCAGTAATTCAGAACTTTCTGTATAACAGGGTTCTGGATAACAGATCCCATAACTGTATAAACAAAAGTAGTGTTTCTAAAGCAAAACACAGTAGTTTTACCAGCGCAGAGCAACACTGCATTATATCTTTATTACTTTAAAACAATTTATTTTTTTTTTATGTTGCTGTTCTTTTAAATAGTATTTGGTACCATGACTGCAATTTAATTCAACCCTTTAGTTTTGTCTGCCATAAGACAAAGACTGCACAGTCGGAGTCTGATATCCAAACTTTATTGTTTTTTAGGAGTGTAAAGGGGATCTGTCACTCAGACATAAAAAACTGGATAATAAAAGTCCAGTTCAAAGTAATATGAAATACAATTTTTTTCTTTAAACATCTACAGCTTTTAAAAACGTATTTAAAAAGCTCAGCGGTCCATCATTTATTGCCTTCCTTTCCTCAATGCCTCCAGTACAGCAGTCACTTTTATTTCTGTATTTCCTAGGTTTCTGTATGATCCAATTGTGGATTCCAACAGAATAAAAAAGTTTGAAACAATTATATAGTGTAGGTAAAGTTTATTGTGCTCAGCTAATATGACACAATATTGGGAAGTCAGCAGAGGGAAAGATTGATTTATTATTACATGGTAAGATAATTATGACTCTGGTACCAATAGCTCCATACCTGAATGTTTTGAAGATATTTAACTCAGTGAATCCCCCTGCACATTTAAAACACTGTATACATTATTTTGAGCTTATTATTTCTTCTTCTTACTTAAATGTTGTGAACTGATTGGGGGACAGGGAACTGAATATCTCGACACCTACTCCTTATTCTGGCTTCCAAACCTAAATGGAACATGCATTTGTACACTAGGGCAGCAGCAATACCTATAGGCAGCAGCTCACATAAGCCTCCCTGCACTTATAGAGCAGTATAGCCTAAGCCCTGCAAAGGCAACATTGGACGTTATTTCCATGCGCTTTGAATTTAAAGATTCAGTCACACCAAAGGAAATAAACCGCTGTGACCACAGTGGGAGTAATTTAGATTTATAGCATTCAAACAAACATAGTTATTTAGGTGTGAACTAAATGAAAATGCTACATTCAGCAGCTGATAATAGGTTAGCTTTGTGTGAAAGCCTCAGATTATATCATAACCTTTATGTCTCCCAACTGTTCATTGTTTTGTTTTGTTTTTTTCTCCGCTCAGTGAATGTGCTGTGAATTTGTCTGTAATCAGTTAGATCACAAATATAAGGTGTTGTATGTTGCTCACCTCACTTGTGCCTTATAAGGAAGCTGTAGCTTTATTCAGTTAACAGATCTGTGTTCTGAGAGTTATTCGTTTGACGTATGTCCTATTTCAATGTAAGCAAATATACTGTATGCTTTTAGATGGATGCCTTATTGCCTCCCTTCAATATAATTGATTTTATTAAACAATACATGTGAATCATTAATGTATTTTACAATATTAACAGTTGTACCCCACTGCATGAAAGAAAAAGGGGGATGCTCTATACTTACTACTCCTGCTTTCTCCCATTTGCATCGTCATTACTCCACATTAATAATGGGCAAGTGATAGGGAAGTACAAATGAGGAGTAAGGATTAAAATACATTATATTAGACTTTTTCCAAGGAAACCATGGAAATCATTCCTCTCCTTGCACAGTGACTTTATAGACATAACAAATCAGGGCAAATCAAATTTATACTGTATCACATATCTATACACACACTTTAGGTTGATGGTCTTTTGTTTATGATGCATACTGTAATTAGTGGTGGAATGATGCCAGCCTGTAGCTCTCCTTCTCTCCATCTAGTCTGTAGCATGACTATGCAAATCCTGTTTTACTCCGCCAATACCTTTTTTATTTAAATGATAAATTGCATTTCAGCATCAGGTAAAAGATATGCATCATTCTATCAAAAATCTATTTTATATACTAATATTTAGCATTTCAAGGGTGGGTAAATGGACCATTTGAGTTACATCTGTAAGTTATAACAGTCCTAACTACTAATAAAATGTAAACTATAGCACAAAGGTACTAGCTGTAAACAATATTGCAGCCTGGCATGTTCAGTGACAGGTTGGATGCACACAGCATGAATGAGTGACCCGTGATAGGCAGAAGGCTTGAGGCTATAACAGTACTTCTATTAGGGCAAGGCCAGACGGGGAGATTCGGGTCAGATCTGTCGCCTGGTGACTTCTCGCCGCGACTAATCTCCCCCGAATCTCCCCAATTAGCTAGTCAGCGCTGCGCACTCGCTAGGCGTAAAGTCGCCTGTGCTTGTTCACACGCAGTGGCGAGATTTTAAAAGTCGCTCAAAAATGCCTGGCGAGACAATTTTGAGTGACTTTTAAAATCGCGCTGACTAGCTATTCGGGGAGATTCGGGGGAGATTCGTCGCGGCGAGAAGTCACCAGGCGACAGATCTCCCCATCTGGCCTTGCCCTTAGTCCCATAAAATGGTTGTACCATATTTTTCCAGGCAATACAGACTATAGCAATATGCTGTGACATACCTATTAATTTTGAGTATGTTATGGACATACAATATAACATGGCAGTAGTAGAGGAAGTTAAAGAATTGAGGAGGCAGCATGAATCTTCCACATGCCATTTCAGCAGCAATTTAGGGATTGTTGCTTGTTTGGACTGTTCAAAACGAATTGGTTTCTCGTAGGCAACTGCCTAAGTTCTTAAATTTTCACTTTCACTCAAATTTCTGTGAATGTCCTCTTGACTTGTCACCAGTACTGACCTATTGCCAGTTAATAGATTTTTTACACCAACAATATGGGAGTACATTATGAAGAAAGTAGCAGTGTTGACTTAGTATTTTATGGGGGGAATGTAGTTAAAGTCACTACGAGAAAAACATTGCGTACCAATAAGAGTAAAAATCCACATCTCACAATGTAATATTGTTTCTTAAATGGTTATTGCATTGTAATTGCACACTCTTAGGAAGTGCTTGAAGGTGTCATAATCTTTTGGAGCAAACATTGAGACTACATTGATAGCACATTAACGCAAACTAGAAAATTTACAAATGGGCTTCCACTGGCGGAAGTGATCGCTAAACAGTTTCCGGGGATTTTAATTATACCAGGATAAAATTTAAAAAATGGAAATTAAAACTTATATAAGTAAGCAAATATGTAAGCAGATTTTGGGTATATTAATTGTCTCAAATGACTGATGAGACACCTAGATAAGGGGTTCTGTTGGGCTGATTGTAAAATAAAACATTAACACGCAACATCAATCACTGATATGTGTGTAAAGTAACAAGAAAATAGTGGAGTTTTAAAAAGTTCTGTTAAATCAACCAAGAAAAGGTCCATCTAGAATAAAACACTTGAGAATGGTTTAATCTTTTATCCTCTTATATCTCAATTCTACTCCCAGAAGCTCTTTATTTAACAGCAAGACCTTATCATGACAAAATATATCTTCAGAGTACATTGTTGTACCTATTTATAAAGAAAATTATGAATTGCAGCTTGACCCATATGAGTGGGTTCCATGTATGAAAAATATATTTTTGGCCCATTTTTCTTAAGAATTGACCCCTACAACCTGGAGTTTATTCCAAATCTAGTTTTGGTGTAGAATAGATCTAATTTTGCCTTCCAGATATTACACACACAAAGGTGACTGTTACAGTTGAGAACATTTTTATACATATCTATGGTTTCATCACAAATATCTTAGATTTGTGTTTAATTCTTCTATGTCCACACAGCTCAGTTGTGCTCCCAGAACTGCTGCAGGAGAGGATATTTTTAATTAGTAAACAAGAAATAGACGGGAACATGGGGTTTGTATCAGTTAGCTTCACAGACTGGACTCAAATTTCATTTATTTAATATCTGCCTACAAAGAATTTGAAATAGTCACGAAATAAAGACGCTTTGGTGACAAAAAAGTGAAAACATTGCTTGCTGATCTTTTTTTACATTAATCTTTATTTGAATTCACTACATGGTGCATAAATATAATCTCATTCAACAAACACCAGTATTAATAAAAGCTGGTCCTCCTTTTGTTATAAAGTCCTCTATGCTTCTGTTTTATATTTCATTTTGGAACATTGCTGGTGGGACTTGCTCCATTCAGCCAAAGAGCATTAGAAAGGATGGGCGCTAATATTTACAATTCTTGCATGATTTGTAGTTGGTGTTCCAGTTCACCCCATAAACGTTCAGCTGGGTTGGCATCAGGACACCTTAGCTGAATTGCCACAAAGTAGAAATCACAGAATTGTTATGACTGTATTGTATGCTGTAACATAGACATTTTATTTCACTGTAACCAAGGGCCACGGCTAAAACAATGGAAGAAAAAGGACAAGCCAAACCAGCATTATGTTATGGCAGCACACATTCAGGAAGGTAGTGTAGTTCTGGCATCTGTCAAACCCAAAATACCAAGGGGGTTGTGGTTGCATTCCATTGCTAATTAAAGTAAAATTAAAGACAACAAGCTTATAACTGAACAGGCTAAATTTAGTACAAACATACAACAGAGAGGAGATTGATGAATGTAAAATCTTTAGTTCCATCTTCGATTAGTTAATCTAATTATCCTATGATGGTTTATTAATTGACTTTGTGCAATTTCATACATTTTTAAAAACAGGAGGTTTTATTTACAAAGCCATGCTCATTAAAGGAGAATCAGAATCAGAATCAGAATGGGCTTTATTGCCAGGTATGTTTTCACATACTAGGAATTTGTTTAAGTGACAGAGCTCAACAGACACGGGTAATAAAAAGAGTATAAACAAGTATACAGAATGTACAAAATATACAGAATACAAAGAATAATGTGCAATTAGCAAATAAAGTGTTGTATGTACTACATGTGTTGTTAAGTGTTCATGACATGGACTGCTTGGGGGAAGAAACTGTTCCTGTGTCTGGTCGTTTTAGTGCTAAGTGCTCTGTAGCGTCGACCAGATGGCAACATATTGAAAAGGGAGTGAGCTGGGTGTGAGGGGTCCAGAGTGATTTTCTTAGCTCTTACTCTCACTCTGGATAAGTACAGATCTTGGAGAGTGGGAAGGCGTGTCCCAATGATTTTCTCCGCAGTCCAGGCTACCCTGTGCAGTCTCCTGAGCTCAGATTTGGCAGCTGAGCTGAACCAGACAGTAATAGAAGTGCAGAGGATGGATTCAATAATTGCGGTGTAGAACTGTGTCAGCAGCACCTGTGGCAGGTTGAACTTCTTCAGCTGACGGAGGAAGTATAACCTTTGTTGGGCCTTTTTCACAATGGAGTCAATGTGAGTGTCCCACTTCAGGTCCTGGGAGATTGTGGTGCCCAGGAACCTGAATGACTCTATTGTAGCCACAGTGTTGTCCATGATAGTGAGTGGGGGGAGAGCAGGGGGGTTTCTCCTGAAGTCTACAATCATCTCCACTGTTTTGAGTGTGTTGAGCTCCAAGTTGTTAAGACTGCACCATTCAGACAGCTCTTTAACCTCCTGTCTGTAGGCAGACTCGTCACCGTTCTGGATGAGGCCGATGAGTGTGATGTCGTCTGCAAACTTCAGGAGCTTGACAGAGGGGTCTTTAGAGGTGCAGTCGTTGGTGTACAGGGAGAAGAGCAGTGGGGAGAGAACACAACCTTGAGGAGCGCCAGTGCTGGTCACACGGGTTCCGGACGTGATTTTACCCATTCTCACTACCTGTTGCCTATCTGTCAGAAAGCTGGTAATCCACTGACAGACAGAGCTAGGGATAGAGAGCTGAGTTAATTTGGGGTGGAGGAGTGTTGGGATGATGGTGTTAAAGGCAGAGCTGAAGTCCACAAACAAGATCCTCACGTACGTCCCTGGTCTGTCCAGATGTTGCAGTACATAATGTAGTCCCATATTGACTGCATCATCCACAGACCTGTTTGCTCTATAGGCAAACTGCAGGGGGTCCAGTAAGGGTTCTGTGAAGTCCTTCAGATAATTCAACACCAGTCTTTCAAATGATTTCATGACCACAGACGTTAGGGCTACAGGTCTGTAGTCATTAAGTCCAGTAATTTTGGGTTTTTTTTGGAACAGGAATGATGGTGGAGCGTTTGAAGCAGGAAGGGACTACACACAGCTCCACTGATCTGTTGAAGATCTGAGTGAAGATGGGGGCTAGCTGGTCAGCACAGGTTTTCAGACAGGCTGAAGTCACACAGTCTGGGCCTGATGCCTTCCTTTTGTTTTTCTTGAAGACCCGGCACACCTCGTCTTCACTGAACAATAGGGCAGGGGTGGGGGAGAGGGGGGTTGAAGGAGGTGTGAATTGTGTTCTCTCAAACCTGCAGTAGAATTTGTTCAGATCGTCTGCCAGTTGTTGATTCTCCACACTGCTGGGGGATGGAGTCTTGTAACTGGTGATTTCTTTCAAGCTTTTCCACACAGAAGCTGTGTCTCCAGAGGAGAACTGAGTCTGTAGCTTTTCAGAATAATTCCTCTTTGCTACTTTGATCTCCTTTTCCAGTGTGTATTTGGCCTGTTTGTACAAGACTCTGTCCCCATTCCTGCGAGCATCTTCTTTGGCATAACGGAGCTGACTGAGTTTAGCTGTAAACCATGGTTTGTCATTATTGTAGATTAAACGAGTCCTGGTAGGAATGCACATATCCTCACAGAAACTGATATATGATGTTACAGTCTCTGTCAGCTCGTCCAGACTGTTGGCAGCAGCTTCAAAAACTGACCAGTCAGTGAGGTCGAAGCAGGCTTGTAAGTTCTGCTCTGCTTCATCAGTCCAGGGATTTGACACTTGGGGGTGCTAAATGTTAGACACCCCCAAGTGACTACTTTACCAACCTGATGGAAACCGCACTGGTCCAGGGTTCTTCTAGCGAGCAGCACAGAGAGATCCACATCCTCCTGCTTTGATTTTCACATTTCCAGGGGAAATTGCATGCGCTGTAGAGCAAAATAGACAACTTTTTCATTAAAGTTCAGCTTTCTGCTCTACTGCGCATGCGCAGCCCTGAGACAACGAGAGGAAGTAGGAAGTTGATCTCTCCGTGGTGCTCGCTAGAAGAACCCTGGACCAGTGCTGTTCGGCTGATAGGAGCACCGGCGCAGGGTATCAGGTAGGTAAAGTAGTCGCTGGGGGGTGCCTAACATTTAGCACCCCCAATTGTAAAATCCCTTTCCTTCTCCTTTAAAATACCAAGCCACTATATCTCATCACTGTAATCTCCTTATGGTGATTCTAACTATTTACCTTGGGTTATATTTTCCATAGCCACACCCTGCCTGGTGGCAAATCATTAGTTTCACAGTCTAATCCTCCCCTACTTTAGCTTTTATAAGAGACACTGATTCTAAAGGCATAAAACCACCATTAAGGCTTAGTCCAGACGGGGAGATTCGGGGGCGATCCGTCGCCTGGCGACTTCTCGCCGCGACGGATCGCCCCCGAATCTCCACGAATAGCTAGGCACCGGCATAGCTTGAAAACGCCGGCGCGTGTCCACACGGAGCGGCGCGATTTTTAAAATTGCTCCAAATTGCCTGGCGATTATTCACACTCCGTGTGAATAAGCGCAGGCGTTTTCAAGCTATGCCGGTGCCTAGCTATTCGGGGAGATTCGGGGGCGATCCGTTGTGGCGAGAAGTCGCCAGGCGATGGATCGTCCCCGAATCTCTCCGTCTGGACTAAGCCTTAAGGACAGTGGTGTAACGACCAGGTGTCCTGCGTTCACACCCAAGCCCACCCCCTTTGGAGATCACCAGAGCTGCAATAACAGTTGTCAAAAGCAGCTGGGCAGGGGGAGATTTTACAGAGCACACACCATCAGCACTCAGGCGTGTGATTCATAAGGGGGGGGGGCCTGATGGGGGGGCATCATGTACCAGGGTCCGCCGGCGAGTAGTTACACCACTGTGGACTGATGTGTGGAAAGTGCTGCAGGCACATGGAACTTTGGCCATTCTTCCTGTAGAATAACTCTGGGAAACTATACAAATGCAGTAGGGTTTGTGGGCCATTCCAGGGAGTAAAATAAAATAACAATAACAATAGATGTGCAGCTGCTAAAATGTATTACAGTTAAGATCTATCAAATTCAGATTTGTCTGTCAAATTGCAAGATGGTGAAGCGCTATTCATCAATTCAGAAACCACATTTCTGTGTAGTGGTGACCGTTACATATTCACCCTTTAGAATGTAAGCTTCTGTAAGGTGGGCCCTCTGATCCCATTTTTATTCTGTTGCCTTGTTTGTTAAATTATTGCTTTGTAACTTGCTCTATATTAAAAAAAATATGATGATGAATAAAAGCAGTGAAGTTATCATCAGCACTATGGTTTCACAATTTGAATTTGAATAATATCTCTAAACTATACCTGTGCTCTTTTAGTCCTTCTAACTGTCAGCGACTTTAAAGGAACAGTTCAGTGTAAATATAAAAACTGGGCAAATAGATAGCCTGTGCAAAATAAATATGTTTATAACATAGTTGGACAAAAATTTAATTTATAAAGGCCGTGATGTCTAAAAGAACAGAACACTACTTGCTGCTTTTCAGCTCTCTAACTCTGAGTAAGTCAGTGGCTTGAAGGGGGCCACATGGCACATAAAAATGTTCAGTGAGTTTGCAATTGATCCTTGGGTGCAGGTCAGATTCAAAAGTAACAGTTATGACCCATTGGTTACTGCCTGGTAACCAATCAGTGGAAACCAAGAGAGCTGCAAAGCCAGAAGTAGTGTTCTGGCTATTTTGTTACACATCCTGTCATTCCAGCGTTTATACATTACATTTTTGGCTAACTAACTATATATTTTGCACAGCCTATTTACCCAGTATTTATCCTTTCACTGAACTGTTCCTTTAAAATGAATGCAGTTCCAGAATGACAGCATGCATGATGTGGTGATTAGATTTTCATGTATTCTTTTAAGCATGTAATATGTTGGTTATGTGACTGTGCAGAATGTGATCTCCAAATGAAAAGAAAGATAAAAGGCAAATTCATAAGAGAAGGTTTAATCATTTAAGGATCTGATATACCCTGCCTTTCTCATTGCCTATCCTAGTACATACCTTCTTATACCTAGTGAAAAACACAAATATTTTGTTTACTGTATGCTTTATATAGGCAGTATTATTCTTGACATGATAGATCATATATGAAATAGTGTTGCCTTGCCCACAATATATAAGATAAATAGTATCACATACATTGCATTTAAATCCCATTCATTTTCTTTTTTTCTTGTACCGTTAGTCCCCAGGTTACATACGAGAAAGGGTCTGTAGGTTTGTTCTTATGTTGAATGTGTATGGAACATACAGATGCAGTCACTTGGATTTGTAAGATAAATGCGTCGTGACTCAGGGCTAATTGAAGAAACTGTGTTATCTAAAGTTATCTTAACTCATTTAATGCATTTAACCTTTTCATTAGCATACCAAAGCACCATTGTTTTCAATGGTGAACTCTTTAATTGGATGGGATGCTGTGACACAATATTCTTTGCTAAGTGGGATAAATGGGTTAGATGAGTTTAGTCACGACGCATTTAACTTACAATCCAAAGTGACTGCATCTGTATATGTTTGCTAATAACTAAAAATAATAATTAAATGCAACTTAGACAAATGTCTAAACATAGTATTTATTTTTATCTTTCTGTGCATATATATTTTTACCTTTCTGTGCTCTAGAGTAGATAACACATAGCAGAGGGGATTGGGGCAGGTGGTTTATTAAAGTTAAATGCTAATAAAAGTCAAGCAAACCATAGTATGTTACTGTAATAGCCCCATCTGTAAGTGTGAGCTGTATGTCGGTGTATGTAACTCAAGGACGCCCTGTATTTTTGTTTTCAGGTATTAAACTTTCTCAAATTCCAGTGATAGGCTTACAGTAGATAGCCTTTAATGGTAAAGCAATTTGAGAATTCCCAACAACTCTTGAAAAGTGTCCAATAATTTGGCCATATACGGGCCTATGAAAGCTGCCAACATAGCTCTCCAGAATAAGTTGACAGCTTATGAGATGTGTATGTGGCCCTCCCGACAACCTGCCCAACTAATATTTGTCGGAAAATCAGCTAGTTATCTATTGAGCAGGTTAGACAATCTTATTGTTGAGTAATATGTCAGAATGTTGCCATGGCCTACACTATTGGCCCAATGACCAAATAATTAGATTAACCTGACATCACAAGGGTGGGGTAGCCAAACTGGGCAAAGATCCCCTCTCTAAACAAGCAGTTCTTTGGGTCTGTTGCCAGCTCAATCAAAAGTTTTTCATTCAAACACATGGAAAGTCCATTCATTTGTATCTCAGTCGCTCTGAGTGTCAGGGTAGGCCTAGTAGGCGCCCTAGGGGAGTAGTAGGGACCAAGGAGGAAGCTTAGGGGTTAAGGTTCCAATAATGCAGTACAGGAAAGGATCAGGCAAGGAATCAAGGTCAAAGTCCAGGCAAAGGTTTGTATTAGCAGACAAAAACAATACAAAGTCCAGGCAATGGTCAAAATACAGGAAACAAGATCAAAGTCCGTCAATGCGCCTTTAAATATTTAAATTTGGCGCCAAAATGGCAAATGCTCGTGATGTCATCGTGCCACAGTGTCGTGGCGCCATGATGTAATCACGCCGGCGCCGCTACCCACGTGGCGGCCATGGGCGCCGCCATTGTGGGAGCAACGCCGAACCGAAGAGGACATGCCGCCTGGAGCTGCAGGTAAGACTCCGGGCGGCGCAATCCTGACACTGAGATCCCAAAATTGTTAGTTAAACAGACTCCAGCAAGCACACCAGGGGGCCACTAGTAGCTGTAAAGAGCCATATTATTCACCCTTGGTTTTCTTGTATACAGGACAATGGAGAGCTGCTGCATGTGGATGTATACACAATATTCCCTGTAAACAGATTGCACTTAACCTTCCAAGTGTACAGAGTGGATCCTCATTTTATTTTATGTATTATTTCAATGAAGCATCATAATGAGATACTGCTTTATATATATATAAAATATATCATCCAATTCTACCACGTCTTTTGGTTTTAAAATGTATATGTGCCTACTTTATATTATATATTGTAAACTGTTCCTCTAGGGATTAGACCCTGAGTTTAACTAATTTAGCAACCTAATAGCTATGTTAATACAGTGTCTGTAAAATATTATGTCTACTGATTATTTTGCAAGCTGCAGTATATGGTCCTGCTTAACAAGAAATTCAAAAAGGGAAGAAGGTAACGGAACAAGCCCTGTAGCAGCCTACACGAGGGCTTTATTGATCAAAGTCCAAATTTATCTAAATATTTTGATGAAAAAAGTTCTACCAAACTAGAATTCACAATTGGACCTTATTTATTATTAAAAAATCACTGTTATCTGATCGGAACAAAGACTAAAAAAAATCAAGCGAAAATTCGAATTAAACTTTTTTAAAATGTATCTAAATATTTTGATGAAAAAAGTTCTACCAAACTAGAATTCACAATTGGACCTTATTTATTATTAAAAAATCACTGTTATCTGATCCGAACAAAGACTAAAAAAAATCAAGTGAAAATTCGAATTAAACTTTTTTAAAATCACTGGATAATTTTTCAGAATTATTGCCCAAAAAGTAAGAAATAGTCGGCTTTTTGGGCTAATTCCAGTGCAGACCACAAAAACTTCCAAATAGGATAGGGACCTCACCGATTGACTTATTGTAAATACAATTTCGGCAGGTCTGAGATGCTGGATTTTCAGAACTGGACTTTTTCCATCTTCAGGGTTTAAAAAATCTCAAAAAAATTTAAGTTTTTTTCCACTACAACTGTGGAATTTATTGTAAAAAAAATATAATTTATTATAAATATAAATCCCAAAATGTGTTCATGATATAGAGTTCTCATTTCTGGGGGGGTGCGAGCGTACATGTATGCGTGTAAAAATAGACACTTTTTATCATGCAGGTGAAGTTTGAAAGTAAGCACATTTCTCATCTAAATCTGTATATCCCAGATCAGCTGAGCACTCCCTTGGAAGAGAAATTTAACAACTCAGAACAGACACATTTACACAAGAGAGGCAAATTTGACACCTTTTCAAAATCTGTCCCATTACCATTTGCATATGGCTTTCCAACAGGAGCAGAGAGCAAAGCAGAATACACTACATAGTGAAACCTAGGCTATCTCCAGGTAACTTTAATAACCACTGATATGGCATTTTGTGTCAATGAGACAAGCTGGCCAGATTTTTATACAAATTAAATTAAGCACATGATGAAATTGCGAGGCATCGGAAAGGCAAAATCATATGTGTATATTAGGTGACTGGGATTCTTTTTGTTAGTAGCATTTGTCACACTGTCGAGACAAAGAACCAGAAATGTTTGCCTGTTCATTTCATGCTTCTGCGTTTATCTTGCATATAATACACAAAAGCCGTAAATATCTTATAAAATTATATCCTTATAAAAGGTGAGTTCTGATGTCATCAGTTATAAACGGTGAGTTCTGATGTCATTTCTGTCACATGACTCCCTGAAACTTGTGTAGGGACCCATAAGTAGCATGGCCCTTATGGCTTCTTCCCTCGCCCTTACATTAGCTACCTGCTATTGGACTAAGGTCCAGATAGCTATAATGTATCATATTATTGGTTATAGGTAGTGACCACCCCCCTGCAGTGCTGTAATAAAAGTACTTGCAGGGAGTGGCACTTCCTCTTTGGCCTGCAGCAGAGGAGAGGGGCAGTGCTCCATTGAGCCTGGGTGCCAACCGGGCCCCAGAGGCGCTCTACCCTAAAGGGACAGCACACCTTTAGTGGAAGTCGGGGAACAGGGCCCCGTGAATGAGGAATAGTTAGAGTCAGGATATGCCTGTTATAGCACTCTCTAGGAGAAGTGAGATAGAGAGGGAAGAGAGAAAGGGCAGCTCAAGCCCCAACAAGGAGGATAGTAGGGAGTAGCTCTCCCCCAGGCTCTACCTTGCCTGAAGTGAAGGGACCTCAGTATATAGGGACTATAGGAGGAGAATTGAATCCCTGAGGTGATATTGGCCTGCTGGTGGGATCCGGACCACACGAGGCATTGCTAACCTGGTTGGTGAAACTACAATTCCCATCCACATACATCCTGAGGGCTATGCTGAGTGCCTTATATATGCTATGCATTTGCTGTTCACAATCCATTGGTCGTGAGTATGGATATTACCCTGTGATGATCTATGTAAATAAAGGTTGTTCTATTTGTTTCAAAGAACCCCTGGCGCCCACCACTTGTTATTTTACACTACATGCAGTATTGAGGTGTAGTTCAACTACCTCACAGGTGTGTTTCCACTTAGCGAAAGCCCTACCTGAGAATACAAGAGTCGCGTGTAACCCATGCTCTGCTCATGCTAGTTGGTTTGGTTCTAATACAGCCAAGAAAGGGTTACACTTGTGTATTATAATAAATAAAGTACCCCCAGTTGCAAAATATGAGGATATTAAAAGTTACCTCGGAGTTCCATGACCGAAGTTCCATGGCCTTCGGCCTCTTGTTTTTATATGGTCATGAAACTCCTCGGTAACTTATAATATCCTTATATTTTATTCACTATATCACCTCTACCAGACAACCACAGTGTTTATGCAAGGTTCAGGTTTTCATCAGAGAGTGATGTCCAGCTTCCTTTTGTAAGGACTTACATTTACCCTGGTGGTCTAGTGGACGTTTTCCCGAGCACGTGGGAGCGTCCACCGTGCCTCTGGCGGGGACGCTCGACACATGCATCTTCCTCCTTCCTGCGCCGGCTCCTTAGTGCGCACTGTGCACTCACTTCCGGGTTTTGTAGGCGCATGCGTGCTGACGTAATCACAATGGTGTGAAATTTAAAAGTATTTAAAGGGATATTTTTTTTCCTTTGTCATTGCCCATTGTTAGGTTCTATTTGGTAGTTCCTGGGTGTTATTCTTAATTGACTCCTGTCTGTTCTATTGGTTTTGACCCTTGCTTTGCCTGACTACTCTGTTACTCTCCAATCCTGATCTTGGCCTGTCTGTTAACTCTGATATTCTCCTATACTGACCTCTGCCCGTCCACTGACTATTCTGCTCTCTCCGATCCTGATCTTGGCCTGTTGACGATTCTACTCTGCTTGTGCTGTTCCAGCCCACCTATTCCATGCCCCTGTGCTAGCCAGAACTCTTAGCTTTGCACCTCTCGATAAGTCCAGGTGGCATCTGAGTAAGCTGAGGGATCCTCCCGAGGCCAAAGGTGGTCACTTAACTGGTGAAGCTGAGCTGAGACCAAGGTGCTTAGCAACTGTTCTGGTATTGGGTGCCGTTCATGACACCTCTAGTCAGTCACTGGCAGTAGTAAAGATGCATTGTGACTTATTCTCTTGATCTACCCATGGCCAATCATATCACATAGGTTTGTCTGCTACCTTTCACAAAAGTACTGTGACCTGACTAAGTCTACCAGTTGTATACAGCACCATCAAACAGTGAATCAGAATAAAAGGCAAAATTAAGACCTATGAAATCTTCAAACTAGAAAATTCTTTACTGCTACAAATAAATCATTATTAAAAACTGACTAAAATCCTTGGACTGAGGCATTATGGCTAACATTAAAACCATATGAATAGTTTAGGAGAAAAACCACCTCTTATTTCCTGTGTATGTAGACTCAGAAGACTGAGATCCATAGAGCTAAAATATTCATCTCCTTGTTTGCATTAAAATGATATTAAGAGATAGAATTTGAAAGTGTTGCAAAGGTTGCATTTGATACTGGTTTGTTTAGAGTTAGATCCATGACCCCAGAAAACCTAGCTCATTTTGGCAGAAATATGTGACTACCCCAGAGGGAAAAATCCTTCAAAATGAAATGGACTTTACAGGTGATGTTTCAGTGCAGCTCTCCAGGCCTTATACTGTATGTTGTGTGACTGTGTGGTCCTTAGGACAGAAAGCTTCCAGTATGGTATATATTTCCTAGTGATCGTCTTAGAGTGGGGTTGTTTGTACCCCTAGGATTTGTAATATATACTGTATATGCTTCGTAAAGATCAATAGGTGCAGTAGGGCAAGGGCACCTTCTGAAATTGTGACCTAATGTTTACTGTATATTTGGCAAATAATTAAGTTTGCTGACTATCTCCTTACAAAACCAGTCAACAATTATATAATCTGTGCTACTGTGTTTCTTATTCAGAATTTGCCTCCTGTTAAGGCCATGGTTCAAGCTTTCAATGGTAATAAAGCAAATGAGCACGAAAGCAGTATAAACAATTGAACATGTCTATGTTTCAAATAAATATTTTCAGGTTTCACAGCAAACCTGTTACAGATAAAGGTAAACGAGCATAAAAATGTAACCCCAATTTGACTTAAATAGACAAATACCAACTAGTGTGGTAGAGCATTGGCCACTCTTTCGCCAGGATGGGCGTTCGCTAAATGGAAAGAGCACTTGCTGATTTTGTTTAAAGACAACTCACTACTGCCAAAAGTGTAAAAGGATAACATTTGGACACCAGGGGTTCTTTGTAAAAGAAAACAGGCTTTATTCAATTATAAAGCACCACGGGGTTATGATACTCACATATGAGGTAGTCAGAATACATGCCAGGTACATCAAGGGTGTAGCAGACACAGCATAGAAAGACACCACTGAAGGAATAGCACGGGGAGTTGAAAGTATCACCTTCCAGGTTTTCACTTGCTCATGTGGCCCAGATTCCCTACAGTAGACGCGGAACAGGGATAGAATATAAAACGATTTCCTTGTCAGTACTGTGGTCCCTTCACTTCAGGCAAGCAGAGCCTGGGGGAGAGCTACTCCCTCTATCCTCCCTGGTGGAGCTTGAATCCACTTACAAACTAAAGCTCACTAACTCACTCTCTCCAGAGAGTGCTATTACAGTGGCTTTCCTGTACACTAGCTTCCCCTTGTTCACAGGGACCCTGTGCCCAGACTTTTCTAAAGATATTTTCTGTTTAGGACGTAACACTTCTGGGGCCTTGTTGATTCCAGGCTCAATAGATCGTCCACCGAGATCAACTCCTGCAGGCCAAAGAAGAAGGACCTTCCACTGCAAAGAACTTTGTAACAGTGATGCAGAAATAGTCATCAACTTAGGGCCAATGAAATTGGTATGCAAAATAGGTACTAATATGTTACATAGGTTTTAACCCAGCAACAGGGAAATGAGACACTGTTAGGGAATGAAGCCATAAGGGCCATTATACTTATGGGTACCTACATAAATTAGCTTGTCTTTAATAATTTGAATTTTCATTAAGATTTGAGAAGTGCTTGGCATGCATAAAAAAGGCAATGACATTTACAATGTGCACAGAGTTTAGCCATTGTTGCAAATGATTTAACTGCAGAACAGGGGAAGAGTACAGGGACATTAGTAACTATGGTATCATGGAATCTTTGCTACAGAGAGACAGAGGCTTATCTTTATGGCATTTCATAGCTTTTTTTTTGCCCTGTTTTATCTTCCATTAAAATGGTATTTGTTGTACAGAATGGTCTTCTTTTACCTGAGGACAGATTAGATTTTCCATCATGATATCACTGTCATTGTTGGTGGCATCATTTATTGTGTCATGTGTATTTGGTCCATTCCTTGATGAGGCTTTTGGCCATATAATCAATTTGTATAGCTTACAGACTTTATAGTCTTGTATAGTCTTGGTGTAATGGATTTAAACTCTGATGGCCAAGGTTCCACATCTTATTTAAGTTTCACAGTTAGACACTGCAGTCTGAGTAGCTGAAACAAATGCAAATATTCCTTGCTTCAGAATGAGGAGTTGTCCCACTGGAATCTTGCTCTGACATACAGAGCCCTGTTAACAGTACAGTTTCCTTTGTTAGAATTCCACATGAGACTTGGGATGTCAACTATGTCAGGCTACATACCATTTACAGGCAAAGTTTAACATATACTATCTTAGCTTCCAAATGAATAATGATTTTTATACCCTTCAGTCATCAACAGTAACAGGATGTAGACAATCTCAGACTGAACTGCCACAGAATCCTGGCTTTAGAACAGAATTCATGAAGCCTAAAACATGAACTGTTCTTTTTTTCCTTTTAAATATTGTCACCTTGACACTAAGCCAGTGCCACACTACACCTCAAGTCAACATCACAGACTGATTGGTAGTGTGGTCATGAAACACTAACCATCTTTCTGTGTGCATAAGGATTGTTGCCTGGATACTATCTGCTGTGTAGTGACTCCAATAAATGGAATTCATAGGAGGTTATAATTCCATTTTACTCTACAATTATCTTTACTAACAGGCTTCTGTCACCTGCAATAAGTAGCAAGTCATTAAGATATTTGTTAATTAACGATATTAATTGTCACAAAGCAAAAAAAAAATAAGTATATTCCCAAACATTCTCTGCTGACTTGGTGAAAGGATGTAGTGCCTTGTTATACCTCTGTGGGCTTTTTTCTTTTGTCCCCTGCTGTTGTGAGGTGTGGAAAGATTAAAGTCAGCCAGAGTTCACTTTGGTATCTGCTCAGCTAGCTGAAATTACAGAAAGGGAAAGAGGCACTGTGATCAAAAGACTCTTTTTCACTCTCTACATGGCTGCTCTTTCTAGTTAAAGCATCTGTAACAATTGTAGGTATGTGCAGCTGACTGTATCTCAGAATTCACTGATATTGCACAGTGTTGACATTCTGAGGTTTTCTTGTGGAACAGAGAGCCCACTCTCCATCTGACGGGCCTCAAACAGCTACCATGCAATCTATCCCAGAAGTGGTGTCCTCCAGATTAGTCATTATCCACAATTAACCTGATTGGTTGGAAAGTAAGGTAGACTTGAAAGTAACACTGAGGGGAAATGTGTTTAGTGCTTTAATTAGATTATGGAGCATCCATTAAAGGAGAAGGAAAGGTTAAAGCTAAGTAAGCCTTATCAGAAAGGACCACCTAAATATACCAGTAAACCCTCAAAGTAGTGCTGCTCTGAGTCCTGCCTTCAGCTTAAACCTCCTTGCCAATGGCATGAGCATTCTCAGTTTGCTCTTCTCCCCTTCCCTCCTCCCCTCCTTGTTGTAATCTGAGTCCACAGCTATAAGTGAGCAGGGAAAGAATCAAGCAGGAAGTGATTTCACACCAAGCTTATACTGCAGCTGCTATCCTAAACAAACAGAGATCTTCTAGAGCTTTTTAGAAGCATTCTACAGAAAAAAAATAGTATTCTAGCTTGCAATATTGCAGCTAATCTATTGGCAATCAAATGCCTTCGTAGGAGAAGGAAACCCTTTTGTTTGCACAGAAAGGGTTTTCTTCTCCTTTAAGGAGACTGTCTAGTCAAGCAGAGAGGAGAAAGAAAGCCAAAAGGTAATGAGGAACAGAAGATGAGTATACAAACCCTGAGGAGTTCCCTGTGATCTCCAGTTAGAATTACTCTGCAAATGCCGTAGTAGTTAACCCAGAGGAAAGCTTATTATGTCTTTAGGTGGTAGCAACTGCTCACCTTCTAGATTTGGCATTAGTTATAGGAGACAGATCAATGAACATTCCCTGGTCCCCTGCGTCATTAGTAATTTAGTATCTGTACAAGTGCATATAACAGGGGTTTTAGTTACAAAATGTAGCCAAATATGGTGGCCCTGTTTGTTTCCTTTCATATGCTGCCACCTCCCTGTACAGTTACTTTACTTGGGAAAAGTGTCTCTTGTCCTGGACATTGGTCTTAGTCACAGGCTTGATCCTTGTCCTCCAAAAGCATTTAAAAATAGAGAGATTGGCAAGATTAAAGCATTGGTTTTGTAGGCTTATGCCTATTTTCATCTCTTGAAGGTGAGAGGTCACCAAACCAACACCCATTGGTAACAACATAAGACTATTATTAAAGGGATGGGTGAAAATGAAAATGTGACCATTCTTCCTGCAGAATAACTGCTAAAGTACAGAAATTCCCAACAATGGAGGTTGTGGGAGTAGTAGGTCAATTGGAATTGTCTGATAACTGTTTTAAGTTATTCAAAAGGTGTGTTTAAAAAAGAAGGAAAGGTCAAAACTAAGTAAGCCTTATCAGAAAGGTCCACCTAAATATACCAGTAAACCCAGCTCTGAGTCCTCTGTCAAAAGAAAAACTGCATTTTTTCCTTCTATTGTGTATACATGGACTTCTGTATCAGACTTCCTGTTTTCAGCTTAAACCTCCTTGCCCCGGGCATGAGCATGCTCAGTTTGCTCCTCTTCCCCCCCCCTTCTCCGCTGTAATCTGAGCCCAGAGCTATAAGTGAGCAGGGAGAGACTCAGGCAGGAAGTGATGTCACACCAAGCTAATCCTGCAGCTGCTATCCAAGCAAAGAGCTTCTAGAGCTTTTTACTCAGGTATGGTATAATATTCTACAGACAAAATATAGTATTCTAGCTTGCACTATTGCAGCTGATCTATTGGCAATACAATGCCTCCATAGCTTTCCTTCTCCTTTAAGAGGACTGTTAACTAGTTTGAACTATTTTAGTAAGATAATTTGCATGTTCCCATCATAGATTAGCATTGATATATATTGGACAGAAAGCATTATTTTATCTCATTGAAAGAAATGTCCCATGATGCCTATCCCTCTGCTCGCCAGGGTATAGTTTTGCTTACTTGCGAATTGTGGCTTCAGAAATCATTGCATATTTTTCACAAATACGCCAGAATATGTAATTTCATCTCAGCAAAAGAACACAGATGTACTTTTGTCAGCAAAGATTCATTGGCGTGAAGATTTCTTAGCAAATGGTTTCTAGTAATACTTTCTTCCTATCGAAACTTTAACTTACCTACTCTTACACCAAATTAAATTTAGTGGGTAAATAAAGGTCGTATTTTGTATTCATTACATTATTGATATAGGTGATAAAGCTGGAAGTAGTAACTTTTTATTAAAAATGCTTACAGAAGCAAAATCAAGGCAATAGAGAAATACGCCTTGACCACTTTAAAACAAATGTGGCATGAGCTTGTAATGTTTAAAAAAAAGTATAAACAGTTATAAATACAATCAAACTGCAAATATGGAAATCTCCAGACTTTTGTCTTTTTTAATGGCTTTGTGACTACAGGATATGATGTCACTGACATAATAATGTTGAGGATGTAGCTTCATCTTATCATTTCACCAGTCACAACCTGGCAAAATAAACTTTCGTGAAAAGGGTAACAAATATAAACTTTCACATTTTGAAATGTTCCAGCACCACTCTGTGCCAAAACTCAGCACCAGCATTAATTGGTGTGAGACAAATAAAAGTGGTCAGGGACTAAAAGAAGAGTAAGGGTCTAGTGCCTGCAATTTAGAGTTTCTGTTTAAAAGTTATGACTCAGCAACTCCAAGCAGCAATAGTAGTATGCATGCAAAATAAATATTTAGGTTTTACTTCCCCTTCAAAATCCTTTTTTAATAATTGCTGAAAAATCTCTCCGGGAGTTTTCAGGAAGACGTGTATCTAGAGTGGGTAAAGTAAAACGTCATATCATGTTTACCAGCTAGCAAATCCAGTTCTTAATTTCCTTATATATTCAAACACCATGCAGTCTTTTTCAGCTAACCCTTATGCTGGGATATCTATTTATGAATGCTTAGGAGTGCCTAGTTGCTTTATCTTATTGTGGAAATGTGTGTATGTGGGGGGGGGGGGGTTGGCTTCTATTATATTACAGACAAGCAATTCTTATAAAAAATTCATATTAAAAGTTGGGAAACCTTAAACAGACATATTATGGTAGCAGTAAATTGAAAGCACTCACCTTCTCTGCAGCATTTAATGTATGCTGCATAATTTATGCTTAATAGCTCTGAACCTTTTTGGGCTAAATAGCTACCAGGAAACTCTCCTTGTGTACTAGACTTACTGCACTACTAATTGTGATGCTGAGCAAACACATTCCAATTAATGTAAATACATTTTTTAATCCTGCAAAAAATACTTGTTAAAAAAAGGAAATCATGACATCTTATTATGCGCCTAATAATACATTCAGTGTGGGAAACTGGGAGAAGAGTTGGAGAGAGTAGCATGCTAGGTTTGTGCAGAGTAAATTGGCCGCCTCAGCAGGAGAGAAACATTCTCAGCTCAGTCTTCCTCTGTAGATCACTGGCATTTGAAAAGTTACACTAAAATCTAATATTGTTTTTCCTGTGAATAACCTACGAGCAAGAGTAATCCCCTGAATTTGTTTGTACGATTTCACGAGCTGTCACCCACACACTTTTGCATAGTCCTTTGAGTAATGTTTTTCTGTACACGGTTTGGATCTCCTGGAGACGGCTTACAGACTGTTTTTTTTTGCTGTGACTGAAATTGAACCTTTCAAATAAGCATGCTTTTTGGAATGCAAACGTGCTCTGACCTGTACATTTACTATTGTTCCCATGTCAGTGTCCACCTTCACATACTCTGAAGTGGTATTGTCTGCAGCACACCTACCAGCAGTCACGTCATGGCATCCAATGGCTTTTGGGAGTTTGCAGGTGGAGGCTGAAAGGTATATGTTACCTCATGTTTCAGCCTATATACCTATGTCACGTCTACAGTACATTCTTGCTATTCAATGGCTTTCCAAATTAATGAGTTTCATGTTACAAAGTCTTAACAAAAACACAATAACTACAGTAAGTTTGTTAAAGTCAGGGCATATGGTGATACGGTTTGCTCGAAAATATGAAAACAGCAGGTACTGTATATCTTCATTTCCAATGTGCTGTTCAACCCTTTTTTTCCCTTCAATTATATAAACTGGTACAAGGGGGTCCTAAGCTTATAGCTTGTCCCACTCATGGTCACAGGGAAATCTCAGAGATAATATTTTAATTATCCATATCATTAAAGGAATTGTTCAGGATAAAAGTAAAAAGTGAGTAAATAGGCTGTGCAAAATAAAACATGTTTTCAATATAGTTAGTTAGGCAAAAATGTAATGTATAAAGGCTGGAGTGACTGTAAGTCCAACAGAACAGAACACTACTTCTTGCTTTTCAGCTTTTTGTTTACACTGACTGGTTACCCTGGTTACCAGGCAGTAACCAATCAGTGAATTGAGGGAGGGCCACATTGGTCATAACTGTTGCTTTTGAATCTGAGCTGAATGCTGAGGATCAATTGCAAAATCACTGAACAGTTATGTCCCATGTGGCCCCCCTTCAAGTTGCTGACTTACTCAGAGCTGAAAAGCAGGATGTTGTGTTGTATTATGTTATGTTAGACATCCAGTCACTCCAGCCTTTATACATTACATTTTTGGCTAACTAACTATATTAGAAACATTTTGTTATTTTCTATCTATTTACCCAGTTTTTTACCCATAACTGTTCCTTTAAAAGGTTTCAAATGGTGATTCAGTGTTGAGCTCAGTGCTAATTTCCCTGTAATGTGCTCAAACACAACCTGAGCAAAAGACACATTAAGGGGCAGATTTACAAAATGTACATGAATAATTCGAAGTTCGATCGAATTCCGATCGTACGATTTTATTGGATATTCGAATATGCAATTTTGGCCACTTCAATCATCGAATATGCAAAATTCGAGCGTATCGAATAGATCGAATATTCGAATATTCAATAATTCGAACATTCGATGATTGAAGTACTTCAACTATAAAATTTTATTCGACTGCCTACTTCGCCAGATTGAACCTACCGAATAGCAATAGAAGCCTATGGGAATCCCCACCTAGGCTTTTTTTCTATTACCTGCTCAAATACCATTCGTACGATCGAACGCCTCGCTCATTCGAATAGTACGAATTTTTCAAACAATCGAAGGAAATTTCTCAATTTTTTCTTGAAATCGAACGATCGCTGTTCGATAGTACGATTTTTTCGTGAAATCGAATAGCGAAGAAAAAATAGCCTAAAACTATTTGATTTACATTCGATAGTCGAATTTCTGCAGAATTTCTGGAAATTAAAGGGCTGAAAGAGGAGCAGATGACAATTAAATAGCAAACGGACCATCACTAGCGTTCATTCGCATTCTGTTGCCAGGCAACTTTTCGCTCAGGCGAATGGTCGTTGAAAATTCGGTACGGATTTTACTAAACTTTACCTCTTTACATCATATCCTGTCTTCCGAAAATGCGTTAAAGTTTAAAAAACGCTGGCGACTTTTCCTTTTTTAAAACCGGATTGCCTGCAAAAGTCCTGACAAACTTTTTTTGCTTAATGTTTTGACCCAGACATTTGAGAACATACGAAACATTCATTTTACAGTAGGCTTATGTGTAGGGCACAATATTAACTCTTTTGTCTTTATTAAGGTTCCTTGGACATTTGTAATAAAAAGTGGTAACTTCAAGCATTTGCACCAACATTTCTAATAAAGATATCCATACAACTTCATTGTACCCGGCCTGTTCAAATTGAACGTAAGCATAAGCTTTGAAATCCTCTCACTGCCGAAGTAATTCTAGCAAAGGACGCCTGGCAAAGTGGTGTGAGGTGTGCGAAGCAGTCTCTGGCGAAAATTCACCCATGAATCTGCCTCAGACTATTTAAAATGTTTAAAAACAGAGGGTACCAAAAGAGATCATATTTCTTCTTAATTGTTTTCCCACTGCTGCACCCTTATTCCCTTGGTACATCCTGAGTAACAGTGAATACTGGACAGTGCAGGGGTTGCAGAAAAGCAAAGACTTTTTCGTTAGGAGAAACGTTTGTTATGCAGCTTTCTAGAATCAAGGTGGGTTGGCCTGAGCCAATACTAATGCCATTTTTATGACTGTATCCAAATGTGTCAATGCTTAATGCAGTTTTACCCAGCACGCAGGAGAGGGAGATGTATCTGTGAATGGTTATACATGTATAACAAATAACATAACAAATAAATAAAAAAAAAGTATTCCTTCCAGGAAAGCCCTGGAGCTATAAACGCAGGGGCTGCATGACAAGGGATACGAATGACCAGCAGCCAAATTACACTGGTTTATATTTAAAGACTGGCAAAATCAGATATAGCTGTGAGTGGGTGAGAAAGAATTAGTTAAGGCAGGGAAATGCCAGGCAGGGGGTGGAGAAAGACAGGGATGTGATGTCAGGGGAAGAAGCATTTCACTTCCTTATATTCTGAGCAGGTAGAAACATCCCACCCACTCTCCCCTTTTTTGCATATTTTGTGAAATGTCAGGACTTTCTCTTTATGTTGTCATATTATCTATAAATTATCAAATGTGTTTGCATTCCTGTATGTATTGTTATATTGTACAGTTATACAATATAAACATGAGAGAGATTGCATGTTAGTATTCAATTTTAATGAATGTCAAATGCTTGATCTAGGGAATGTTTCCGATCACCATTAGGGTGAGGAAGGAATTTTTCCCCTCTTGAGGCATAATTGGCAGTGGCTTCAGGCTGGGTTTTTTGCCTTCCTCTGGATTAAAAATGTGGATATATGATAATGTATTTTAGGTTTTATTGTAACAGCAGCGGTAGGACTTTTCCAGAGTACTGCACAGGTAAATTTAGAGGGAAAAAGGAGGTTCTCTCCTGTGACTGCACAGTGGGTTGATTTATACTGACATTACTGCTTGTGCTAGGTGACAGCCTGCTTGGATTTCCTGTCATCGACACACTGCAGATTCTGGACCTCTCTCATTGTAGGAGATGCATCTCCTGCTTGTAGCACAGTTTGGGTCCATCCTCTCTGTAGGTAGAGGCAGCCTAATACTCAGTGGTGGATATAAAAACATAGTGCTGATCTCAATTGAGGAGCACCAGAGCATAGTAGCGATCTCTTATGGAATTCTGGCTGAGGTGAGGCTGGCATGGTCCTATTTATTTGATAAGTGTGAATAAATGCTGTGGCTAATTCCACCATTTCTGGCTCCTGGTGTTTCATTAAGGTATGTAGCAATGGGGTTCAATGGGATAGCTAAAGGTGAAGGGTAAATTGAGGATTCCCCATGTCATGTTATATGTCCTCTATCAATTTTAAACAGGCCATTATCTATTGGAAAATGTTTGCTTCCATTTTGCCTCCTGCAAATGTGTGCAAACCCACGTGCCAGTGCCGCTAACAGAGGACAAACCGTACAATGTGATCAGATGGGCAGAAAAGTGCTATGATTTGCTGTAGTTACTGGGAGCACTGCCTTTATTTAAAACCTTCTATTTATGTTGTTTATAGTAAATATTATACTGGGCTGCTAAAGCAATGGGCAAGTGACCTAGATAAGGAATATATTGCTACACTACATGCACTTGGTGCCACTGCTAATTATTTGTGGAAAGGAAAATAAATGTATCCCAGTCACACAACAACAAAAGGATATTGAAGCATTGGCTTGAAAACAGGATGTACATGAGTTACTCATTTTATTTTGTCATAATATTGACTAATCCAAGAATTAACTGTTCTTGGTTCAGTCTTGGTTTATAACTTTCTTAATATCTGCATTGCATTCTGTTAAGACTGTTCCTGTATCCTAATATCACACAGATGGGAGATAAGGGAAGATTGTATCATACTTACCGTGATCTTCCTTTCCCGGACCACTCCATGTCACACTAACCGGGATAGCCCCGCCCCAGTGCTCCCATCAGAAGGAACCTCCCCAATAGCTTAAAAGCCCAACCTCACCCCTGAATCCGGTGTCTCGTACCAAGCTTCTAGAAACTGCCGAAAAGGGATGGGAACTGTGACATGGAGTGGTCCGGGAAAGAAAGATCACGGTAAGTATGATACAATCTTCCCTTTTCCCGGACACTCCATGTCACACTAACCGGGACTTAAAAAGCTAAAATCCAAGAAGGGAGGGTAAATGTTCCATATAGGAAAACCGGCCAAGTGTAATCCATACCAGATAAACTGTGAAAATTGTAACCTCCACAGGAGAACCTATGTTACCCTGTGAACTCTGTTTATAAAGAGGAAATGGACAGAGAAAGAAAAGGAAATAGTACCTTTACGAGGAAGCACAAACACCAAGTAATGATACGGAGTGAGGCTAACCTAACAGTTCCACCCCAAAGGAGAGGACTAGCCTTGCTTAAAGGAAGTGGATAAGAACCCAGATTAACTCTCCTGTATAGTCTTATTCCCACTATATACCAGCACATTTGTTCCTCCCTCATGCGTCCGCAATAGCATTCCTGGAACATACTGTAGCTCAAGCATGGTACCTGCCAAAGAGAATTTATTATTATTATTACTAGTATTACTAGTATTATTACTATTATCTACATGCCTTAGCTTTGTATAGCACTACAGCTATATAGCTTTACCTAGTGTAAATCCGCTTTACTGATTACTAAGGAACCTGTATGTATTCTGGACCCTAATAAATATAACTTAAAATTAAAAGGTCCTTACAATGATACATGGAGAAGACCTGCTGCCATTGTGGGCATACTTGCTTGCCCTGTTAAGAGCCTTCCGCAGGCTGTACAGATTGAACATGTTTTTATCATTAGTTCATGATCCTTCACCAATCTAGACTGGATAGTATTAAGGATCCACAAAAGCATTCAGATATGCATAACCTTGCTGTGATACAGTCCTCCAGACTTTCACGGGTGTGACCTGATATAGCTAAAGTTAATACATCCTATTGATTGGACCTAGAACCAATCTATTTGGAATGCTCCCATGAATCTTTCCATTAGGGAGGAATATGACTACTTCCGGGAAGTATAACAACTAATCCAGAACAGTTTAGAGATGGGTTGTTTCCTTACGCCAGGGCTCCCGTCCGGGACCTGTACAATCCCCTAGACCATCCTAGGTTCAGGATAAAATTAATCTAGGTCTGGGAACCAAATACCCACCTACTATTTTGGAATGGACACATCCCTACTAATTATATTAGCATGTACAGGTCTGTAGTGGGAGATGCCCTAGTCAGGGCCTTGCATGAGACTGATACTGCAGCCTCGGTCCACAAGTATAGGCTGAATAGGACCCTAATGGGACTGAAACCCTAGCTACCACCACAATGATGGTGTATACCTAGTTTTATAGCCAGCTCTATCTGGCCCTCATTTATATACATATACATAATACACCCACACACAAACACACCTATACCTGGCCCATGAGCATGTATAAATATACATATACATACATATATATGTGAGACAAAATGGATGGGTCAGTACTGTAGTATGCCTACTCGCAAAGGTTCTAAACCTTCTGGAAGTAGTGAATCCAGTAAATGTTTTACCTAAAATTTACCCTGACTGATGTCCAGAGACAAGAGGCAGGAGTGAGTTTGAAATTTCTTCACATGCGTTTGTACAGTACACAGTGAAATGAAACAACGTTCCTCTAGGACCACTGTGCTACATACCACAGACATACCAGACAATAAACAAAGTGCAAAAATATGCAACTACTGTAAGACAGAACAGCATTGTGTAGGGACAGGACAAGACAGCGCACCCTCGCCAATGTAATTTGTGAAGTA
>CM044438.1:69514451-69527085 GCA_024363595.1 Xenopus borealis
TGATCCAGAAGATGAAGGAGTGAAGACTCCATACGTGAGGTACTGTGCTTAGGGGGAAAACCAGATCGCTAGGACCAAAACCCCAGTCCCTAGGACACTAACAGCAGCCCTAATGCTTCCCCAAGGTTAAAAAGAAAAACTTGCTTCTGATAGGAGCAAAAAAATCAACTGAAGCAGAAGGAAAAAAAGACACCGGATTCAGGGGTGAGGTTGGGCTTTTAAGCTATTGGGGAGGTTCCTTCTGATGGGAGCACTGGGGCGGGGCTATCCCGGTTAGTGTGACATGGAGTGTCCGGGAAATACTATTTTATACTAAACATACCTTGACAGTTGCAATATCAATGGAGATCAAATTCAAAGGTACTTGTTCTACACTGTCTAAAATATTAATACTACCAAAATATTCAATGATAAAAAGTTGAAACTATGTATGCCATGATTGATCCAGCAACCAATTTTTACAAAGTCACTACCATTTTGAAATCTGCAGTTTATGACATTGTATAATGAGATTAATTGAGATTAAACTTTGCTTTAATTAACTGCTTATAACGGGTATAATTATAGCATGAAATAGATTGCTTTTATCATTTACTAAAAGCGCAAGTGTCAGCACCAGAATGACTGCATGGTGCATTGCATCAGTTCTTAGAACCCAAGTTCCCCATTCACCCTGAGCAGCTGCAACAGAGACATGATAGCATGGTGTAGTGAAGTGCTAGTTGAACAAGAGGCTCATCAGAATGTACATACAGGACAATTGGATAGTTCTGCAATAGGAAAAAAAAATCACAAATTACCCAATTCATTATGACCAATGTTTTTACTACCCTATGGAGCAAATTTACTATTATTCCCCAAAATTAGCTCGATCAAATTTGAAATTCGATAAGCATGCGACCATCACCAGGCTATCATTTTGCTCGATATTCGATTTCTCGAATGAATTCGTACGATCGGATACCGAACGTTCGATTTCACGAAAAGATTGTGAAATTTAATTCGAGCCTCCGAAAAATTTGTAATGATTCGAACCATCGGACGCTTTGATCGTACGAATGGTATTCGAGCAGGACTTAGTCTCAGAAACCTATGGGGGGTTTCCGATAGGCTTCTATTGCAATTCGGTAGGTTCAATCTGGCGAAGTAGTCAGTCGAATAATTAAAAAAATTTTAATCCTTCGATCATGGAATGATCGAATTATCAAATTTCCGATCATTCGATCTATTCGATCATTCGGTATTCGATGATCGAAGAAGCCAAATTTGTATATCCAATTTCACGAAAAATTCGTACGAGCGTTATTCAATCGAATTCGATCATTTCACGTGAATTTTGTAAATCAGCCCCTATTTGTTACATTAATGCTAAACACCGACAAATTTACATTTAATGCATTTTACTCCATTCTGGTTTCTTTGTCCTGTGTACAACAAAAAAAGTGAATTGACCATTTTTGTTGAACCTGCATGCTGCAGAGAAGAGGGGTTGCTAGATGCATATTGCACTAGCAGCAAAGAGACATTCTCATGTTCATAGCCCCAGAGAAAAACTGCAGAATTGTTGAAAACAAGTCCACTGAAGCTTAACATATATAATAGTATCTACAAGATGGGTTAGGGAGTAGTCCCCCAGCAACAAATCTTTTATACTTTGGGCAACTAACCTCCCCAAATTGCTTCCCGCTGACAAGAATACAAATTGTCAGCAGGCTAAAAAATCATACTAAACTAAGGTATCTTTGATTCTATGGCCAGCTTTACTGAAAACTACAGAGCTCCCATGGTTTTAACTTTGATTGGGTGCACTTTATCATTCCTTACATTCACCAGTAAGTTAGTCACTATTGTGACAGCCCCTGTAAAATAAGTTTACCATCTGTCCCAAGTGGTCCCCAAAGCATGACCTTTCCAGCAACAGTGTCATTTACTCCTACTTTCTTTTCCTACTATCTCACTAGTTTTGTCTGTTAAACCCAATCTCTAATCAATAGATGATTTATTAGGAAAAGTGGAAGTTGCAGAGCAGCCTCTCTATTCCTCATATGACTTTACGTTTGTCTCATCACTGGAACCAGTTTATTCTAAAACCTTATTACTCCACATGTGTAGCATGCATCTGCTGATTATTACCAAAACCAGTTGCCAGACCGTAGCTCTGGTATCCAGTGCAATTGTGCTGACACAGAAGGCCTGCCATGTTTAGGACCAACCTTTCAATACCTTCTACTTTTTTCATATCAGCACTGTCTATAAAATCTTTAACCTACCTAAAGCCACTTTGAGAAATTTGTATTTTTGCAATTAATATTAAACTTTACAGTCAGTAAATATGTTCTAATGTGGCATATGTTCTGGAAGCACCATACAAATAGGGTTGCAACCCAGCCAGTATTTCACTGGCCTAGACAATAAAGTACCAGCTGAGCCAGTATTACAAATTTACCAGCAATCTAACTTTGTAAATTTGTAACTAGTCCTCTAGACCCAATTCCCTCTTGCCCCTCTATTCACTAGGATAACTTGTGGTATGCCCTGATGTCATGACCCCGCCCCATTTGCATCATTGTACCGCCCCACATCATTAACCCTTACCCTTACAGACACTCCCCCTCCCAGGCCAGTATTATATTTGACAAAAGGCGGCAACCCTACATAAAAAGTACAGAATAAACTTTTCAGTTCTCAGTTTATCAATTGAGCTCTTCCTATACAGTAAATTACACTTTACACTGGATTTAATAACTCCTAGAGGTTTTAATTTTATTCTTAGGATAAAAATTTGACACTATCATAAAACAATGCCTCCTGGGGGTATATTTGTCAAAGAGTAAAGTTAAGAGTGAAGTTCTGCCACTAGAGTGAAATTCTGCAGCTTTTCATTCATTTCTATGGGATTTTTAAAGGCGTATTTATGAAAGGTTGAACTTTCACTTTCAACCATTGATAAATATGCCTTTCAAAATCCCATAGAAATGAATTGAGAGCTGCGGAATTTCACTCTAGTGGTGGAACTTCACTCTTTGATTTTTACTCTTTGAATTTACCCGCTGGTATATCATATTCCATTATGGATTTCCTTGGAATGTAAACTCTTACTTTATGAACTTGCTACATTGTGGTTAACAATTATCATTCTTTGCAATCTGTTATACAGTATCCTATAGGCAATTCCTAGAGGAAACTGTCAGTCATATTTGGTCTCAATATTATGTCTATTTTTTTAAATGTAATAGTAAAGGGATAATGTCATGGGAAAACATGTTTTTTTCAAAACGCAACAGTTAATAGTGCTGCTCCAGTAGACTTCTGCACTGAAATCCATTTCTCAAAAGAGCAAACAGATTTTTTTATATTCAGTTTTGAAATCTGACATGGGGGTAGACATTTTGTCAGTTTCCCAGCTACCCCTGATCATGTGACTTGTGCCTGCACTTTAGGAAGGGAACTGCTTTCTGGCAGGCTGTTGTTTTTACTTCTCAATGTAACTGAATGGAATGCAGTGGGACATGGGTTTTTACTATTAAGTGCTGTTCTTAGATCTACCAGGCAGCTGTTATCTTGTGTAAGGGGATTTTATTAAAATATTCAGAAATACAATAAATATCAAAACCAAGCATCACAACTAATGAACAATCAAAACAAAATTATACAATCGTGAAGCAAATTAAAGACTTCCCACATTTTTTTGTAAGATTCGGAATACTGACATTCCTTTGTTTTAATAAAGAAAATGTCTCTACAAATGATTTCAGTCACAGTTTCAATTGACAGACTTAGTTGGGCAGTAGTCATTTTACACCTCATGTGCCATAAATGATACCGTACAATGGCAATGATGATGTACAGAATTGTTTTGTCCCTGTTACCAGCTCGATTGCTTTGCACTACTCCATAGGAAAATTCTGCAAAGCTTATGTTTTTTATCAAATCCAACTTAAGATGATCTCCCACACTCTCTCTCAATGAAAGGGACACCGGACAGTCTAGGAGAAAGTGTTCCTGTGATTCCTCAACCCCACACCCCCACGGACATTCTCTATCCACCACATTTAGGTACTTCATATTGCCCCTCACGAACAACTTCCCTTGTAGTGATAACCATGCAATATCCCAATATTTCCTGGGCATCCTCTTGTTTATCAGTAACTTAATACTTTCCCCTAACAATTCTTCAGGGCAGTCTCTAACACAAATAGGAGATACAAAATGAAGATCTAAGATCTTCCAGTATAACACTCTTCTATGTTGAGTTCTCAAATCTTCAGCACTAACACACCATCTTTTCAGTATTTTAATCACCTGTCGCAAATAGGAGGGGACAATGCCTCCTCTTATCCGGACCTCTTTCACTCTACAACCGAGTAACCAATCCTTGATAAAAGGCAATGCCCAGTCTCTAACACTGATTTCCCACAGAGACTTTTCCCACTGCACCACCCCTCCAAAGTTAAACTTAAGAAAAACGGTGCAGAAGAAAACCACTGGACATGGCATGTCCAACCCTCCCCTCTTCCTCTGCAGGAAAGTAATCCCCCTTTTAACCGGGTTGAGCCTATTCCCCCAGAGCATTTGGAAAAACAGGCTCTGGATCCGGGCATAGAGAGATTCTGGCAATAAGAAAACGTATGAAACAAAGAAAAAGCGGGATCAGAAAGGTCTTGATAATGTCAACTCTTTCCCTATAGGTCAGCCTCCATGATTTCCATCGCTGAACTTTTGCCTGACCAGCATTCAGTTTTTCTTGTGTAAGGGAGCTTCTATCTGGTTACCTTCCCATTGTTCTGTTGTTAGACTGCTGGGGATGGGAAATGGAGGGGTGATATCACTCCAACTTGCAGTACAGCAGTAAAGAGTGACTGAAGTTTATCAGAGCACAAGTCACATGACTTGGGGCAGCTGGGAAAATTACAATATGTCTAGCCCCATGTCAGATTTCAAAATTAAATATAAAAAATCTGAAATTTCAGTGCAGAATTCTACTGGAGCAGCACTATTAACTGGTGCATTTTGGGGAAAAAAAAATTTTCCCATGGCAGTATCCTTTTAAGCGGTTCCGAGTACAGCTCTTTGTGTTACCAAGGGGGAGTTTTCAGGTCCATAATACTGTAGCTAATAGCCTGAGTCATCATAGGAACTGACTGATAAATTGTCTAGACAGAATAATTATTCAATGTTTCTTTTTCCTGTTTTTCTATATATTTATTTTTGGCTGTATAGGTTGATTTCCTATCCTATACCACTATTCCTGATAAAGGACAAATCTCTTGAATTCAGTATATACACATTAGAAAAAGCTTTAGTATTTCTAGTCAGTAATATGAATTTTGACACAAAAATATGGGCAGAAGATATGAAGACAGCGCTTTCTTTTGCTTGAATTTAAAAAGACTGTGTTGGCTGGTATTGAATAAAGATGAGTGAACTTCTTCTGATTTGTCAGAGCAGAACCTTTCAGTTGGGAATGAAATAATTCAAGGTCACCAAAATTTCTACCAAAACTTCTAGAAAGGCTTGTCTTATTGTTGTTTCCTGAATTAACCTTGCAAAATGTTTTTTTTTTTCTGTTATTTTGCAAGTAAAATATTCTGAATGATTGTTTCTCTTAAATGACAGGCTTTTCTTATTCTCGCTAGGAATAACAAAATAGAACTGCTGCTGTATGTGAACAGCTAAAATAAAGTTTCTCCTACATTATATAAATGTAATGACTGCACAGTAGAATAAATAATATTTGGGGTTTTTTTCCAGTTTCCTTTTATTTTAAATCTGTATTTCCACCCACATATGGTCTGAGTTCATAAATTGTCCAATTATGAGTTGAGCGCTACACTTAAAATACATTATCTTTATTGCTGATTTCAAAGGGTGCTATCACTGTGTTGAGGTTACACTAGTCTAGCTATTTTAGTATTCACTGCTCATGGGTAGAATTGTCAATATAATAGTGTCTTAAGCTAAGCTAAAAATTACAGGCAGTGCTGAAATTGGGGAGGGATATGCAGGGTTGCCATCCCTCCACTACTTTATTTCTGTGAAATAGCATCCCCCTCAGGAGGGGATGCATGGGCTTTGAATTTTTTTATTTGTAATACTGAGTTTTCCTTTTGCTCCTTCCCAGTGGCATAATAAGATGTTACTGGGCCCCACAGCAATTAATTTTAGGACCCCAAACATATCCAGAGGTTGTCCTTTTTTACATATGTTAACATTGCTCATTAGGGCCTCATGGGGCCCCCTATACCCCTGAGCCCCCCCTGCAGCTGCAGGGTCTGCTTCCTCTGTAGTTACGCCCTGGCTCTTTACCACTTCTGCATACAAATAAAATAGAGAGGTTGCATAGCACAGGAAAGAGGGTCTATAGACGATAAAATAAAAGTTGATGGCAGAAAAGCAGAGAAGAGATGAAGTGTTGTGCAGATGAAGAAGGTGGAGGTATCAGAGAGGATTATAAATAATGGGAGAGAAGAAGAAAATAGGACAAACTAAAAGAGAAAATGAAGGCAGAGCACTGTAGCAGATTTAGGAATGTCAAGAGAATGATATATATGAATTAATGTGGGGTAATATAATATATGCTGGTTTGTGCTGTGTTACAACACACAATACACAGGCAAGGTGCTGTGTCTGCAGAACCTGAATTGGCAGCTAAGAAAAGTCATATGCACAATTTTCATTTTGGGATTCACACAGGTCGCATACTGTACATTAAAATCTATGCAAACAGGGCATCAAAATGTTGGTTAGTATGAAGTATCAAAATGGAAATGCAAAACGTTTTTCCTCTGAAGTGGAGAAAAGAGAAAGCGTGGGTGAGGCTTATTTCATACAGTAGGTGTGGTTTGTAGTTGTGGGAGGGGTCTGTTTTAGCATGTACTTTTACACTTTTTTCACTACAATTCAACTAGAGGGCCAACTATAGGGAAGATGACATTCCAGTTAGGACTCCTCTGGGTTCTCTACATCCCTGACCCCCCAGGAGATGCTCCCTGGCACTTAAGTTTAGTTGAAAGGCAGCTAGACTCAATATAACATAGCATTAAAAGATATACTGTCATTAAAATTCAGAGACAATCACATAGATTTAATTTAGAATATCCATAATACTGGGTGGGCTCCCTTTCTGCGGATTGCAGAAAAAATTGCAGCATGTCATTATTACTTGGTCTTGTGTGTTGCTCAAGCAGAAAGCTCATGATTAGTAATGGGAAACTTGCAATGCAGGGAGATTCAGGAGTTGTACTATAACATATAGAGGGCTTCAGTCTGGCTTAGAGACAAGCAGATTATAGACTATTTTCTATTGGTGTGTATATGATATAACAAAACTGTTTTAGATTTAGAGAAATTGGTATGTAACACAAATGTTTTATTTAGCTATGGCATCTAGATGGATAATTGTGCACTCAAAGTAATTTGTATATGAAGCAAACATTTCATTTAGTTGTGGTGGTGGAATCTATATTATTCAGCATCATAAGATCCACCCATACTGCAGACCATCCTACGAATCAGTGATCTTGTAGCCATTCCAGTCATGTTCCACAGTAACCACTGAATACTTGAATTGAGAGCTCGTCTGTATGGAATAGCCTCGTCACCTAATGCAGCTGCAGCTCTCAGTATAGAGACAGAATATCCTTTCCACTCCAAGGTTTTTTTTTTTATCTAATTGATTCAATACCAGAGAATGACATAGTATATTGATTTTACTGCCTTCTTTGGATAAAAACGGGAACAGATTTGCAAAGCTATGGACACCTTCACTTGCAGACTGGCAGCTATTTCAATTGAAAGGCAAATTAAATTTTTATGCTCAGATATCAGCTACCAGCATTACACACCTCTACTCCATAAAAAAGCAGCAACTGGTGACATGGG
Source organism: Xenopus borealis (assembly GCA_024363595.1). Lineage (NCBI taxonomy): Eukaryota > Metazoa > Chordata > Amphibia > Anura > Pipidae > Xenopus > Xenopus borealis. The sequence continues at coordinate 69,522,333 of CM044438.1, forward strand.
AGATTTTAGCTGCGGCAGAAACTTTTAGAAGCACAACTGTCAGTCACCGGTACTGATAATGAGCAGATTTGCTTCTGCAGAGATTCTAGTTGGCTTCTTCCTCTGACAGGTGACCTCCCATTGTGCCCACAATCCTGCTACTTTTACTCCCCAGCAAGTTACAGATTCATTCCAATTAACATATGCAAGGTAAAAACAATACAGATGCTCGAAAACATACCTTTTGCAAAGTCTTTCCACAATTTTATTGTTAAAAAGGAATGTACAAAAATGTTTTAAACTCATTACTGTGTCTGAAATGAATTTTAAAAAATTTTAAATTCCAGTTTTAAAAAACCACCTCCAGTTGACAGTCCTGTGGTTTATTTTGAAAATAGCATTCACCAATGCAAAAAATGGATGCAAGAGGCAGGCAAAATTTTGCTTTCAGATATTGCTTTCATACATTGGTCATAAGCCATATATTATAACTTCAGTCTCCAATGTGCAAAGGGTTTCTTACAGTCAAAAGTACAGCTATTCAGATGTGTAAGAAAAGTCCTTGTTCTGTTGTGACATGGTAGATTTAAATCCATAAAGGCAACCCATAAATCCAGGAGAGAATTGTTTCTTATCAGTGAAAGCCCTTTCAAGCATACTTCAAGGGATCCAAGTATACCCGATTCATTTCCTGATACATAAAGACCATGTTTTTCAGATAGCTTGATCTCTATGTATTTAAAGCAAAGTGTACTTTATAGTTTAACGCTGCATGGCACAAGCTGCTGTATGATTTACCATGCTGGTCAGTAAAACTGCAGACTGGCAGACATTATCACTGTAAGCATGATTACTGTGGGTTATGTTTAAAGAACTTGAAACTTATGATATTATTTTGGGAAAGGTTTGAGCTGCTTATTTTAGAGCATTTTGAGAAGTATGTGACTGTGCTTTCCATAGGGCAGCATAAAAAATTAAGCATGTCAGCGGGGATCCAACAGCTGAACATTTGTGTGAGAAACGGGTCTCGCATCTTGCACTTGCTGGCAATGTAACCCTAAGATCCAAAAACAAATGATTTTAATTATTACAATGAATGGAGGCTTGCTCTCCTGTGAGAACTATATCTGCATAATAACCTCTAAATTTTGTCTCCCACAGTGCACATGTTCGAAATTAAAGTACATTCTTACAAATTGCACATTAATGTAACTGCAATGCTTGTGGGTCGCCCACCACTCCTGGGGTTTCTGTTGTGCTCAAAGCTATAGGAGAGCCATTCTGTTCAAACACACAGAACGTTTATCAAGATGGAGTTCCTCTTTTAATGAACTATGGCCACCTGGCAATGAAATGCTTAGAAACTTCTATGTAATAACACAAATACAGGACATAATGGATTTTCTGAATTGCACTTCTTCTTTGCTCAAGAAGTTATTTTCAGAAGGCCCTTTTCCCCTTTGTTTTCATTCTTAGAAGACTTGTTTACAAGAAGCAAACTCAGCACAACAACCTTGCAATTCACTGTTTGTAGCATGTACCATGATACAAAGCAGCTACTGTGTTGTGATAAAGAAACAGGATTATTACTGAAAATGTGACACTTCTCCCAAGAAGATCCCTCATAATCTGTAAGATGCCATTGTATAGTTATGACTCAGTTTGAGATTGTGTGTATGAAAACCAGTAAAAAAATGGGTAGCCAAAAGCTACCAACCTTTCCATGCATAGTGCTGTTTTTTTTAACTAATCTAATATCACTGTAGCTCTAGTCTCCAATCTGAAAACGAAAGAAACTGGAAGCCACTCTCCAGTTTCAGATCTCCAAGCTCAATGACTATCAATAACTCTAAACACTTTATCCTTTAGGTGGTAGTGGGACTTGTTTTCTGCATTATTACATAAGAAGATTACATTTTTGTTTACTATGGCACAGGTAAACCTGAAACTCCTCTTAAATATCCATGCCTACAATTTCACGGAACACAATATGCCTTTTGCCCATTCCACACAAGAATGTTCCATTTATGAACAGATAATACAGCTAGAAATGTTATCAATTGTGATTTAATATATGAGTGTAAGAGAGTTAATCTGCGAATATTAAAAAATGAAGAACTTTTTAATGGCATTCCTGCTGTGATTATATGATTTGAGCATACAGTTTTATACTATTTTTTTTTTTTTTTGCTGTATGCCTTCAGGGACTTTGCTGCAAATTCACTGTCCTTATAGAAGTTTGTTCCTGGTGCTTCTGAGCGTTTTTATTGAGTTTTCTTGATCTTAATTCCTGTTGTGACCCCTGCCTGCTACCAACTATTCCTGACTTTTGTGATCCTGACCTCGGCTTGTGACCTGACTATTCTACACTCTCTATTCCGACCCTGCCTGCCTGACCATTCTGATCTCCTGGTTTGACCCTTGCCTGTTATCTGACTTCCGGTCCTGCCTGATCCCCCTGCTAGTCTTCCTGATTTTGACCTTAGCCTGTCTGTCTCCGTCTGTGTTCCACCTGTCCTGACCCGGCCTGATTTGACTATGTTATCTGCTCCTTCCTGTCCTGTGACCTTCTGCCCAAAGACTTTGCTTAACTGTCGTGCCCCTTGCTAGCCAGAACTTTCGCCTTGCACCTCTCGTTAAGTCCAGGTGGCATCTGAGTAGCTGAGGGCTCCTCCCGAGGCCAAAGGCGGTCACCACTGGTGAAGCACGAGCTGAGACCAGGGTGCTTGGCATCTGTTCTGGTTTGGGTGCCGACCGTGACACTTTGTTTTTTATTCATTTATGACGATCCCTAAGAAGCCCAGACCACACTGAGCATGTGTGTGTAGTCTAGTCTTCCAAAGATGTATAATAAAGTTACAAGATGACAGCCCTCTGTGGCCAACTTTGAAAGCATAAATAATTTGTTTGATTAGGCTTGTGGTACAGTAAGTTCATGTATATGTTTAGTATACAAAAATACAGCATTTCTAGCCTTATCCTATTTTAGACTTTCCTTGCCCTTTAAATATATTTAAGCTTATATCAAAAGACTCTGGGTTATTTCTTGAGTCGGGTAACAATTCTGTCCATTCTATTGTACTACTCTTATTTATGATGTTCTACAAAGTTTAGAGGCTCACTAATGATATTTTGTCTAAAATATGCATAATGCCAATGAGTTAATACAGGCCCATTTTTGTATAAATAAACAGGGCCAACAGCTGGATCCCATGAAAGCCGATGTAGAACAGTAACATAATTTCATCAGTGTGTTATATCACTCTACATTATTCATATAGTAACATCATTCTGGCATCCTTGGTGATCATTTTTGTGGCCATTACTGTGGCATAATCAGCAATGTTAGCCTGTTCTGGACTAATAAACATTTTTACTCCATATTGCAGTTACTTAAACGTCTTTTTGTGTGCACCTAATAATATTTTCTGCCAACACCTTAATTACTGCAGACTACATTGATAATGCCTGTGTTAGGGCTAAAAAATTAATAGTGGTTCAGTATATCTATGCATTTGTATTACTAATTTCCAAAGCTATGCTAGAAAATCTTTACTGGAATGAAAGCAATGATCACTATTTTCTGCAGAAATGTCTGCACTTGGTGTTCTTATTTTATTTCAGAGAATGCATAATTCCATAGGACAGAGGGGATCACTGTGAGATAGAATTTCATGTGCCAGAGACTTCATTTGATACTTACACAGACTTTGCCAGATGAATGCTTCTGCACTTAATGTTTTTGCTGTACTACATACTGTAGTTGTTGTAGAAATAATAATAATAATAATGAATAGAATCTAACCCTTTATACTTTGTATGCTCTTTTCACATATCCTATTTCAGAAATCGACAAATGGTCATATGATCAGTTTAGCATTTTGGTTTATATTGTTAGGAACACTGTTAAATTCACTGTCAAGCATAAGGTCAAAGTTTGATCGTAGGGCCCTACAATAATAGGTTAAGTGCATTCTGATTAAATTGCATATGGCACTCCGGCATTTTGGATCTGACATATATTGTTTCTGTCTCACTTCTATAAGTCATTCAGGTAAAAAAGAATATCTATATACCACAATTTGATAAGAGCAATGGTTCCCAAGAGCATTTATAAGTGTGGCTTCATTGTTTATTTGCCAAGAGCCTTTTTTTAGAGGTGCCAAACCATTTATGCTTTAGGTGCATTTTTTTTTAAACGAAAGAGCAAGCTATAATACATTTCTCCTCTAGTTTTCTAATTACTTAAATTTGTTAAAATAAGTAGCAGCTGCCCTACAGCTTCATAGGATGAGGTAAAATCACCCACACCCACCACTATGAACCAATCATCCATAGGTTAGTTTAACTATAAAATACTAAATGGTTGAATTGCTACCTGACTACAGCAATCCATTCTGTATGTTACAGCTGATCCCTGCGCATACAGTAGGTGAAAGACAAGAGGAAGCCCCACACCCATGAGAGAAAGCAAGCTCTTTCTTCCCAACTTCAGAATTTACTGTAGGTGTAAATCCTCACTATGTACGATGTTTGGCATGCAGCCTCCCAAAATTAAGTGAGGAACTTCCCTTCTTGGACCCCAAATGACCAGGAACCTAAGCTTCTAGAGAGAAAGAGGACAATCTTATATAAATACATATATTTATGAGTATATATATATTATGTTATATATTATTATATGTATATATTATTATATATATATATATATCCAAAAGAAAAGGTCCACACTCTCAGGTCTTAAATAAAAATAAAAATGTATTTATTGTAGACG
>CM044438.1:69528837-69561986 GCA_024363595.1 Xenopus borealis
TGCCAGGTCAAAACTAGATACACTTAAAGAGAAGGACCAGCACTCACTGTATTTCAAAAAAACAGGTGATAACTTTATTCTTGTTCTTGGTGCATCTCGGCCCGACATTTCCGTCCCTCCTGTAGAAGCCAGGAGACTAAGAGTGCAGTATTTGGGTTATGTATAGGATGCAGGATATTGTCAATAAAGACAATTACTGTATCAAATGTGGACATAACTTTGATATATCTATTTTCTATTCTGTCCTTTTAATAGCTCATGCATAAACAATATCAGCATTCTTTATGCCAACCAAACAGAAAAGGCATTTGTTTAAACAGAATATAAAAGTAACCCAGTTAAATAAAATAGGACAGTAAATAGCACAGAGACATGTTTTATAATGTAATACTGATTATGATCCTTGGGATTGAATTATGTTAATATTCTCATGATTTATTTATAAAGTGCCGACTAACCCCGTTCCTAACTCAGTTATGTGGCATCTGATGCCTTTATTTTGGGGCAGTATAGTAGATTAGTGATGGGCAAATATATCCCGTTTCGCCAAAAAAATTGTGAATTTCCAGCGAAATTCACGAATTGGCGAAAAATTTGTGAAACGAGTTGCGTCTCGGTTTTTCTAACGCGCGTTGTGTCGTTTTCGACACGTAGTGTAATTTTCGTTGCGTTTTGTTTGCTGTCAGCGAATTTTCACCAGGTGAATTTTCGCTGGCATTTTGCGAGTTAATTCGTCTGCAGCGAATCGCGGGAATTCGCCGCGAATTTACGCCTGCCGAATAAATTCGCCCATCACTATAGTAGATGTGTTTAAGGTAGTGTAAGGCTGGTAATTGTAGATAACATACAGTATCTCTGTATCTGTACTATCACATAATTTTGTGTGTTTCTTCATTCTGGTGTGTTAGTAGAGGCGCCATTAGTTGTTAAGTACCTGTCAGCCTCTCACATCAGTGGCAGTAATTTGCAATGGCTCCCACTAGAACACAGCTTGCCTGGCAAATAATGCATATAGATGTTGTTGCAGTAAATAGAACCCACTTGACATGGAAAGCTGATCTTGTCTGTCTTATGTATTGCTGGCCTGTCCTGGTGCATGTTCATTTAATCCAAGAGTGCTAGGGGAAAAATGATTGTACTAAACTGACACACAGGCTTGTGTAGTGACGCACAAAACCTGTATATGCTCATCACTTTTATCTGTTTCTAAGCACTGTCACTCAGTTTATAGCACTCAAACACATACATAAAGAAATGCCACATGGATATGTTTGGATCATATTAATAGCCAATGGAAATAAGGAAATCATGATGGAATGAAAATCTCATCATTCCAGGCACATCAATGTCCTTCTGTGACTTCTAAAGCAAGATTTTTTAACTGTATAATTAATGTATATGTGTTACAGGCACAGAATGCAGGCATAGTTTTAATGTAATACATTGTGTGTTGTCAATCTTATATCAACCAAAAATTGACTTCAAAGACACTTGTTGTTTATTCCTTCCTTCCTAAATCTCCTGTATTCAGTAGTAGACTTAGAGGTCTCTTTATTCAAGGTTTATTCCAATTAGGATTGATGTACCAGTTTAACTTTTCTGTGGAAATTCTTCTAGAACTGGCAGATCTGTCTCCTTTTTTTAGTTCTTCCATTTTCTGCAACTGTTAACAATAAGCAGCATTTTTTCATTTGAAGTCAAAGCATGGAAACAAATGTAAAGTACATGAGAAAAGAATTAGTGTGAAGGTAACGCCTGAAGAAATAAGCAAATAGAAAAGATGAGAGAGAGCAAAGCATTAGAAAAAATATACCCCAATTCTGAGTAAATGTCATGAATTGGAAAGTAAGGGTATTGATCAAAAAAATGATTGTGACTCGGGGGTAGAGAGAAGACCAGGTCAATTCATCAGCCAATGGCTAAATAAATCAAATTAGTTCCAGTTTGTCGGGCCTTTTATAATGCTGTGATTCCAATAAAAATTAGTAGGTATTGGCATTTTCTTGAGAATTTATCGTGTCTCTAGTAAACAAGATAATATTTCATTTACTTCAAGTAACCATTCTGTTGGAGTAATCTGATACTTCCAGTATCTGGGTATTACCAAGTTTGCATCACTGACTGATAAGAGTTGCTATAGTTGAGTTCCTATATTAAGAAGTAGGTGGTGTTTCTATGCAGGAGGAAAAAAGAATCATCCCAGAAGGAATCCAACATTTCCATATATGTGTCAGGTTGTCTTCAGCTTGAGCACATCTCCAGTAAATATTTGGAACATAGCTTTTTGCTAATTTGCCCTATACCATAGGTAAGTGGTTGGCAAAGATTGTCTTTTTATATATTTTTTTACCATAAAAGGATTATACTGCCTTTTGAGGCCGGAATGACCACCTTGCCATGCCACGGCTGTTCAGATTTGCCAGAACCTGCTAATAATCAACATTGAATAATAAACATTAGAGGGTTTTTTTCTCCCATTTTTCAACAAGCGTTGAATGTATGGGTTACATAGAGTTCATCTCAGTGAGACTTTTGCTGTTTGGAAAAGTATAGTGTTTGCTGTAATAGTGGCTATGTAGAGTACATGACTGTAGGTTGTATATTGTGGATCCTGGATAGGATTGTTGCAGTAATTTCCTCTATATAAAGAATGCCACATTTCCATGACCTTCCCATATATCTATGGAACTGTAGCCCTGACTAGTTCCTTGTTGATTATTAAAGGGGTGCTGTCATGGGGAAAAAATGAATGCACTGAAATACATTTCTCAAAAAAGCAAGCAGATCTTTTTATATTTCATTTTGAAATCTGGCACGGAGCTAGACATATTGTCAATTTCCCAGCTGCCCCAAGTCTTGTGCACTGATAAACTTCAATCACTCTTTAATGCTGTACTGCAAGTTTAAGTGATATCACCCCCCCAGCAACCTAACAACAGAACAATGGGGAGGTAACCGGATAACAGTTCCCCAACACAAGATAACAGCTGCCTGGTAGATCTAAGAACAGCACTCAATAGTAAAAACCCATGTCCCACAACAGCCTGCCAGAAAGCAATTTCATCCTAAAGTGCTGACACAAATCACATGACCAGGGGCAGCTAGGAAACTGACAAAATGTCTAGCCCCATGTCAGATTTCAAAACTGAATATAAAAAAATCTGTTTGCTCTTTTGAGAGCACTAATTGATGCATTTCGGAAAAAAAATAATGTTTTCCCGTGACATTATCCCTTTAAGATCTGCTCTTGTTAAGATGGACAATCATTTTAGAAAATGTTTGGTATGTTCATAAAGCAAGTTGATTGTTGGTGGACCAAAGTAGGCTGGAAGGACCTGAAGGAGCATGAAGAAGCTGATTTTAATATCAAATGTTGCTTCTTTATCCATTGAGACAATTTATAAAGATATAATGTTGCTAACAAACTAACTTTTTCAACCATTATAACTCATATTAATGTATCTGAATTCTCACAGAAAAATGACCCAAGCATTACATTTTTTGGAATGGTCTGTAAAGAGGTCATCTAAATTTAACTGCATATGCACTGCACTATTTAGCTGTCTAGAGTGACTGTGCATCATCTAGGTATAATATTTTGTATTGGTCTCACCATGACTTTCCAAAGTACACACTCCATCTCTATCACAAGCTGTGGAACACTGGACACAACAGTGAGCCGCCAATGAGGGGCTTCCTATTGTTGTCAATAAAAAGCAATCCTCATTAGGCATTTTGATAACACTGAAATGAATAGTAGCTATAAATATGCTTTTTGTGAAATAACAGTAAAAGTACAGTAAATAACACCTAAACTCTGCGTGAAGACAGTTTATCATAAACACCAGCCTAAATATTACAAACAGGCGCTGGAAACCCATATGTGGGGGCACTCCTTATGTCTCTTTTTCTGTGGGCAACTAAAACGATTAGTTTAGCTACAAATAAGCAAAGTTCACATTTTCACATAGAGATTGAAGTAGACTTTTGCATAGCAATATCTAGTCAAATCTAAATTGTCCTCTTTGTTGAGTAGACAACATATTCCTTTGTACTCATCCAACAGTAACATGTCTATCCAACCATAAAAAGCAGTGAAAAGGTAAAAGAGATTAGCCTTATCAGCACAGAAAATAAAGTGTCTATGCTCACTGTTACAGTGTCTCCTTTGGATGAGCAGGGAGGAGGTGGATGAACATCTTTCTATCATGTTGGAATGTGTTCTTTGAATAAAAGATTATTGTGAAGAAAATATGTCCCTCCAGAAAAACTCTAACCTAGAGTGGAACTCAGGCCAGTTTGTCAGATGAAGATGAAGAAAAACATGACTTATTTTTAGCCCTACATGCTATTCAGCTATATACGTATTTTATCATTGTTAAAAAAAGAGTACTAATTTGAACAGGCTGGGTGATCTATAAGGACATGCCCTGAGCAGCCCCAGTGTTCTTACTAAGAGCATCCTTTGGCATCTATAACCCATGCCCACAGCTTTCTCTCCGAGTCTGCAATTGAAGTTTGCTTGAGGCATGTTGTTTTGCATTTTACTTGTGCTAAAGTTGCCCAGTAGAAGGAGATTAATACCTGTCTATTTAATGTGACAAATCCAGAGCTTAAACCAAACTGACAATCATTGGTCTAATTATGCAACTATGTAGATACAGTATGTCTGATTAGGGCACACGGTCAAATTACCATATCTTTTTACAATGTAAAAGATGCTGGAAATAAGGAATTCATTTTTTCATTATGTTGGAAACTTCAACAGCACTGTGTTAATCTGTATAAAAAAACTAAATTGAAAAGTAAGATTTGGCATTAAACCTGTAATTCAGAACTGTGTTGGGAGCAGCCATGACTTCAGAACTGAGTGTGAAAGTCACAGAGGGACCACAAATTAGGTATCCAGGTCAAAATAAGGGTATGATGGTGATGCTATTGACAATGCACAGTACTTACATATATTTCTCCTCTTCTCACAAACTAATTTAGAATTATTTGCATAGCACATATGATCATCAACATAATGAGTTGTTTTAATATGTGTGAAGACATATGTTCTACTGTAAATTCTACACTTGAACTTTGCAGGAGTTCTGTGCCATTGTGATCAATAAAGTTGTATTATACCTCAACAAGCTTCACTGTAAAAGATACATGAATCCAACTAGGAAATTCTACCTAGAATATGTCATATGCTTAAAGGGCAAACAGTTTTCATTATAAAGAATCTTAGTTATTATAAATTATATGGGACTATGGCATATGAGGGACTTGAAAGTTGTAAAATACTCAAAAGTACTTGTAGAAGCCAATTTGAGCATATGTATTAAGTGTTGTTTTAGATGCAATTCTGGTAGTCTAGTATCATAAAGCTTGAGAGCTCAGGATTACTAGTTTTCCTAATGCATGACACAAACTGATGCAGGGCTGGACCCACCGCTCATGTGCACGACAAGGGTTGGGAGGGGTGACGCGTTTGGCTAGGTTTCCTAGGGTGCACAAGCCAGCATGGCCCGACTCTGAACTGATGTGCATCAAAACTCACAATATCAGCAGATTTACCTTAATAATGAATAGTTTATTTGGTCAAATTTATTGCAAACTTTTTAGCATATTTTGAGGCACAGAGACCAAATGTACCCAAAATCTAACATTTTAAACACTTAAATGATTGTTTTCAGGACTTTTATTTAAATCAAAAACAATACGATTCACTGACACAAGAATACATTTAACATAAGATATTAAAGAAGTACCTCTATTTTTTTATTCCACTTTATTATTTATAATAATGTATCCAGTTTGTTTTATGAATGTGCAAATAAAATAATTTGTAGTTGGAAAACTTTGCTTCATTTTCTCTCATTGTAAAACCAAGTTTACTTTAAACTCATAACGTATTCTCTTTTTTCTCTAGCTATGGGATGCGCTTTCTTACCTTTAAGGTTAACCATTTAGGTTTTTATTCAAATAACCTTTGAATGAGAGAAGGGACTCAATCATTGTCCTGTCACACTGGGTTCATCGGACCTGAAATATACCTATTTGTCTAATTTTTATGTATCATTGATAACAAAATGAATATGCTGCAGCAAGGTTATTCCAGAAGTGAATGTACAATCGTAATTGCCAGTTTAATTTTGTAAAATCATGCAGTCATCAGTCTTTATCACCCATATGCCTGGGGCACAACAGCTGCAGAATAATGTCTAAATGGAAAAGGTTGTGTGCATATAGACTTGGTGTATGCATAGGAACAAGTAAACCAAGGAGGCAAGGCAAAATTGGAGAAATTAAGTGTCTAATCATATAATCTAAACTAAAATGTTATCAACATTACAATATTCAGTGGCACAAGTGATTAAAGAGATACTGACACCTGAAATTAAACTTTTTTTTACATCTATTATAATATTTGCTTTGAAAGCTACTTCTAACTTTGCCATAAAGTATTTGCATGATGCTTTTACATTACCTGTCGCCCCATGTTCCTGTATGAGGGGGCTGCCATATTTGTGCAGCAGGAGTCCGTTAGCATTAGAAACTGTAACTAACAGGCTGAGATGGGACAGCCAGGTTTGCAAAGTCATAGTGTCAGAGAGTCAGGCTTAGGAACTTCAACTAATTATATACAAAAACAAATCTCTCAGCAAAAAATGATCAACATGACCTATAGGTAACATTTAATGTACATTCATATGTTAAAATTAATTTTTTAGTGTCAGTATCACTTTAAGTAACGTAAAGCTACCTTTGGGTGCAGGTTGTATTATGGTCCAGTTATTCAAGGCATTCATTTCATATGACCCCCTGTCAGGAGTGCTCCAATTAGGAGTGATCCGCTCTGTATCAAAGATGGTGGCACCCATAGTTGCAATAGTGTGAAGTCATAACGCTTGGTGGGAAATTCAAAGTTAAAAAGATGCCCATGAACCCGGATTCAATGTCTGAATGTAGGTCTTTTGTAGTAAAGTTCCTGGGTGCCCATTAACTACTATTTTGACTTGATCCTTCAGCTCCTCACCTTCTGCCTTTATCGACCTACCCTGTTAGCTGCCTGCCCTGATCTTCTGGGTGGCTAGACTATGCGCTTTCTTATGCCTTCTGATCCTTCTGAAAGCAAATTGGACTTTCTGTGTTTAGCTTTCTCCTTGGTCCCTACTCCAATTAATTGAGCAGCAAGGCTCTGATACCCCACAATGGAAATTTGAATTTGCTATTAATTTATCCCATGGCCCCATCTGGACCACTAACCTGATCAGCAGTGGGGGCTATCACCTATTGAGTGACCACTTCCAATGCACACATTGTGTATTTCCTGCTTTTCTTCACAGGTGGATCTGTTCTAATGCACTCCACTGACAAACCTGGTGCTGGCTTGTGTGGAGCTACATGTAGCAGATATTGGCTCAAAAACATATATACATTATACAGTATATCCGTCTAGGTGATATCTGCTCCCTGTAGCTCCACATTTCAATGGAGCTACGCAAAAGCGCATATCTGCTTTCCTCTGCCATTTTTATAAAAAATTCATGCAGAGGAAAGAAAAAAAAAATCTGCAAATCTTTCTTTGTTATTAAAGGCCCCCATACAGGGACAGATAAAAGCTGCTGATAGACTGAGTCGGCAGCTTATTGGCCCGCGTGTGGGGCCATCCGATGGGCTTTCCCGATCGATATCTGGCCGAAAGACGTCCAGATCTCAATTGGGCAGGTTAAAAAATCCCGTTTGACCACGGCCACATCTGTACGTTGATGCAGTCCTGCAATCCGACCACCATAAAGGGCAAAGTGACTAACGCTAGTGAAAATTTGCCAGCGGGTGCAGGCATCGCTTTGCTAGCAAAGGAGATAGACGCTAGCATTGCTTCGCACTCTAATGCCAGGCGAATTTTCGCTCTGGCTAATAGACATTCTCTAAGTTTATTGCCACCTTAACATTTTTGAAGAGAAATGTTACATCCGATTCTCATGACTTGTGTTTTTTTTTATACAGACTAGTCTGCTTGGAAATAAATTATAAAAGTTCATACTCTGTACTTAAATCAGTGGAATCCCTTGTCATTTGGGACACGTAAATACAAGATTGGACTGGGCTGGCAGTGCCCGGAAGATACCGCCAGCCCAGACCTGCTCCCTGTCCTTGTTGCCCCCCGACCATCCTCTCCAGCCCCAGTTGTAGCAAAAGAACTTACGTGAGCATTCACGGAGGGGGTCTCTGGCCGGGGTCCAGAAGGGGCTTTGCACCACGTGTGGGGGGGCCCTTGAGACAGCAGCCCCAGTGTCCCCCGGGTCCCTCAGTCTGACCCTGTGTAAAGCTAAGCCTGTTAGCCTGTCCTCAATAAGGAGAGCTTGCTAGAAGTGAATCCCCCGAAAGCCACTGCACTCCAAAAAGTTCTATGTACAGATTTCATAATAATATAAAAGAATTATAAAAAATAACAAATGGGCTGTATTGCCAGTAACACTAGCAAATTGTAACCTGTATGCCTGATCTTTTAGTGTTTGTTGTTACTGGTAACACTCTCTTAAGAAACTTTCTACGTTAATATCTTGCTGTAATCTACCTAACCTATGGATACTGATCCATACTTCTATAAAGGTGGAGGTTCAACAAAATATATATATTAATGCAATGCTTAGATTCTCTCCATTTTACCTCAAATGCTCTGTGTAGCAGGGACTTCCTTCCTTCATCTCTAATGTAACTGTATTTTTGTGTGTATTTATTTTCTATCATTGTAATGATCCCAGTCGGTTCTATTATTGTACTGTATTAAGGTACAGCTCTGTCTATACAAGTAATGTTATTTATAAAAAATATGCAGAAAAACACCTCTGACTCCAAAATCAGAATTATATTTAAATATATGTGTTTAATACCAATTTCCTTGTTTTCTTCTGTGCTCTGTTCTGTAGAAATGTATATTGTGTAGGTGAAAGCTAAAGAACTGCACAACTTCCCTTATTATTAAAAAGATAGACACTAAAACCTTTACTAGATGGCTCAAGAGATTCATTTATTCTATTTGTCTTACATATTTACCTGATTATGTATCTGAAATACTCTTAAGCGCATTTCAAGCAAGTATACTTTTATTCTGGTCGTCCACACAGGATTTACTCATATTTAAGTTCTTTAATCGTCATTTGTTTTATAACCACTTTTAGATTTTTATCTACCTATAATAAAACCTAAGCTTTATGTGATCACTGTCCTCATTTGCCTATTTTCCTTTTCATTAATTTCCCACTCTGTTACTGTACAGTCATGTCTTCTGTACCTGGGTTTTTTTTTTATAATGTTTCGTTTTTGCCTGACACAGTCCAGCTGTATATATGCAGTAGGCAGAAACTGACTATTTGTTGCTTATAGACCCAGATTATTATTATTATTATTTTTATTATTATTAATGTTATCTTAATCTGTAAAAAAATGGTACAAGTTGCTCTGGAACCAAAGCAACCTGCAGGTTTTTGTTCCTGGGACTATTAGATCTCCTTCTACCCCATTCCTGGTGTGACCAGTGTTGAGCAGGTCATTTGACTCCCAATAAAACACACACATAGGGGCAGATTTACTAAAAGACGAAGTGACTAAATGCTGGTGACGATTCGCCAGCGTTACCGCCCGCAGGGACTTCGCAGATTTACTAATGGGCACATGCGTCACTTCACTAGTGAAGAAGACAGATGCTAGAAATTTCGCAACTCCGGTAATTCACTAAAATGCATATATTACTGAACGTTACCTCTTTTGCCAGACTTGCCTTTGCCAGCTCACACCAGGTGAAGTGCATTAGAGTGCATAGAACTTCCTCAATCTTCAGTTACTTACATCATCATTTTTGAGTAGGAAAAACTTCTAAGCCCAAAAAACACTGGTGTCTTTTACTTTTTTCAGGGTGATAGACTGCAAAAGTCTTAAAAATTTATTTTGTGCAACCGGTTTCCACTATGCATTTTATAACATATGGAAACATTATTTTTCAGTGGGCTTATGTGTAGGGCATTAAAACAACATATTGACTTTATTAAGGTTCCCTTGGCATGTCTAGTTATCAGTGTAAATGTAATGTATTAGATGCACCATGTAACAAAAATAGGTGCATGAAACTTTAAATTTCCTGCCTTATGCAAATTAGCCTGAGTGCAAGACTTCTAACAAAGTTGCACTAGGCAGAATTGAACGCGAGTGCATCTTTGCTTTGATTTGCTCACTCTGGCAAAGTAACGCTAGTGAAAATTTGCCATCGTTCATCGCTTTCGGGACGAAACCTTGTATCTTAATGTTGTCTGTGCAAATTTTTGCCTGGCAAAGTGTTGCGATGGTTGTGAAATTTGTCCCATAGTCGGGGAAAGATTTCCCCAAGCTGCAAGCCGAGGAGCTATGCTTCCCCAGTGTCCTTAGAATGTGGCTGGACTGCTACAATTTTGCTGCCATAGGCCAGGCCTTTGTGACCTTTCCACAAACCCACGCCTGCACATAGTGAGAGAGACACAGAAATGGATATGAACACAGGAAAAACTATTTTGTCAGGTTTAATTACTAAAATGTGCACGTGTCTGTTTCCTATAAATTACTTAACCAAATAGAAAATTTGCAAGATTAGTAAATCCACTTCACATACAGTAAGTTGATTTAATAATATTGGGCATCTTTACTGGATCCTGTTAATTACTTTGGCATTAAATGTGCTGCCTGATGTCACCTTCTGCTCATATGGCAAATTTTTATGTCATCAATGTTCCAGAAATGGTATTCTTACACCCAAATAAATGTGGAAAATGACATTGCTTTCACAACATATTTTTTATCTGTTTATTAACCAAGAGCCTCTGTGCTATAACATATTGTTTACCACAGAGAGGGAACGAGAGAAACTTATTTTTACTGTTACTGTACATCACTACATCCATGCCAGAGTAAAATTACTGTGCAATGTGTTTTGAGTGTGTGGTTTTTGGGCTGCTGTTAATTTTTTATACAGGTTACATGCAGGGCGCCACTAGAAACCACGGGGCCCTGCACAACAAAATTTTCGGGGTCCCCTGGGCCCTGCCAATCCTGACACCCAAGCCCCACCCCTGATACCGCCTTCTCCACATCAAAGTTAAAAGAACACACAGACATCAGCGCTAAAAAAGTAACCCCACACACAGACACATTGATGGTCAGACTCAGGGCTCTGTTATAAGTTTAAAAAATTAAAAAAAAAACATTGTTGCCAGGGCCCCTCTTACATGTTAAAAAAATTGGGGCCCAAAAATATTTTTTTTTAAAAAAACCTTGGTGCAAGGGCCCCCTTAAAAAAATTGGGGCCCCATAAAATATTTTTTTTAAAAAATTGGTGGCAGGGGTCTATAGAGTATTAAAATAAAAATTGATGGCCAGGGGATTAAAAAAAAACCCACGTGTCAGTAGAATTGAACTTGTGGCTTCAGGACTTCAGTGTGGGCTCCTTTCGTGACATCGGGGATTTTCGCCGTTTCAGGACTTCAGTGTCGGCGCTTTCGTGACTTTGGGTCTTGCCGCCGCTCCAGGACTTCGACTGTTCTGTCTTCCACATTCTGCTGAGACGAAAGGCAGCACTCCTTCAGCTTTCGTAAAGGGGGCACGGCTCTTCGAAAAAAAGTGCAGCACTGCCGGGCCCCCCTTCAGGCCTGGTCCCCCCACGTGATGGCGGCCCTGGTTACATAGCATAGCCTAGCTTGTTATTTCAAGATAAAATGAAGTTTTATGAAATAAACTCTCCATGTAGGGGAGAAATCTTACCTGCTGTTCCCAAATAAATAAAAGAAAGGTTAAAATCACCCTTAGATACCCCTGATTCCACTTATTATGACAATAAACAAATTATTATGCCATAAAACTAATTATTATGACCTGGAAGAAAGGTTGAGAAAGACCCCACAAGATAAATGTGCCCCATATTTTATTTTAGGGGCATTTACTGTTATTGGTGTGAGTTATTTGCTTTTTTTAAAAGTGGCTTTAGCAGACATGACAGCTGACATTTCCCTGCCACATTAAAGCAGAGCAGTCCTTGTAATCTTCAGGTGAAAACCTCCATGAAAAGCTGCCTTATCCGTCTCTGAGAAGATTGAGGGGCCCGGCAGCCTGCTAAAGCCGGTTAATGTTCCATAATTGGAATAGGTGTCATTAAATTCAGGCTTTTATGATCCAATACAGGCAATGATTAGTACCTGCTGTATTTAGGCCAACATAAAACTCCAATGTCTCAAAATAAAAGCAGAGTACACATAATGGAAACTTGATAACCTCTGTCTATTTGCAAGTCAGAGAAACTGACACATTTTCTGCAGGGAAAAGCAGCAAATATATCAGCATTTATTCAATGAACATCATTATTTCTGCAATACCTCTTTATATTCACGGTGTATTCATTCATATGTAGCCCAATTAATGTTTGTCATGAGAAGAAAACTATGTCCATGGTTCTACTTTGACATGGCCAGCACTACAGGTTGCAAAATTATAATTCATCCTTATTGGTGACAAAACTATCCTTTTAGGTTCATTTAATGTTTAAATATTTTTTTTTTTTTTGTATTTTTTTGCAGTGATCTAATTTTCACAAAGACTCCTTATCTGGTTTCTATAGGTGGTTTAACCAATAGCAAACTTTGCACCTTTTATTACATTTGGCCAATGGTATCGATATGCTCGAGGCAAGTATGGAAACCTGTATTTATTGCTTGCAGAAGACAGGTGTAAAGTATAGGGAACATCTTGTGCCTGATGCATCAAACTAGGTGTATCTGGCACAGTAGTGGGGTGAACACCAATTGCACAGTGCAAGTAAACACAAGTGCAAGTTGCAATTTAGCTGCAAATATTACCACCAGTGCTGCATCTACCTACATTTAGATTTACTCTGCTTTGTTCAAAATATATTTTTCTTTAACTATGATGAACCAAAAATCATTCTTTAGTGCGGGTTTTTATTTGGCTATCTGTTTGGAACTGTCTTATATTCCCATACTGAGACTAGCTTAAGAGTACTGCATACATAAAATTTGCACTGCAGGTTTAATCACCCCCTACTGTTATTTTTCTAATTATCAGATCATAAGAAAAGTGTCACTAAATAATGACCTAGATATTTCAGTTTCATGTCTAGGACTTCAGAAGTGAATGGCAATGTACAACAGAGAGCAGACAATATAGTTAGCACATAGGGGAAGATTACATTTTTATGGCTTTTGTACATTATACAGGATTTAAAAAAAATATGAACCATTGTTATATTAAAAGGCAATGTAGTGAAGGGTTAACTATATTTTATACACAAATAGAACTTTTAGAATTTGGTTTTGTGATATTAATGGTTTATGATTGTCCTTCCTCAACTAAGCATTTTTTCCTAGCGCAGATAACTCAACCATAAATAGTCAATGGTGAAGTGAACAGTCACGTAACCATAGAGGAAGCAGACAATGCAGTCATAGGGTGGCCTGGGGAAGAGGGGGGCCTGGTCTATAGCTTTCTCTATAGCCAACAAGAACTCCCCCCCCCTTCCCCAGCTGTTGCCTTACCTTTGGCGGGGAAGCCGAGAACATCAGCATGGGTTGGTAGTATGGCCAGTATACATTTCTCCAGCTGGTTGAGAAGCCAGTAAAGCGTCAGTTTACTCCAGATTACACCATTGCATTTCCCTCTACACAAAAATAATAATAATAATTTAAAGAATGAGGTTTGCTACTTAATGTTCTACAGAATTACACAGCTTTATTCAGGGACCGAAAGCCCTTAGGCTAGTCTAGCTGGAAATAAAATAGCTTGTCTAAGGTCATAGAGAACTGAACCTTCCTTTTCACTCAGTGTAGCTGGCCATTCTGCAGATAATGATTAAAGGGCAGATGAGCAGTTCCACAGACCACCATTTCTTCGCCCTTGTGATCAGGCTTTGCTTTTAGGGCAAAGCAGAGAGGCCATTTTTAAAGCCAGACAATTTTATGGCTCAGAAAATAGCATTGGTGAAATAACAAATGTCCTATTATGACACTGCCCATTCAATTTTTTTTTTTTTTTTTAAATGTGTAGAATTCATATCTAACTGCATTTGGACTGGACTCCCAGCATTCCACATTGAGTTTAAGGGGGTGCTGATGGTTGATGATCAAAATTAGTTAAAGGGACACAGCTTGGGTGGACCTGATCTTGTTTTATTCACTAAGTGCTTCTGCACCTATTGCAGCCAAAGAATGTTGGAGCTATTGCGTGGTCCTTCAATCAATAAATGATAAAATATTTGGTGCAATTGTGCAGATTTGAAATGCAGTTGCATTAATGCTGGTGAATTGGACACAATTGCAGTCGGTGCACCAAAGCACCAAGCATATCTCCCCATCCATTGCTGTGGGATCAAAATGTGGTGATCATGCTCATCACACTTGCAAATGTATATGTGCCCTCTTATCATGTACAGATTGAACAGAAAATTGCACAATCACAAGCACTTTGAGTCCCAAATGAAGACATAATTCAATTTTGCTGTACTGGGCGTTCCTTCCATATGTCTATAAACACGTTGGTTGAAATGATGCACAATTGTGTGGAATAGAACTGCACTCCTTTTCCAAAGTCTTTACCTGTTGCAAATTAGATGAAGAATCTTAGGGCCGGTACACACGGGCGTTTTGGACCTGCGCTCCCCTGCATTGCGTTTGGCTGCGCTCAGCCGCAGGGGAGCGCAGGTCTAGACGCACCTCATTTTGTTCAATGAGGTTGTACCCACGAGACGCGTGTAAGCGCCGAACGCAGATTCAGACGCAACATGCTGCATTTTTCCTGCGTTTGGCGCCTACATGCGTTCGTGTCACAGGCATGCACATATTGAGCAAGTTACAGCATTCATTATGTGCATAAGTGTGCCCCAACATGACCGCTCATACAGGGATCTCCCTCTAGGTGCGAGTGGCCTGGCGCTGGCAAGGGGGCAAATTAAAAAAAAAAATACTGTTTCCCCTAACCGGAGTTCACTTTGTATTAGCCCTTGTTCACCTTTAAATTAACTTTTAGTATGGTATAGAGTGATATTCAGAGACAATCTGCAATTGGTTTTCATTTTTTATTTGTGGTATTGAGTTATTTAGCTTTTTATTCAGCAGCTCTCCAGTTTGCATTTTCAGCAATCTGGTTGCTAGGGTCCAAAGTATCCTAGCAACTATGCATTAATTTGAATGCAAGAATGTAATATGTATAGGAGAGGGCCTAAATAGAAAGATGAGTAATAACAAGTAGCAATAACAGTAAGGGGGTTATTTATCAAAGTCCATTTTTTTCTGTTTGGACTTTTAAAGGTGAAAACTTTTTAATCGACAAAAAACTAGAATTTCTCTGAATTTATTAAAGTCCGATGGTTTTAAAAGTCTGATCAAAAAAGTACTCCAACTCAGACCTGCCGAGTTCAGGTAGAAGTCAATGGCAGATGTCCTGTTGAAAACCTGATACGAGTTGGGTTTCGTTCAATAATCTGAAGATTTTGCGGGTTTCATACACGAAATCCAAAAAAGTTGCTCCAAATCTGAAAAATTTGTAAGATTCTGATTTTTTCATGATTTTATCAAGTTTTTTACTGCACAAGAGATTTTCCGAAAATTGTATTGATAAATGGGGGGGGGGGGGTAGTTCATGCGGATTTGGTCAGAGTAGTTTTCAGAAAGTAATGAGCATTTCTTTTTGGAAGGGGTCAGTGACCCCCATTTTAAAGCTAGAAAGAGTCAAATAACTAAAATTTATGATTATAAAAAATTAAGACCATCTGCAAAGTTGCTAGGAAACATTCTACAACATACCAAAAGTTAACTCAAAGGCGAACTACCCCTTTAATGAGACTTATTTACTGAAAATCTCTTCTTAAAGGGTGAATCGTCTTCCCTATTGTATACCAAAGAGCAACGACATTTGCAAATATACTCACACAAATTTGTATACATAACAGGTATATCTGCCCGTAATTCTAAAATATTCTCCAGTGTACAGTATGTATGTGCAAATCTATCTCCCTCAATAATAGATAGAATATAATAATAAGTAGAACAGTTGTAACACTGAAAACATCCGGACCTCACATTAATCGACTTAAAATTACTGTACTTGTCTACTGGGTCAGTTGATATTAAAGGGATCCTGTTATGGGAAAACATTTTTTTTAATGCATCAGTTAATAGTGCTGCTCCAGTAGAATTCTGCACTGAAATCCTTTCTCAAAAGAGCAAACAGATTTTTTTATATTCAGTTTTGAAATCTGACATGGGGCTTGACATTTTGTCAATTTCCCAGCTGCCCCTGGTTATGTGACTTATGCCAGCACTTTAGGAGGGAACTGCTTTCTTGCAGGCTGTTGTCAGTGTAACTGGATGGAACGCAGTGGGACATGGATTTTTACTATTGAGTGCTGTTCTTAGATCTACCAGGCAGCTGTTATCTTGTGTTAGGGAGCTGTTATCTGGTTACCTTGCCATTGTTCTGTTGTTAGGCTGCTGGGGGGGGGACGATATCACTCCAACTTGCAGTACAGCAGTAAAGAGTGATTGAAGTTTATCAGAGCACAAGTCACATGACTTGGGGCAGCTGGGAAATTGACAAAATGTCTAGCCCCATGTGAGATTTCAAAATGAAATATATAAAAATCTGTTTGCTCTTTTGAGAAATGGATTTCAATGCAGAATTCTGCTGGAGCAGCACTATTAACTGATGCATTTTGAAAAAAGTTTTTTACCCATGACAGAATCCCTTTGATATAACTTCGTGTTTTCTTGTATGTCACCATTGGTTTTTGTCTTACTGCCATGCCAATAGTTTTACTGGTTAAAATGAATTAAAATATGGATTAAGGTTTGTAACTATGATGCGTCCTGGATAATAGCATAGCAGCAATAATATTTATACCGAGAACTAGTTCAGGCATCACCATCTTGTTACCTTTTGCTGATATCATCGCTGAAGAAAGAAAATCTAGTTATAGGACTTATGAAAGCCCTTTCAAAAGGAATACTTCTCATTCTTTTGTAGTGCTCAGAAACATCAGTAAAGATGTACTATAACAGAAAGCCAGACAGAGCACAGCCGGAACAGTCGGTACCAAAATTAGTGCTGAAGCTTTATACAGTGCGCTTGAGAAAACAGACAATCAAAAGAAGGCAGCCTGTGGAAGGAAAGTTTTTAGGAAGCACTTGACTTGATTGGGCTGAAACTCTGAAAAAAACTATTATTTCTGAGTGACAGAAAATGTTCTTTGTGCCAGAAACTAGACCTTTGTCACTTTCCTTATAAAATTCCTTTAGGTCACAAAAAAGGCGTTTTTGCACTTCTTTGCCTTTCCCTCCCCATCTCCTCTGGTGGTCTCTCAAGATGTCATTTTTCCTATTGACATAGATAACAAGTAACATATACCAGTGGGAGTGCTCAGAATGCTGTCAGCGGAAACCTACCACCAGTCATTCATAATCCTTTCTTTCTTTTAAAATCTGAACCTCTTATGGGAAAGAGGGCATCTGCTTTGTAGCTTTTCTGAAATCTCACCATTGCTGGGGTCATTTGTCTTGCTGTTGAGGGAGTGGATTGGAAACCAAGTAAATTCCCCCAATGTCTGTCATCTACAAAAGAGTGAAAGAAATCCCTTCTCGACATGACAGATTGGCTGTCACTGCTTCATTCTCTCATTGCTGCAAAGATGAGGCCAGGGCTGTAACATTTGCAAGGGAAAAAACTGCGATAATACAAACCCATCTTACTTTGGGCATGGGATTATTATCCTACTGAAAAAGGAAACTTTGCATCTGAACTTATGAGTTATGGCACATTTTTATAGCATGCATAATGTGCTGCTGAAAGTCCTGGAAGCAATGATGCCATTTTTTTCTACACAGCAGTGAAATGTATAAATTAGCAGCACTGTAGTATATATATTCTGATCAGTCAGATGAAGCTGTTTTATAAGCTTGAAGCTTGCATACACAAATAATTTCATGCAATTACTATGAGCAGGCTGTGTGCAAAGGCAAGAGGGTATTTCTGGTTCAGCTGCACCTGAAGTTTCCCATTACTGACAAGTTTGTATCTGATAGTGTCCCTAAGTATTAATTTGGGGTTTCCCTATCCCACTGCTATTATTTCTCTTTAGCAGAGCTTGTATTGTTGGTGTTTTAGCAATTCTGTTTGTGTATTTTTCTATATTTTGTATCAGTGCTGGTGTTTTCTGCAAAATGTGTCATACATAAAAGGTTTTGAAAGCATCCGCAACACTAAGAAATCCATTACTTGCCACTGGCGAGAATCATCTTGTAGTGAATTGAATCCCCGTGAACTGCAAACTTGGAAATCGACACAGCAAGGAATTTGGAATATCACCAAAGTACAATAAGAACTGAATCATACCCTCTGACCCAAGCAATTAACATGGCTCCAGCATTGCCTGGGGACTTTCTCTGTATCATATGAAATGCTTCAGCATTTGTTATGGTGAGCCCCTTCCCACTCTCTTTACCTCTGCATCTGTCGTACCTACTTCTGAATAAAAGGATATAGTCACAATATTAATATCATTTGAAAACCGCTGTACTTCACCTCCATGTTTCTTATTTTACGTATTGATTTTTCTTCCTATTGAAGAATGTGAGAAATGCCTGCTGTTATAACATATACAGCCAACCTTAAGACTAGAATAATAATTCTGCATTACGGTAAAGCGATCTTAATGTTATAAAACGTACACATATATTATACAACTGACCTTTATACACCTTTATTTAACAAAAGGTTGAAGTTTATGCAATAGCCTGTCCCTTAATGGAACAGGTCCTGCTGCCTAGGGCCTGATTAACATAGCGGGTGCCCCTAGGCCTGCTGTCATTCATTGCCCTTCTTCCCTCCCCTTTATTTGAGCAAATTTTCTGTAGCAATGGGGATTGGCACACTGGAAATTAAAAAAAAACTATCATATCTCCTGCTCATCCCGAGTGTTTATGAACCAATGTGGGTGTGTTTGGGCAACACGCCACTACCCTAAAATCCTGCTGGCCTGGGCCTTGGTGGCCTTTCTACAAATCCGGGCCAGCTGCTGCCTGAGAAGGGGAGCAGAGCAGTGTGTAAGGTCTATGGAGTAGTTAGGAGGTGACAAAAATGTTCCCAGTTTTGTCTGTATTTGGCAACAATTATGGGGATAATCTTTACTAAAACCTTGAAAGGCAAATTACATAGCATGAATGCGATTATAAGGTTCGCCAGAGTATTCAGAGTATTCACAATGACAGAAGTGTTTGAACTTTTGTAAACTTGCTCTTGTGGCTATTATTGCTGCTTATTGCACCTTAGTAAACTAACTCCTAAGTTTGTCTTTTGCTGGTGCTATATTGGTCCACTTCATTATTGCACTGTATTGTTCTTCTAGGTTGTGTGCCTTTCTGAGAGAGGAGGACTGTCCTGTGGGAAGGATGGAAAGGGTTATCCCCAGGTCAGGAATCAGTTAGGAGAGAAAGAGTAGGAGACAAGTGTAGAGAGAGGGACATATGCTTATCCCGAGGGACAGTTTAAGAGTTGGTTGACACAGGCAAAGGTCATCTGAGACCTGGACAATAGAGACCTCCTGTAGCCCAGTGGATGCATCTCTTCCTACAGAAACCTTTAGCCGGCATGCTAAAACCTGTTTAATATATTATGAATAAAGGGTTAAAATGCAAACATGTATGATAGCATTCTCAGATTCCCAGGCAGAGATTTGAGAGATATTTGTGAAGAACAACCTAGAGGAACTGCTGACCCTATTCACCATGGGTCTGCCAAATAATGATTAATATTGCCTTCATGCATTTCATTTAGCAGCAGAAGTAGACATGTTTAGTGCTGTGAGCCCTTTGGTGGGCTTTCCCAATCTCACATAATCAAAATGATTAAAAGATAAATCCAGTAATAATTCAATGACTGGCACAATTTTTAGTTAAATTGACAACTAAAAATAGTGCCAAACGTTGAATTAATACTGGATTTATCACATGAGATTGGGAAAGCCCACCATGCTGCATTATATTTTAATTACTTAAAACACTTGCATGTTTTGATGTTACCATTCATTTAAAGGAATGGTTCACCTTTATGTTAACTTTTTTGTATGTTATAGACTGGGCAGGTGTAAGCAACTTTTCAGTGGCTATCCATGGTTTATTTTTTTATAGTTTTTCGTAATGATTTGCCTTTTACCTCTGACTCTTTCCAACTTTTAAATAGGGGTCACTGGCCCCATCTAAAAAACAAATCCACTCTTGTGTCTGCAGTGTATTGTTACTGCCACTTTATTACTTTTCGTTCTATTCAGGCCCTCTCCTATTTATATCCTAGTCTCTTATTTAAATCAATGCATGGTTGTAAGGGTTATTTGGACCCTGCAACCAGATTGTTGAAATTGCAGACTGGAGAGCTGCTGGAAGAGAAACCCTTTGCATAATAAGCTTCTGATCTTACACCCTAAACTGCTGTAGCTGGGCAGAGGAGGGTTTGTTTATACAGAGGCTTCCCTGTGAGCCATTTATAGGAACTAGGCAATCCATAGTAAGCAGCATCAAGGGCAAACAAGGTCTTACAATGTATTAAAAGGGGCATCGATTCGCGGGAGATGGGGGTCATTTTTCCACTGCACAGAGTGCTGGTAAGGCCCCTTCTAGAATATGCCGTACAGTTTTGGTCCCCCAGCTTTTTGTACTCCCCAACTTTTTTTCCCCTCTGAAATTGGAAAAGACTTCAAATGTTTTTTTTTGCCTTCCCCTGGATCAACTAGCAGTTAGGCAGGTTTATATAGACTTTAAAGGTTGACCTTGATGGACGTGTGTTTTGTCCACCTAACTTACAGGCAGGCAAAGAGTATGAAAATGATGTATACTGTCCCTTTAATAGCTTTCAGACTTGTGTTGGTTCTCATGTACATTATGGCATTCCACTGAGAGAAACTAAATGAATTGCAGAAAAACAGGACTAAATGACGTCACATGCAGAATATCCAGTAGTGCTGTTCCAATGAGGCAAGTTGAAAAACTCGCCTCAGGCTGCAGTTCCAAATGCATTACCAGGGGCAGCAAAAAGCCTGACCCTAACAATCCCCTAACTCTTGTGCTACACAGACTGTAAAGACATATCTGCCTTGCATCTGCTAGTGCTGTGTTCTGCACCTGACACCAGATTTTTATTTTGATGTGAGTGCAGACCCTGCATGACCCCACAATGTTCTTCTTGAATGAATACTAAGGGCTGTGATTTGGAACTCCGTAGTACATTTGCATCTGGGGTCACCATAAATGACCCCCCTTTATCTCCTTCAGAATCCACCCTACTACCAGTCTTGCCCAGTTCACCATGTAATGGATTTGCGCATTTCTCCAACAAGCAGCCCATGTCATGGATCAGTAATTTCTCTTTCTCTTGGGACCTTCTGCAATGGATTAGAGCACTTGTTCTTTTATAGTGGTGTAATTAATCAGAAAATCTTATGTCCCACACCAACCTCTGTTATAGGGATGATCGTCAGAGTCGTTACTACTATTTCCACCATTTCTGTATGAAGAATAAAAATAGGTGAAGGTGAACGGCCCCTATAAAGTGTAACAACTTGAAGCATAGCCCTTGACAGTAACATTTCTATTTTTATTAATTTACAGAGGAAAGAAAAAGAATTGCAAACACCCCAGGATCCTTTATTAATTAAAATATTTGATTCTTGGATCACTTCCTTTTATTTATTAAAAAAGGCAGCCTCTACTATCCAATCAAATTGTGTGCTTATCCTCCTAGTGGATAATGTGATAATCTAATCAATCCCCTATTCGGTTCCTTGACCCCAATTAATAATTGACCATCAATACATCATTAATTCTAGTGTTTTATGAATTAGTGCTTGTACAAAATAACCTTATAAAATCATTTACTAGTTACCATAATTCGTTAACAATTTTCATCCCATACATTCGTGTCTCTAAGGAACCCTTGACCAGATGCTCCCCTTAAAAGATCTTAATTGCCAATCAATTCATCCAGATTAATGAATTCATTGAATTTAATATTAATCAAATATAATTAATTAGTTTATAACATTAATTCATTAGTATAGTTCAAAATGTTATTTTGTACAAGCAATAATTCATAAATCACTAGAATTAATTATGTATTGATGGTCAATTATTAATTGGGGTCAAGGAACCGAATAGAGGATTGATTAGATTATCACATTATCCACTAGGAGGATAAGTACACAATTTGATTGGATGGTAGAGCCTTGCACACCAAAAACTCCTAAATGGTTGGTGTTCACTGCAGGGATATCATGTATCACTCATATATGAAAAAAGTTGTCATACCCTAAATCCATATGCCTCCTCTTCCCTTGTGGAAAACACAGCATCCCCCAGCACATGATTAAATGCCTTAGGGGGCCCCTAACAATAATTTATTTTCAAATGCTAACAAACCCCCAGAACAAATACCATGCTTATGTTCCACAGGCAGGGTAGGGCACACACAGGCAGAGTATGCCAAACACAGGCAGAGTATGGCACACACTGGCAAAGCATGGCACACACTGGCAAAGCATGGTACACACTGGCAAAGCAGGGCACACAGGGAGCATAGGGAAGGCAGAATAGAGCAGGAGACAGAGAAACCCATCAGGACCACTCTAAGATGTACTACATACAGTGACACAGTGCTGTTTTGTATAAAGTGTGAACAGGTGAACAATGTGGGCAGTTTCAGTCTGGGTCTCAGGTGTGAACAGGACAGGGCTTTAGGGGTGTGAACAATAGAGGTGTTACAAGTGTGAACAATGCAGGGTGATCACAGGTGTGAACAATACAGGGGATTAGTCTGAATTTGAGGTTTAAACAATGCAGGGGCCAGTTAATTTCTGTAGTGATACCATCTAATGCTTACACATGGTAAGCAAGCACAGCACGTAGGGGGCCACAGAAGGGGGGGTTGTGGGCCGCCAGTTGGACAGCCCTGATCTAAAGGGTTTAAAGTCCAGTCCAGATCATTAACTTCTACAATTCATGTAGTACATTTGTTGGCTGTAGTTTTATTGTCAGGCTCTTATTTTCAAAACTATAAGCCATATATTCAAGTGGAAAGCAAGTGGCTAGGGAGATATTTTCTTTCAGAGTAATCTAGATGGAAGTTTGTGATTGACATTTGTTCTTACCTGTATAGAAAAGCATTTTGGGGGGTGGTAAAAATGTCCAGATAGATGCACAATTTCCTCATACAGTTCAGCATGTTCCTTATCTAGCAGGAGTGGAGAATAATTCTTTCCAGAATAATAAGAAATACAGCTTTAATCAGTATTCAGGTGTAAACATCAGTGAGATAGGATCACAAATGCTGACAGGATCCCCTAGCGCGGCAGCATATGCTTAAGCTACAAGTGACCTGTGGCCTCCTGCGGCTGCCTTATCAAAAAATCCCATTGAGTGCTTGTCAGCAGAAAAGTTCCCAGGAATTAAAAATCCAAACCATTTAGGGACCATAAAGTGGGAACTTGAAAATCATTACTAGCACTATTTTAATCAGCTAATAATAAAAAAAATTTATTCTATGTCCAAGTACCTCAAAAGGAATATATTACAGTATCCAAAGCACCAGTTGAGATGTAGATGTAGATGTAAAAAGGTGCTTACAGGAGAAAGAATAATAAACATTATTCAGACACAGTAAAGGTAAATGATCTATAACAGCTGTCAATATGTGTAAAACACATCAATAAACATGAATGTAATATACATATTGGTATAGAGTAAAATGCAAAGCCAGTAAAAGACAAAATACTCTGTCATAAAAGCACTGCCAAACATAATAAGACTGTAATGTAGTTGAGAGGTCAGATATAAAATTGCTCAAGGTACAATCATTTAAGGCAGAGCTGAGTGAGTTTCTGCACAAATGGCTCGTGCCCACAAATTACTTACATCTATTTGCATCACAATGCACAGGACAAAAATAGCACTTTGTGCAGAATGCTTTATTCCTGGGGAGGGATGGGTAGTCCATTGATATGAGGGATTAGGGATTCAATACTAATGAAATGCTAGCAGAGTCTCTCTAGTAATCCAACTACAATTTGTGTAGCCTTTCTTTGATGAAAGGTGATGGCACTGAGTTGGCTGAAGGGCCTGTCCTTTCTTGTGAAATTTCATAGCTGGACTGGCCTTTGGAATTTCTAAATTGATTACTATCGACTGTGGCAGTAATTTGCGTTGCTTTTCAGTTCATTTCAAACGCAAATAGGAGGATTGATATAATTTCCTTATATCTCCAATAACATCTATCAGTATTTGCTCGGAGAACTGACATTTTTTTAACTGTCTTAGAAATCTGGTGACAGGTTGCAAAGAGTATAATTTAACATCCATCTGAAGTAAAAGGGTGACGGCAGCTTGCTTGACGAAGTGAGGGGAGACATTTCATCAACGTAATTGCGCTTGTGTATCTAACACACATCACCTATGAACTCAAGCCTAAATCAGCTCAATTAAACTGATGAGTAAGTCTCCTTCATAGATCGTGTTAAGGCAGCTTCCCAGTCCATTAAAGTGACTGGTCTATGGGGACCCATTACTGATAGAAAGATTGCCTGCTTTGTCCCTAACTGTGGAATTGGTAGCTGTTTCTGCAGGAAGATCTAAGCTATCCTTTAGCCATTGTAACCATGGAGAGTCTTCTGTGCATTGCCTTTCTCTTTTTATCCCTTTCACAGTATTTTCTTAATTTTTTGAACAGGGCTTCTAACAATATGCATGTCAGTGGTAGAGACATTTTAAAACAAGGCAATCTTATTATTTATGTTATTACATATATATATATTCATTCATTCATCCATTCATTCAGTTCCCTCTTTACAAACAAACAAGACATGTATGTTTTGATGAACATAATGCTAACTGAAACTTGTGACTTTGTAATTGAGCTATTTTGTAAACAAAAAAATCTGTTGTGAAATACGTGGCTTCGTTTTTTCAGAAATAAAAATACGTGTTTGGTAAGTTGTCTACACTGAATATATTGTAAGGGCCTCTTTATACAAAACTCCTTTTCTAACACCAGGTAAATATTATGATTGTTGCGCTTTAAATTACATACATTTTTTTTATTTATTTTTTTTTAAACTCTGCCATTTTTAATAATGTCAGTTTTTAGCAGGGAGTTCAAGGGAGCAAACGTAAATTCAGCATGCTAGCACATTGGGAAGCGATCCACAAAACCTCATGGAATTTGCAGTAGCACCAGCTATTGTGTGTAAACAAATAATACAAACAGTGTAATAGCTGTGAAAGTTGAAACTGAATACTGCAACTGTTGCCATTGCCTTGCATCCTGCAACTGCTCATCCACAGGTGATACTATGGGGTATATTTATCAAAGAGTGAAGTTAAGAGTGAAGTTCCACCACTAGAGGGAAATTCCGCAGCTCACTATTCATTTCTATGGATTTTTGAAGGCGTATTTATCAAGGGGTGAAATTTCACTTCACCCATTGATAAATACACCTTTCAAAATCCCATAGAAATTAATTGAAAGCTGCGGAATTTCACTCTAGTGGTGGAACTTCACTCTTTGATAAAATGACCCCTATATGTAGTTTTTATTTATAACTATTATAATCACTTATATTTACTTTTGAGTGATTTTATCTGTCTATGAAATATATACCTTATACTAAATGATTTTGATCCAAATTCTATAACTTCTATATTATAAGAAATTATTTAAAATATTTCCTGCAATAATACAATGGGAGGACCATATTAGGCACTTGAACTGGTGTTTCATACGTATAAGTACTTACCAGTCTCTGAAATGATTGGACCAGTCTGGTGAACCAGTAATATAAGGGCCCTTACACACGGGCGTTTTGGACCTGTGTTGCGTTTGGCTGCGTTCAGCCACAGGGGAGCGCAGGTCGAGACGCACCTCATTCTTATAAATGAGGTTGTACCCACGAGGCGCGTGTAAGCGCCGAACGCAAGTTCAGATGCAACATGCTGCATTTTTTCTGCGTTTGGCGCCTACATGCGTTCGTGTGAGTACAGCCCCATTGAAAATAATTGAGTGCGTCTATACCTGCGCTCCCCTGCGGCTGAACGCAGCAAAACGGAACGCAGGGGAGCGCAGGTAAAAACGCCCCTGTGTAAGGGCCCTAACTAACATAATTCTGAGCAGATTCATAACAATTTTAGTGCTTTTTGGACCCACACATGGGTCAGTTCAATTAGGATTATGGCAAGTAAATACCTTCTGATTTCAGTAGGCTTCACTTTGCATGTAATTGCTTTTGGCTCCTTTTAGTCCTTCTCACCCTAACCAGGTTTGGTTTTCCTTTTCGTTACTCTCCATGCCATTTTCCAATATCTTGCACTCAGGGTCGTACCATGTGCTGGGCCCAATTGGAATCATTTTGGCGGGGCCCCCTAGAAGGAACTTTGCTGTCTGTCGCAGGGTCACAGAGCTGGATGGGCAAATAGTGGCTGCTTTCCCCTCTGTCCAAGTGACGGCTACCATTTGGGGATGGGGGCAGGCTGGGTAACTGGGAGAAAATGTTCCCTCACCTCGTTTAATCTATGTGTGCAAAAAAAAGTGCAAATTTTGGTTAGTACTGTAAACTGTGTTTGTGCAGCACCATGGATTATATATACAACATTAATGCATTTCAGGTTGAATTGGGGGTGGGCTGGGCCAATCAGGTTCAGCTGTGGCCTGGGCCAATCAGGTCTGAGCAGGCTGGGCCAATCTGGATTAGGGGTAGGCTGGGCTACTGGGGGATTAAGGGAATAGGAATCAGAGCTCGCACTGGAGCAGGACCCCCATAAGTGTGGGGCCCAATTGGGCTACTGGGGAATTAAGGGAATAGGAATCAGAGCTTGCACTGGAGGGGGGCCCCCCTAAGCCCAGGGCCCAATTGGGCCAAATTGGTCCAATGTGCTTAAGACTGGCACTGCTTGCACTGATGAGATCTAACAAGATCGAAACAGGCTGTCTGCAAGTTTGGATATTTGGCTCTGAACCATTAGGCGATATGTGTTCTATAAACCAGCATAATTGGCCAAAGGGACATAAAGGAGTGATTTGCATGTCTTGCAAGGCTTTGTGAGGGGTAGACTCTCTTTTACAAAATCAACATTCTGATCATTAGTAGATTAGTAAGAATGAAAGAACTTTTTTATGTATTTTCCAATTATTTTCAAATACATTGGGAGTATAAAACCTGGTCTGGGATACTTAAAAGTCTTCATACCACCTGCCTGTGTAATAGTGGAACGCACATTACCCAGCAACTAAAATGACATCAGCATACAGAGCAAGCATTAGGGCAACCTACTAAGGGGGGAATGTAATTAAAGTTGCAAAGAGAAAAACATTGCGCATCCACATCTCGCAATGTAATATTGATACTTAAATGGTTATTGCATTGTGAATCGTTATTGAGCAAACATTGTGACTTTTTCAGTAAGAAGTTTAATTACATTGACAGCGCATTAGCGCAAAGTATAAAATTTGCAAATGGACTTCCACTGGCGGAAGTGGTCGCTAAACAATTTCCGGGTTTGCAAAAGGTATATTGCATTCGTGCAAAGCAAAATTTGTTTGCACAAAGGCTTAACTTTTCGCATTGCGAATAGTTTTTGCATTACAGACGTATATCACATTCCCCTATATGTGTTCAGAAATGTGAATGTGAATATTTTGCAATGTACAACTATTCTGTCTACCTAAAATATTATTATACTATTACAGTATTTACCTGAAACAGAAACAGGTTTTTTATACTTTTTATCTAGCAAGCGTTTGTTTGTTTTTTTCTTATTTTCTTTTATCTGACAGGACTGTAAATAAATATAAATATTTGATGCTTTAGAAACACTGTCATGATAACCTAGTAGCCAGCTGGCATTCATATGCTATGCACACAAGCACTCCTCAGTGCAGCCATCAACGTAAGTGACACGAATACCTACATTTGATTGCCAAAAATGGGGATCTAGGGATCTCTTGTTCACAGTGCACGAGGATGTGAGATCAGAAAGTAGCTGCCAACCATAACAAGTAATGGTCTAGAGGTTTACAACATTTCTTTAACAAATGGACTAGAATGATAATTCTTATGAGCTTTGCTCAAGTTGTAGACAAAGTGAAGGACATAAGCAGCATAAACTAAACTGAAAAGATTAAACATTCAATGAGTTTGTATATTGGGTGGCATGGGGTATGGAGCTGGTATCCTGTCCATGTGGCCACATTCCATTACTGAAAACCAACTTTTCTGCCTGATTCCGAAGATACTTCATAATGTTTGTGACCCCAAAGCTCTGTGGCAGTGGCACTTGGTAGGTATAAGATTTCTTGATGCTTCTCAGAAAACAAAAGTTATTATGACAATCTTCTTCCACTTCTTCTGTCATCATGCTGCTATGCACAGTAGTGAAAAGCTGAATTTAAGGCAAGAAGCTTGTTTTTCTCACTGTATAGTGCATGTGGTGCACACTGTTTTGAGCAAACAGGGTGGAAATAATATGTTCATATATTACACAAAAGCCAACCGGTTATAAATGCTCCCAGGAAGCAGTGCAAATGCATTAATTTACACAAGGGTGTTGCCCCTAATACTCATAGAGCAAATACTTCTGCCTGGGGTCTAGCTACACTCTGCTCCTTCCACACAGAGGCCCAAATAGCCCCCACCATCCCACTAAATACTGACTTTATGGCACCTTATAGCAGCGACTCTGGCATTTGCCAGAACCCACAGATTGCCAGTCTGGGCCTGTTGCCCCATATTAAAAAAGTCCATTGCAAGCAGTAGCCTTATGAATAGAAATCTTTTGAAGAGAAACACCTCTGTATGCATGGGGCACGCACACAAACCTGCAACAATTGAATAAGCATGGAATGCAGTGTGCAAAAATGGTGATATTTGTTCCTTGCACTTTGTCTTACATTTGGAAGCCTATTTATCAATGGTCTCATTTTAATGGTTTAGGGGATTTTGAAGCCACAACTAAATTCACTTTCTCTAAAACCACGAATGCCATGGAATTTATTAAAATATCCAAACTGAAAAAGCTTGAACAGGAAAAGTTGCAAAAAAGTTGTTGCACAATAACTACAACTTTTTTATATTGATGCTTAAAACCCAGCATCAAAAACACATGAGAACCTCTAAAACCACCAATCAAAGGAAGATCTTCCAGTTGAAAAAAGGACATATGCCACTGACTTCTACATGATTTCAACAGGTTTTACCTGGAGTATTTTAGGATTCTGAATTGTCAAAGTTTAATAAATCCTGGAAAAGTCATGTGTTTTTTCTGCAACTTTTTCGGATTTTTGGTGTCAAAAAGCCCATCCAAAAAATAAATTGGTCCCTTAGCAAATGGAATAGGTCATTTGCCGTCCAGATTCATAGTCTTACATTTTACATATTTACTGTACGTACATTTTAAGGCATAAGCTAGAAATGTTACTTTACTCTTGGTCCTGAGGGGAATAAAGAATTAGCCATATACATGGTACATATTCTATGCATAAAATGTAGTTCTCATTTCAAAAATTGATCTGCTGTCTATAGGAGACACAGTGTGAGTGTTTGTGATTACTGGTAATCTTAGCTTTATGAAAATCCTTTATTAAAGCCCAACCATGATTATATTGACCATTCTGACCGAGCTGACATTCAGTGCATCCCTAATAGTTATTCCATTGTCTTACTGCATAAAAGCAAATGACAACAAAAAGGAAATATGGTCAGAATTAATAATCACAATCCTATCTTTATTACTGAAAAGCAAAACTAATTTAATCATTTTAACTAATTTTTCATTTGCGTTTTCCACTTGGTATTTTTATGCACTGTGTTTCTGCAATATACTGAATGAATATGTGTGAATATATAATAAAAATTTTTATATATTGAAAGTATTTAATTAATCAAAACCAAAGTGCTGGTCTTTTTTTATCAGGTATATCATTCTGTACCGAACACTAATGGGTTTATTTGTCAAAAATCTTATATGTGAGGTTTGTGTGTTTTTCTACTTCCAATAAACTCACAATTTAAAAAAAACTCGACTGAATACAATTGTGAAAAAAACTTGAATACCTCAAATTTTTCGAGTTTATAGGCTTTAAAAACTAATTTTATTGTGAGTTTACAAACTCAAAAACCTCAAATTAAAAAAAATGGCTTGAATTTTGCCTAAGACAACTCCGATTGAACTGTACATGACCTAGACAGTTTTTAGATTGCCGAGTTTTCAAGTTCCCTTTGCTTAATAAATACCATACATTTTTGGGGGTTTTGAAAATATAAATAGAATTTTTGTGTGAAACAATTCGACCAGCATCTTATTCAATGGCTAAGGCTAAGGCCAGATGGGGAGATTCGGGGGCATTTTGTCGCCTGGCGACTTCTCGCCGCGGCTTGTAGCCCCCGAACCTCCCCGAATAGTCAAGTCCTGGGGCGTTGCTTGAAAACGCCGGCGCCTATTCACACGGAGCGGTGCACTTTTTGAAATCGCTCCAAATTGACTCGCGAGGCAATTTGGAGCGATTTCAAAAAGCGCGCCGCTCCGTGTGAATAGGCGCCGGCGTTTTCAAGTAACGCCGGTGTGCCCCAGGACTTGGCTATTCGGGGAGGTTCGGGGGCTACAAGTCGCGGCGAGAAGTCGCCAGGCGACAAATTGCCCCCGAATCTCCCCGTCTGCCATAGCCCTTAAAGGTATTGATATGAAGTTGGTCCTCCCTTTGCAGCTATAACAGCCTTCTACTCTTTCTCTACAAGTATATTAGTGAGTGTTCATGTTGGTAATAAGGATTGGCTCACTGTTGATCTTAACATGAATCGCTCAGGTATTCAGTGGCCTTGGGGCCAGTGCTCTGTGATGGCAGTCAAAAACTTCCTCTCATATCTCATCACATTTTTCTGGTTCATCTTTTATTGGCATAAAGGGCAAAACCAAACAAAAGTGTGACTTATTCAATGATAATTGTCTGTGTTCAGCTCAAGCACTTTTCAATGAACTCATATTATATTATACTTTTACATTTTTTCCACTACTTACATACCAGGTACTTCTGGTGCAGGCTTCCTTGATCTCTTAACTCTTCTAAAGAACATTTTCTCAGGTGGCTCCAGAGGTCCTTGTTTCCTCTTTGGTGCATCCAAGATGGTAGCGTCCATGGTCCCAATGTGAGATGCAATGCCAGTACAGTGACGTCATCACACTGGCACATTATTTCATTGCTCCATGGTTTGACACTAAATTTTAAATAAAGGGGCACAGAGGTTGTGAGTTCAATGTCCAAATATAGGATTTCCTTTTGTGAGTTTCTGGATGAGCTTAAATTGCTGGTTTCCCTAATTCCTCGTACCTGACCTGCTTTGATTCTGACTATGCTTATTGCTGCCTGCCTCTAACTGTTGCTTTATTTTGGATTTTGAGCCTCTTAACCCCTTGTGTACAGCATATTCCAGCTAGGGTTGCCATCTGGCCAGTATTTTACCAGCCTTGCCAGTATTTTTGATGGTTGAGCCCAATGTTATTAATAGGAAAAAAGATAAATATATAGGAAGGCCAGAAAAGGTGCCAATGTTCCAGCCTATCTGTATTATGGCTTCCTAACTTGACTGACCAGCAAAAACCGTCAGGCCCTGATACATGTATCAATGCTGTGCACGCCGGTGTGGTGCCCTGGGTGAACAAGGTGAGCAGTCTGGTTGCACAGTAAAAACCTGGACTGTATATGTACAGAGAAAGAGTGGATGAAAATTAAAGGAACAGTAACACTAAAAAAAATGTAAGTTTTTTAAAGTACTTAAAACAGGATGTACTGTTGCCCTGCACTGGTAAGTGCTAGTGCAGAAGAGAAGATTCGGGGAGATTGGTCGCCTGGTGACTAATCGCCTCGTGACTATCTCCCTGAACCGCTTCCCCCTGCCTTCCATCTACTTCAATGAAGAATCGCCTGCACCTATTCACAAGAAGCACTGTGTTTTCCGAAATCGCTCGAATTTGCCTAACGAGGCAACTTTGAGCAACTTGGGAAAACGCAGTGCCGCATGTGAATAGGCGCACATTTAAGACTTTTCTGGACTTGTAGGGCAGTTTTAACTGAGTACCTACTATCATACCATAATTTTCATTTTGTGTTTGTTTTTATGCAGTTCTAAGTAGTGCTAGGCAGTATTTCGCTGAGATTATTGGTAAATTTCAAGTCATGGCACATCACACAATTCATACATAATATAAATAATATTAACCTGGGGGCCTGAAAAATAATCTGCTGTGGGGCCCAGTAATATCTAGTTACACCACTGAATATCTCTATGAGGAAAAGTAGGAGGAATGAGCTAGGAGGATAGATCTTGAGAGAGGGAAAAGATGGATGATCTCTGTAAAGACAATGAGGATGAACTGTGGCCCTTGCATACCCATGTGGCTCCTTTCCTGCTCAATCATTTTAAAAAGCATTTATTGTGCTGAATGTGCTGTCCCCAGCTGCATAATCTCGTTCAAACTGCTCTAATTGTTCTGCACGAGGTGTGACTTCCCTCTTGGTTTTAGCTATTGATTGAATGGTAAAAATATATTGATTATTTCAGTCTTTTGTGATAAAGCCTTACTTGCCTACTGAGAATAATAACAAGACCATTATCTTTGTATTTTTAAGCAGCAAGTGTGGGTATGTAGATGCATATGCTGTGGGGCTGCCACAGAGCTGTTAGACATTTACCTGCTCCATAGCACTTTATTGTATCAAGGGACAGTGGTCACATGAAAGTAACATAGAAGCATCACTAGACTAATGTGAATTCTTGAAGGATTAACAGTGTCTCTATCCTATTATCCAAGCCCTGCCAGACAGATCAATTCAGCAAACACACCCAACAGAATGGATACGCTGGAAGAAAAGATTAATTATCAGGGGTATTTCTACCATGAGACAGGGTGATACCTTTGCACAAGGTGCAAGATAGCCAATGCTACCCAAAATTCATCCACAAAGACCATTGATTTTAAGAGCTTGACTTTTTTTTTTTTTGTCAACTTTCTTTTTATTTCAAATGTTTTCAATTTTTCCCATATTTT
>CM044438.1:69565724-69608224 GCA_024363595.1 Xenopus borealis
GGGCTGGGATACGGAGCTCACATCAGACACGTCTTGTCTGGGCGGTTCCGCGCATGCGCCAAGAGCTTGACTTTTAACTGCATTGACAGCTCTTGAGAATAGTGGAGCACAATCACTCTCTCTCATCACTATTGATTCTTACTCTTATCTAAGAATAAGGGATACCCCTGAAAACCACCCTTGGTGTTGGGGATGTGCAGTACGAGCTATACCCACAATTATACTAAAAAATGCTGTGTTGTGGGTAAAAACAATTGGTGAACTTTGCACTTATATAGAGATATTTAAAGATGTTGTGTGTGAATTTAGCTAGTCTACAGATGTAGTTTTGTTTTCTTGACATTCGTGTATAGTAAATTCTGCAGGTTGCGGATTACTGAAAGTAATGTAATGTTTTGTTATGCTGCATAACACTATATACTATAGTTTAATTTTTAATTAGCAAACACATTTTGTTTCTTGTTGCTATGCTCCATATGATACAAGGTAATGTTGCCTATTCACACTCACATGTAATGGGGAATGCAATTATCAGTTGTGTTTATTTAAAGGGGCTCCCGGGGAGCCAATTTGCCTAGAAATGTCCAGAATTCAGAAAAGTAAAGATTTTTCTTGACACACAAAGCAATACCCTTTCACTACACTGATAAGTTATGTAACAATTGCTTATAAACAAGGTACTTATATACTATACTATTATACATGTATGCAGTACATACTGGTTAATAAAATCAAATAAACTCAGAACAAATAAGGAGAAATTGTTATGGTTTAAAGCTGTTTAACATAGCATTCCCCATAATTGCATTGAGCAGGCATTGTCAAACATTTTTACAAGGCTTCAAACATCAGCACAGAAATTTAAAGTAAAGGTGCTTAAAAACTTATCTGATTCCATATAAGCCCAACGGAAAAACTTTAAGCAAATCAGGTAAATTGCATTTTGAGAAGATTTAGAAGCAGCTACTGACACAAAGTCTGGCGAGGCCTTACTAGATTTGTTAGCAAGCCTTAGATTTTGAGAAATAATGTTAAAGAGCACCTAGCTGCCCCAATTATGATGTTGTGACTAACCCAATCATATATAATCTATTCCAAAGAGAATCATTGGCACATTTCCAGGTGCAATCTTTCCCAGAATCAGAACTATAGAACTGCTGTGTCAAATGAATACCACTGTTATTGCAACCTTCAGTGTGCTATAATTGAGGCAGAGAGTTGTAAAACTTTGTGAAATTATAATCACTGGTCTGCCTGGGAACATGTTTACTATAAGGGCCACTTCCTAATGTGGACAATGTTTCAAATGCCAATTCTGTGAATGTTTAAAAAGATTCGCTTTGACATCTGCTCTGAAGGAAAGGCTAGGAGCACTTGGGGTGCCAAATGTTACAAGTGATTGTATTGACTTTCCTGTAACCCCCGGGCCAGCCTCCTATCGGCAGAAAACTGCACCGGCCCAGGGTTCTACCAGTGAGCACCATGGAGTGATCCACTTCTGTCTTCTTCATTCTTCAAATTTTCCCTGGCATATCATATGTGCAGTAGAACTTTCAGCTTTTCACTCTACTGCACATACGTGAAGGAGGAAGACGGAAGTAGAATGCTCAGTCTGCTAGCCTTTCCTTTATATATTTGTTGCAAAATACGTTTTACAATTGCAACATTTTATTGCATGTACTGCAAATGTTCGCAAAAGCCATTTGGTTGCAAACTTTGCAAGGAAGTTGTTGAGGTCTGTAGTCAGTCAAAAAGGACGCAAACATGGCCAGTAACATTCACAATGGTCTTTGCTAACGTTTTTGCGAAATATACAGTATTACATTCCCCCATTAGAGTTCAGATTGTCTATTGTAGGCAATACACTTTGTTGCACAGATTACAATTTGCATTTGCTGTGGCAGGGGCAGACGTGCTCTCTTTGTAGGTTATAAGGGGTAAAATATTATGCCCCTTAGCAGTAGTAAATAGTGAGTTAAAGTGGTGTGTTTCACTTTACTGAACAATTTGTGAAACCATGGATAAATTAGCTCTGCAGAGTAACTGCTTTTCCATTATGCTACAACTGTTTTCCAGAGTAAAAGAAGCTCCCATGTTGCCAAAAACATGGTGTCCAGACAGCTACTTCAATAGACAGGGAGGACTGTGGAGTTCTCCCATCACATTGGTTGATGTTGAAGGTAAGGGGTAGATAATAATGATGTCTGTGTTTTTATTTCCAGTGCAACAGACCTTGTTTTTTTTCAGAATGCACTGCGAAATTCTAGTGCAGATGAGCAATCATTCTCGCCATGGGCAAACCATCAATTTTGCTGCTGTAGTGGGCAAAAACATTTTTTCTCCCCTATAAATGAACTTTAAGATCTCTATTTAGGGCCGAATTTAACCAAGCGGCACCCCAAGGCTTACTTGGTCCCTGCACGAGTTGCTTCCGTTCACAACACTCTATAACACAGAAGCACTTGAGAACGTTAAGTCCCTAGTGCTCTAAAGATGTGGCTGAGTGGCATGCTGCCCCAAAAATTTCGCCGCCCTAGGCCCGGGCCTATGTGGGCTTGCCACAAATCTGGGCCTGTCTCCATTAGTGGAATGAGTGGAATGTATGTAATAGCGAAGTAGCGCTACCGTTTGTAAGCTAGGCAGAGCGCAGTTACGCTAGCGAAGCCTAATTTGCCTGTGGCGGGAACTTTAACGTATAATAGAAGTATATGTTACAGCCACTACATTACACTACACAAGGAAAACTTTAATAATTTCAATAAAGTTGTCCTATTGCCCTACATGTGCCCCCTGTATAGTTGTGTTGCCATATGTTAGGAAATGTAGGGGGGAAGGAGGGTAACCCCCCCCAAAAAATCGATCTTTTTCAGACTATCACCCTCCAATGGTAAAACACGCCAGCGTTTTTTTTCTTTTTTTTTTCAACCTCCTATCTATTGTATTGACCAGGCAAAGTAAAGTCTAACGTAAGTGGTAACGTAAGTGGTAACGTTCAGGAAAATGTTCATCTTAGTGAATTTGCGAAATTACGATCCTTCGTCAGTGTTCAACTTTGCCTGGCGTAAGGGTGCAAAGTTGCGGTCTATCTAATTCGCTATCGAAAATGTTACGAAATGACATCACGCTGGCGAATTAGAGCTAGCGTTAGATGCTTCGCACTTTAATGAATTTGGGCCTATGTAAGATATATGGCAGAGGTTTGCATTTTTTAACAACAACTTCATGTAATCTAAGGATAGAATAAATCTATCCATTAAAACTATACCCCGAAAATGAATACTTGAGCAACAGATATATCAAATTCAAAATCATATGGTATATATATTTAAGTAAATATTGCCCTTTTACATGTCTTGCCTTGAACCACCATTTCATGATGGTCTATGTGCTGCCTCAGAGATCACCTGACCAGAAATATTTCAACTCTAACTGTAAAAGGAAGAAGTGTTGAAGCAAAAGACAGAACTCTGTCTGTTAATTGGCTCGTGTGACCTAACTTTATAGTTTGTTTGGTATGTTTGTGTGCACCGTTGGATCCTAGGATCCCAGGAGGCTGTCCTTATTTTTTAAAATGGCAATTTTCTATTTATGATGATTCAATGGCACATGCTACTAAAAACGTGTATTATTATGAAAATGGTTTATTTACTGTACATGAAGCAGGGTTTTACATATGAGTTTTTTTATGCAATATTTGTTTTTAGAGACCTACATTGTTCGGCGGGTATAGTTTTCCTTAAGGCCATTAATTCTTAACAAGACGTTGAATTAGTACATTAAGAAATAGAGCTAATTAGGATTAAGATCTCATCCAATTTTCTAATGATGTGTTCTTTCAATCAAATGGTTAAATACAAACTTGAGATGCCTCGGGGAATGTTTTCAACAGCACAGGGCTGTTGATACACCACTATTTATTTTCTCTTTGTGCTGTTTGCATAGTTTTTGTAAATATGTACTTCAGCAAATAGGTTTATTTATTAAAGAAACCCAACATTAACCACCATATATAATAAAACACACAACCTTTGCCCAGGTGCCATAACCTACATAAACCAATAAGAGATTTGCTTTTAATCTGTGTATCAGAATATGCCACTGACTGATTGGTTGCTAGAGGTAACTAAGTCTATAGCAAACGGTGCACTTTTTATTACATTACAACCATAGAGGTATGGCCAGCTTTACCCCACAAAATCACCCTTTTGTGAGGCTTAATCATTTACATTGATTCCAATAAAAGCATGGCAGGGATCCCTGTAACTATTGTCTTTAATTACGAAAGAGTAAATTAAATTATGGTTTTTGCTCCTGCAGTATTACATGGTAACCTTGCACCTTAAAGGAGAATTTAACCCTGTTACAATAAAAATCTGTAACCCCCCACCCCACATAGACCCTCCTCCCCCAGCTTAACTGTCCCCCTCCTGAGGAAATGTCCCATGCTTTATACTTACCCCTCGGCACAGATTCAGGCAGTTGAGTTGCACACAGCTATCTTGCGGGTCTTCGGTAAACTGACTAGAAGATCGGTGTGCTGGCTCATGCACAGTTAGAGCAATTTGCCGGTTTGCGACAACTGCAAATGCACCGAAATTGATGATCTTGCAGTCAGCTTACTGAAGATAGCTGCGTGCAACTCCACTGCCTGAATCTATGCCGAGGGGTAAGTATAAAGTATGGGGCATTTCCCCTGTGGGGGGGGGCAGTTAGGCTTGTGGGAGGAGGGAGGGGGGGGTCCACGTGGGGTGGGAGGTATGGGTTTTTTTATTTACAGGGTTGAATTGTCCTTTAAGGGACACATTTACTAAGGTTCAAATTTTGATTTGGGATTTATGATAAAAACTCACAATTTCAAGTTCTAAAATCACCAACTCAGATTTGAAAATGAGATTTATTACTGTCAAATCCTTCAAAAATTTCACCACCTAAAACCTGCCAAGTTCAAGTAAAAGTCAATGGCAGAGGCCCCTTAAACTATTTGAAGATGTTAATAGTAGTGACGAGTGACAAGTTTCACTGCGAAAATGACAAATTCAAATTTGATTGCAATTTTGGGGTCCGGTATATTCGATCGAATTTTACACCTTAGAACTTTTTCATAAATAATTTACCATTCGAATTGTGAATTAAATCAAATTTATTAGAGTAAAAAAATCATGTAACTCTAAAATTCGACCTTAGATAAATGGTGAATGGTAAACAGAAGGCAGGTACCAACGCAACACTCAAGTGCAAAATAGTTATTGTGTAGTAGAACACTGTAGACAGGAGTACTGGGTAAAGAAATAGTCCCCTGTTATTATTTATTTATTTATAGACCACAAACATATTCATCAGTCCTTTACAATACAGATTACATACATAATGGTTTATCTAGATTTTATAAAATCTGTAACTGACCCTACTTACTGATTCTGCCTTTATATATGATGTGTACTCTTCCCTGTCCCAAACCCATGTGTATTCTTTTCATTTTACAAAGATCCTTGACTGCTTGTTGGTGTGCTAATACTTGCTGGTGCTTGTAAAATTGCTCATCCCCCAGCAACAGCATACACTAATGTGTAACTGAGCAATAAAACCATGTTCACTTTGCTCAGGAGCTCTAGTTGATTTTAGTTAATGAAGAATAAATGGAACACTTGTTATTCTATCCACAAATGACCCTCTACTGAAAGCACAGAACCCATTTAAATGATCGTAGTTGTCCAAAAGCCTCTTGTCCAACAGTGTTAATGTTATTTAAGGGTCACAATATATTCAGTTTTACCCCGGAGCTTATTTAGAGGATTGTGTCTTCATTTAATCAAATTATGCTCTGTGAAATCTATGTAAATGTGCTTTTCTTCCACATAAACTTAAAAGCTTTACCAGCTACACTGGGTGCAGGTTAGATTCAAGAAATATAGTATATCTCCTTCTCTCTCACTTAGGGAATATAATGTGCAAAGATCTGAAAAAAACATGCATATATATATATATTTATATATATATATATATATATATATAATTGTAGGGGTCTGGTAAATTAGCCCCCCATTAATAATACTGGCAGGCAAATCACCAGTGTTATAGACACCTAAATGGGTCCTATTTCATTGTGCTGCCTTAAAGGAGAATTCAACCCTGCTTGCGCTAAAACCCATCCTTCCCGCAGGACAAAAAAAATCATGAAATTTCCTTCGATGATCCGAAAAATTTGTACGATTCGACCGATCGAACGCTCCGATCATTCCATTCAATCTATTCGATATTCGATGATCGAAGAGGCCAAATTTCACTTTATGTTTTCACGAAAAATTTGTACGCTCATTATTCGATCTAATTCGATCGAACTTCGATCATTTCACGTGAATTTCATAAATTGGCCCCTAAGTGTACAAACTTTGGGATGTAGAAATTCCCCTGGGTTCCACTTAGGGAAAAGGCTGAAAGCTGGGTGTACATTCATTTGCTGCTGTGTATGTTCCCTTGCCTGCAGGGACTGAGCTGATAATTGGTGCTTGTGAGTATATGCTATGCTCTGTTGTGTTTTGTTCCTGGCAATTGCTATGAACTCCTATGTGGATTATTCTGTTGAAAAAAACAAGTTCTCTGGTTAAGCATAGAGAACCACTGGCGCTTTTATTGTGCATAGCACTTTTTTACAGTTGCACTACACCCTGCCTCTACACTGTTGCAAGGGCTTCACCCCTGAGAGAAAGGTTTCATCCGGAACACAAATATATTTATGGTAAGCTCATAGTAGAGACGGTGCCACTCAATTTACTATAGTGCTACATAGAAATATATATATATATATATATATATATATACTGTATATATACACTAATAAACAGGAGGACTGTATATAGGAGACTGGTCAAAGTCTGAGAAAGAGAAATACACTCCACTGCTTCACTATAACCAATAAAAAAAAATGGACACACCAGTAGGAAACCATTTCAGCAGCCCTCATCTTGGGGGCAAATTTAATAAAGT
Organism: Xenopus borealis; assembly: GCA_024363595.1. NCBI lineage: Eukaryota > Metazoa > Chordata > Amphibia > Anura > Pipidae > Xenopus > Xenopus borealis. Next base: position 69,572,709 of record CM044438.1, read on the forward strand.
GTGAAAATTTGCCGACAGCTTGGCAGCTATGGCAACACTTTTCCAGGTGAAAATTCATTCAGACAATGCTAATTTACTAAGATTTGAAGTTGCCTCCTGGACAATGAACGCTGGCGAATTTTCGCTAGTGTTACTTCGGCAGTGAGGACAACTCAAAGTTCTGCTTAGCGCAACTTCGTTAGAGGTCTTTCACTCAGGCTAATTTGTATATGGCTGGAAATTTAAAGTTGAATGCACCTCTTTATGTTACATGGTGCATCTAATACATTGCAGTTACACTAATAACTAGACATGCCAAGGGAGTTGTTTTAATGCCCTACACATAAGCCCACTGTAAAATAATGTTCCATGTGTAATAAAATGTATAGGGGAAACCGGTTACACAAAAAATGAAAAGACTTTTGCAGCCTATCACCCTGAAAAAAAGTAAAAGACTCCAGCGTTTTTTGCTTAGAAGTTTTTCCACTCAAAAAATATGATGCAATTAACTGAAGATTGAGGACGTTTTATGCACTCCATTGCACTTTGCCTGGTCTGAGCTGGTGAAGGCAAGTCTGGTGAAAGAGGTAACGTTCAGTAAAATCCGCATTTTAGTGAATTTACGGAGTAAATTCGTAAATCCGCCTGGCAACAGAGTGTGAATCACTGCTAGCTTCTGTCTCCATCGCTAGCGAAGTGACACCTGCACCTATTAGTAAATCGGCAAAGTCCGTGCAGGCGGTAAAGCTGGAGAATCATTGCCAGCGTTAGTCACTTCGCCCTTTAGTAAATCGGCCCCTTGGTTCTTAGGGGAAATTTTAAAACAGAAAATGAAAGGAAAGTATGGGAGTACAAATTAATTAAAGCTTTCAACTCCCTGGAGAAGGGACTCAAACTGGGTTTAGTATATATGGCTAATTATGTGGATTAAGAACTGCCTTCACCAGATCAGAAACTCACATTTGTGGTGGGACACTATACTGAATTAAAAATATGAAATTCTTTTTATTTCATACTCCATTTACGTAGCCCTAATTTATATCCAGACACTTTGATCCTGATTATCTTGTACTTATCTAGTTGTCCCTTGCATGTTCATTTGTATATGATTTAGTTAATACCTGCAAAGTGAGGCCCTCTGAAATCAAAAGGGATTTACTTGTCTCATGCCTTACACATAGCATTGCCTAGATACCAAAAATGAGAGTTTTAATTCTCCCATAAGGCATCATGGGCTGTATCTGTGCTATAAAACAGTGGTTCTGGGTGCATAGTTAGCCAAAAAGGACACAAAGGAGTGATTTACATGTCTCCGCCCATGATACCTTATGGTAGATTTAAAACTCAAATTTATGGTATATAGGCAATGCTAAGTGTATGGCAAGTAAATACCTTCAGATTTCATGTAATTGCTTGTGAATGACCTTTTGGCTCTTTTCAGTCCTTCTCACTCTAACCAGGTTCTGTTTTCCTTTTAGTTAATACCTCAAACAGAAATGGATATTCCTTTTTGTAGGTCATTTGATCCATGAGCTGAATGTTGTATATCAAAGAACACTACAGCTTGAAAAGGGAATTAAAATTTTCTGAATGATTGCTATGATCATCTTAGATAGTCAATAAAGGTATCACCTTTATATCACTCTTTGTTATTTTTTATGCCCTGTGACTGGCTAACTGGGTACAACAACTTTACCTGTCACTAATAATGTTATTTAAAATAGCAAGTGTGGAATTACTTGGAATACAGCAAGTTGAACAACCTCTTTATTAATCTAGAATGCCCTCACATGACTGCTATGCCTCCTGTGTAGGAGACGGACAAGTAGAAGCCTACAGCTCTTTTGAAGGTATGAAATATTAAAATGCTGACAAGAGGGCTGACATCTTAATCTTCTGATAGACTGTGACAATATGTTTCACAGAAACCCTGGAGTCTGCAGATGTAATTTATTTTTCACCCTGTGGGGTTGAATTAACAGTTGGACTGCTGAGGGTTTGGTTTACCCTCTGCCAACTTTAAGAAAGGTTGATTTTGATGGAGTAATGTCATCACAAAACCTCACTTGTGAAAAAGCACCCTGAAATTCAGTTACATTTGCTCCATGAAATCATTTGGTAGTTCACCCAAAGGCAAAAGGAAGTGGCTGAATACAGAAAAGAACTAATGTACAGAAACAAGTCTGTAGGAAACAGAGCCCACGTCTGAACATATTCCTGTATGTTACTGAAATCTGCAAGATACTCACACTGACAGTTTGCTCTTCTTTTCTTTTGGCTCAATGGCATTTGACTTGTGATCTGCTACTGAAAGTTCATGTGCCAAGCACTACCCAGTACTAAGCCCTTTTGATTCACTTCCAGCAGGAAGAAAGCTTAGAATTCTCTTATATCAGAACAGCGGGTGCTTGAGAAATAAATCTATTCATTCTCCTTTTTAGTCCATTCTTCTTAGACTGAGCACTAAAGCTGTCATCCACCCCTTTATAGCTCTAGGAATGAGACCATTCCCACTAATCTGGATACTTGCCCCCACCCTGCATTCCTTGGCACAAGGTAGATCAGAAGTGTTAGAAATGCACACTTGTCTACATTGCTGATTACAGAAGGACTAAAAATGTCTTGGGGATTTATGCCAGGGTTAGTTTACCCCCCCCCCCCATTGCCAGCAGAGTATCTAACTCATTGCTTGAACTGGAGAAATTCTTGCAACCAGGCAAAATTAGATTTTGTTTAATTTCTGTTATTTACACTATATAGCACAAACAGTTTGGAGAATTTTTCAGAGCTTATATATCATTCACATAACCCTCTGTTACTCACACACACACACAAACACACTATGGACAATCAGAAGCCATTTGAACTGGCTCCATGATCAGAGAGAGAGCAGGTATTATAAAGCCATTTTGAGATACTTTTGTTTTTACTCTTCTGGATACAAATTACTAGTAATGCAGACCATCCTTTGTATGTTTTTTTGACTGACCCATTCTTTAATAATAAATTACAATAATGCAGTAGCCTCTGCAATAATGATTTCCTCTTAGACATTTCATCCTGCAGACCAGGAGCTTGCCCTCTTATCGTGTCTGTTTTCTGGCTGCAGAGTTTACTTCCTCCTTGTGTTCTGCACAATTCCATAACATGAATGAAGTTTCTTTGCTTTTTCCAAATACTTTTTTTAATTTGAAACTTTGTCTATACAGTGTAATCTTTGCATTTTTAAATTCTCATACATGATATACCAATTTATAATAATACCTACCATCTTTCTTAAACAACTATTTAAAGAAAGCCATAACGTTAGTGATGTGCGAGTCAGTCCAAGACGTGTTCAGGCTGACTTCGGCAGTATGTCCTTGGGTCGGTTCAGGTTGAACTTTAGCCTCCATTTTCCCCAGTTGCAGCTTTCTTCTACCTCACTTCCACCTCTTTTTATATACTCGTACTTTCGTGATGTCACAGTGGGCCATCCCAGTTATATAAAGAGGGGAGCACACATTACTAATAACTGTGTGTTATACATTAAAGCTAATAAAAGGCAATTTATTGTAATGTTGTATTCCTGGCTTTACGTACATAAAATAAAAACAGAAAAAAACACATGAATTTTCTTCATATTTAGTTCACAATCTAGAGAACTGCAAGAGCTAATAGCAATGCAAAATATACCAATCTGAGTTTTATATTATACAGTGGGACTGTTTTTTCAGTAAACACACAGCAGCCTGGCAGACTGGCTGCCTACCAAGCTACATATTATTTACTGGGAAGCAATTTAGACTTGTAAGTAGATATAATTCTGTGCAAGCAATTCATTCTCTCTGCCAATAGACTAAGAAAGTTTGATTTTCCTCTGCTATTATATGCAGCTTTATAGGCGCCTTTCACTCTGGTACAAGCACCAAGTGGGCTAGAACAGCCTGTAGTTAAAGTATTATCATACAAAAGAAAAACAAACAGAGGCAACAGCAATAGGAACAACAAAACATGTATGAAGCTACACATATTAGTTATATATATATATATATATATATATCTGAAGCAATTTCAAGAATGCAAACTAAGCATCTATTTTCTGTTTATAATATACCATCTTTCTATATCCCATAGTACAATACATTTAGGAGAAACAAATGCAGCCAAATTATAACAAACAAGGGAAAGTTGTGCTCACCACTAATTTTTAAAACCATTAGGCAGGGGTGCAATGAGGCTGTGACCACAAAATACGTATAGACAAATACAAGAGGTCCTCTGCACTCAACCCATTATCAATATATTTAAGACATTGATATATTTTGTGCATAAAGCTACTAAAAAATGCCTTACCCTTTAAACAACAGGGATTGTTTATTCATATATTGCAATATATATAAGCTGGCCAACTAAATCAAAGTCATCCCATATCTGGCCAGTCCTACGCTCAATTTTCATCTGATTCATTAAGAATTCTATTGTTTCATTATACATTTTACAAAGGGTCTAAGTTTTACCTGCAACTTACTTGCTGCGTTCAACAATCCCTGTTTTGTTTAAAGGGTAAGGCATTTTTCAATAGCAGTATGCACAAACTGTTTCTTTTTTTATTTATATATTGATAATGGTTTGAGTGCAGTGGATCTCTTGTATTTAACTAAATGCAGCCAAATAGGGTTACCGCTACCAGCCCCCACATGCTGATGCATGGTAAATAACTCATTTATGTATGAGCCCATAGCTTTTTTGAGCAAAGGAAACACATTATCCTCATGAAAGGTTTTATTGATTGGTTACAACCATGCATAAAAGTAAGTGTTTTGAAACTGGGTGCTTTCAGAATGAAAACACCGTAGTGACATTGAATTTTTGGGCATCAGCTTTCTTATTTCATACAAATGAACCATACCAGTTCTGAGAGTCTCCCTTTTTACAACTTCTTATGATGAACCTCCTGCTTACTGAATTACTCTCCTTAATTCACAGCTCTTTGCAAAATCTCAATCACCAATTCCTACATATTTCTTCTTATTGTCCTTCTCCACCGACACCAGTATATTGTTGCTCTCATATGTACATTTTACCATCACTTGATGCGTAATTTTCGGCATGCGCCACAGTTTTTTTTTTATGCGTGTCTATGGTTTTTTTTTACGCCAGCGAATTTTCGCCCATTTGCCCATAATTAGATACAATATTTCTAACTTAATTGGCTTTTGGCAGAGAGCCCAGAACAGCCACCAGGTGCAGCTAAGATACTTTTTAATCCAGGAGACCTGTGTTAGAATGGTGGGCCCCATCCAGTGTATAATTATACATGGATTTGCCTAGTGCAGTCCCATTAAGGGTATAAGTGGCTTGGATATTTTTACCAGTGGTGTAACTACCAGGGGAGCAGGGGGTGCAACTGCACCAGGTTCCGCTCCCTCTCGGGGCCCGCCGGAGAAGCTAGGAGAACTCCAATGTGCAATTCATAGGGGGAGAGCCCGACAGGGGGGCTGGGTGCCAATCCTGCACCAGGGCCCACCAGTTAGTTACGCCACTGATTTTTACATCCCAGGTGCATGACTGCTTACTATTAATATGAGAATGTGGATGCACATTACTAGTTGATATTAGTTGGCTATATAATGTTTTCCCTGTCTTTCTGAATATACCTTTTTGCTAGCTAAAATTCATATTTTTCTCTTGACCAATCATTGGTTTTATTCATAACTTGTTTCACCCTCCACCCAATCCATTTTTGCCCCTTTTCTTCTTATTATTTATGTTTCCAAATTTAACTTTCTTAAATTTCTTTCTCTCATCATCACACTCTTTTGTGTCATGCATATTTCTTTTCAACCTTGGTCTCAAAATGCTTCTAACAGGAATACTAAACAGACAATTTCCAGTCACTTAAGTAGTCAGAATACTGGAAAATTATTTTTACTCAATTACTTTGTCTTGTTTATTCCACTGATAATTATGTTAAGAGAAAAATAAATGCTGGTATAATTTTCACTGACTTCATTTACGTTTTGTATATATAATATTCTCTAGTTTGGGCACTGGAATTTCAATAGGAGTAGCACATTATATGAGGTTAGCAGTTTTTGAGGATGAGGCTAAAACCAGTACATATAAGCTCCTTTAAATAGAGCAAACTCTTAATAATAAATTTAATTTGGCAATAGCTCTTAGGAGCACTGTTTGGGGAAGAAATTATAGTCTTAGGTCAAGGACAGAAGTTAATTGTGGTGTATGACTGCTACCACACCCCTCACCCTATGCTTGGATAATTCTCAGTTTTTTCCTATGCTGTTGACGGACAGGCTATCTCATATTGGACCATGTTACGCAACTTAGATGTTCCTGGCCTATGGCATATGGTCCATGTTGTATTTTTTTTTTAATTGTTTCTGATTCCAATAAGTGGGAAACACGATACCTTACCTTGACTCTCCAGGGTAATTATCAATAAAAAACATAATTTTCTGTATTTTGCTGCCACAACATGTTTCAGGAAAAGTCAATAAATCATTAATTATTATGCAATAGGCCTAAGGGCAATGACTCACCAGAATATTATTCGCCATATATGTTTCCCACCGGCATATCCATATTGACTGATATGGTTGGTCATCTTCAAAAAAATTCATAGATTAAATCAGGGGTGTCCAAACCGTGGCCCGAGGGCCACATGCTGCCCAGGATGGATATGAATGCGACCCAGCTTGAAATACTAGGTTCCCGAGGAAACGTTATGTCACAAAGGATATGGGGGAGGACTCTGCCCATTGCCCAGTTAGTAATATAATGTCTATTTAAAGGGGACAATTTGCATTATGTTTTCTTTAATTTTAGATAAAATGCCAGATTAAAATTGTATTTGTCTCAACCTAGATTCCAGGGCTTCAGATATATTAATTTGCCTTCAGTATTAATTTTCCTCATTAATTACGAATGAAGGCAACACACGAGGTGATAGGGGCAAATATATTGTACCCTCCATAACCCCACACAGCTGATTATAAGCAACATGCCACTTAAATAATAATGGTTCAAAGAATGTCAGGCTAAGGGCTGAACTCCACATGCGTCCGTGGAGTTGGTCGGCCCCCACACATTTTCACCTCACCAAATCCGGCCCTCGTTGCAAAATGTTTGGACACCCCTGGATTAGATGAAAAAAGCCTCCTGGTGTGATACCTAATTATTGTTGTGCATGTTACTGTCTACATCCAAAAAAGCGTTCATAACCTTACATTCAGGTGGGATCTCGTAATTTCTCCTGTGGTCGGTTCCTTTCTTGCTTTCTTTTTTTGTAACTTATATTTTAATTATAGAGTCATCAAAAGCAATATACAATCGTACAGTCAGAATGTTCTGGTTATCTACCTTATTAAAGATAAACATTAGTACCATTGCCCTCATTAAGTAGCCAGTGGTGTGGGGTTGATTAGCATATGGTATAGCCACTTGGTAGAGTAGGGGAGGGGAACCAGAAAGGAGGGAGATAGGGAAAGGGAAAGAAAGAGAAAGAAATTGAAAATGGAACAGTTTTGCGCCTAGTAATGGGTAGCATTGTGGTAGGTTGAGACATAATTTTATCAAAGTATATTTCTAGAAAGTTGCAGAATCCTCATGTAGTAGTTGGGGCACAATTCAGTGAAGGTTGTGTGTTTGTCAGTCCACAGATTTCCCAAATGGCCCAGGTGTCTAGATGTTGCTGGACTTGATTTTGTATCCGAGCAATTCTGAGTTCGAATTCTCTGTTTGTATTAGTTCTTTGCAGTACTTCCGTGAGGGTTGGGGATTTCCAGTTCCTAGCGATTGCTAGTTTGGCCGCTGTGAGTATATGGTTAGCTAATTTTTGGGATTGCTTGGGTAGTTGCGGTATTGGTTGTCCTAGTAGAAAAGTTGTGATGTCTTTTTGAATTGGGAATGGCATTACTGTCTTTAGTAATGATGAAACATTTTCCCAAAAAGACTTTCTATCCAAACAAAAATACAGCTTGAAGCAAGATTCTTGCTTCACATCATGCCTGAAAACCCCCTGATTATTTGGCTTAGAAAATGTATTGAGAGGTGAAATAGTCCTAAACCAGTGAAAATATCATGCACTGTTGTGTTGCACTGATACAACTAGTCAGTTTACTTTAGAAATGCTACTATAATTTATGTAAACAAACTGCTGTGTAGTCATAGGGACAGCCATTCAAAGTTGAAAAAGCAGAAAAGGCACAGGATACACAGCAGATAACAGATATGCTATGTAGTATACAATGGGATTTTTCAGGACTTTATCCATTATCTGTTTGCTTGAATTGCTGCCCCCATGGGTATGCAACAGTTTGTTTATATAAACTATAGTGTTTCTGAACCACACAAACCCCTTGTACCAGTGCAGGGCAACCCTACATTATAATGTCACTCTTTTAAAACACTTTCTTTTTTTTGGTGTTACTGTTCCTTTAAGCATTTTGATTCAATACATTCAGTTATGACACACCCTTTTCCCAATCAAGTAAATGGTGTTTCTCTGAAACACTTTACACCAGTATTCCCCAATAAAGACTGCTTCATTTGTAATTTATATGTCCAAGTGGTCTTGCCCTCTGTCTTTGCAAATACAATTCGTGCATGTTTGTGTCCATTTATGACACTTGTATTTTGCTGTTAGTAAAAATGGTAAGGTAAGGTATCGTGTTTCCCACTTATTTGAATGATGTTATAGTTCTATAAATTATCAAGCCTTGACCTTGTTAGCCCAAACAGATGGAGCCACCAGTGTTGTTTGCACTGCAATCTCTTAAATGAAAATGCAAAAATACTTTATTGAAGTAATGTAGAAAGAGCAGCAGCTGCCGTCCCTACAGACATCTTTTTGTTATTAGCTCAGTGACAGTCAACAGGAGAAATGACAAAGATAAGGAGCAAAATAAACTGCTAAAGGAAACAGAATGCAGTCAGTCAGCTGGACTATAGAAGAATGTCTCTATCAGGGCTTATACATTACATTGTGTCTCTATATTATACATATTATCCATTATAGAGATGGATAGGTTTGTTTCCTGATGTTCCCTGAGTTCCTCCTTTTGTTTACTGGATACTCTTCTCTTCCACTGGACTCTATATCCAAGATTAACAAGCACTTCCCTATGAAAATTGTAAAATAAATACTCCAAATGTGCTTCGATCTCTGCATGGCAATTTTCACTTCTGCCTATTGGCATCTGGTTCATTTTATAATAAAAATTTAAACCCTCTGGCTTCCTGTCGCCAAGCAGAGAGGGGCACAAATATAAGCTTTGTGTTTGAAGTTGTAACAGGATTCCCTGTTTAGTGTTCACACTGTGCATTACACCTAGTTTTCAGCATCTGATGTGAGCAGAGTACAGAATACCACTGCTCAGTCTTGTCCTTTTTTTTCTGAGGTTTTGGATGGCTCAGCAGAACAGCAGTGCCAATAACAGTGTGAAGGTAATTAAATCAGATGTGCCATTGCTTTTACAGTTACTTCTCCAATTGAGTTTTCATGGGTTTACTGCAGGTAAGCTCCATTGTAACATAGCTTGTGTGTTAAACAAGACACATTTGTGATTCAGGGAATAGAACACTGAGATTTTGTTTGTTTGCTTGTGATTTGTTTTTTTTTCCATTGCAAGGAAGAGCATAGACTCATACAGTGTCGGACTGGCCCACCAGAATACCAGGAAAAGTCCCGGTGGGCCCAGGTGTCAGTGGGCCCTCATGCTGCTAATTTGGCCAATTTCATGGTCATTCCCTATTCCTATAAGAACAAAGAGGCTAAATTGATGTAATAATAGATTATAGTATGTAAAGAAAATAGACTAGGAGAATGGAGGTTGAATGAGTAGAGGAAGAATAATAATACTGAGCGTGGGCCCCTGGTCTAAGATTTTTTGGTGGGCCCCTGATGTCCCAGTGCGACACTGGCCTCATACAGTTTAATGCTTCTGATACAGTTTTGGTAAACTCTACTTTATTACAGATATATTATGCTTCTGTTGTAGAAATGTAGAAGTTATCGGCTTTCTGTGGTTTTGTTTTTTGGAATAAAACAGCACCCCATGTATTTTGCTTTTTCAACCAAAGCATGATGCTTACCCCTTGGCAATGAAAACCTTCATTGATCCTTTTAATAAGCTAGTATATACTTATACAGGTATGTGGCCTGTTTTCCAGAATGTTGGGGATCTAGGGTTTTCTGTATTTGGGATTTTTCCCATACCTTAAAACAGAACTACCCCCCCAAAATAAAAACCCCTACCTAGTATCCTACATAGTCCCTCCTTCCTACTTCCCCCCACATAGGTGATTACAGCGCTACGAAATAAGTTGGTGCTATAGAAATGCATGTTAATAAAATACCTATAGAAATGCATGTTAATAAAATACCCCTGAAAGTGCCCCTAATTTCATTACAATTCATTGCAGTAGAACTCATCATGGGCGTCATCTTCCAGCTCTTTGGTATTCTTCTGGTCGTCTTCCTTCCCTTCTGCAATTTCCGGCACTTTTGGCGCATGCACAGTTGCTACGAACTGGAAGACTGCTCCAACTGCGCATGTGCAAATATGGGGTTCACTTCCAGAAGAATACTATTTTATATAGTATTTGATTAAAATTGAGCCCATGGGAGATGGTCTTCCCCTAATTTAGAATTTTCTGTTGGGTTTACGGATAATACATGATGATATCCTATGCTTTGCTAAATGTGCACCCTTGACAGATGTACTACACTATAAGAACACATTTATTTTTTGCTCATTTAGAGCAGTGATGCTCACAGCATAACTGTAAGGACTCACATTCACCCTGGTGGTCTAGCGGACATTTCCCGAGCATGCAGGAGCACCCGCCATGCCTCTGGTGGGGACGCTCGCCGCGTGCATCTTCCTCTTTCCAGCGCCGGCGCACTTCCAGCTTTATGCACCGGCGTGATGACGTTATGCGCAATGGCGTGAATTTCTAATGTATTTAAAGGGAACTTAGTTTACAGACCAGTGCCCGTTGTTAGGTTCTATCTAGAAGTTCCTGGGTGTGATTTCTATGCTATTTCCTGCCTGACCTACTGTGTATTGACCCTTGCCTTGCCTGACTACTCCGTTATTCTCCAATTCTGACCTTGGCCTGTCTGTTTACTCTGATAATCTCCAATCCTGACCTCTGCCTGTCCATTGACTATTCTACGCTCTCTAATCCTGATCCTGGCCTGTCTGACTATTCTACTCCGCTTGTGCTGGTCCGGCCCTCCTGTTCCACTTTGGTGGTATTCTTCTATCCTGTATCCTTGGTGAGATGATCGTGCCCCTGTGCTAGCCAGAACTCTTAGCTTTGAACCTCTCGATAAGTCCAGGTGGCATCTGAGTAAGCTGAGGGCTCCTCCCGAGGCCAAAGGTGGTCACTTAACTGGTGAAGCCAAGCTGAGACCAAAGTGCTTAGCAACCGTTCTGGTATTGGGTGCCGTTCGTGACAATAACTTTCTAATGCTTAAGGCAAACCACTATTCAAGTTTCTGAAATTTTAGAGGGAAACCATTCCTATTATAAAAATTTACTACACTGTAGTAGAAGTTTATTTAATCTGTTTCACATATAGGCTTTATTATTTTTTCATACAGTAGTTTATATATTTAAGGATTTATTTGAGATTGAGAGCAGTCTCGCTGTAGGTTACTGACACATTTCCTGCCATAACTGGTTGATTCCAGAATGAGTAAGTAATTTGCAATGAAGCACTGGAAAAACAGAATAGATGAGCGGTTTACAGTGGGAAAATATTTTAGGCTGAGGATACGTAACACATTAACAAAACAACTATTTGTGAATAAGTATCATGGACGCATGTTTAAAGCATTGACAGTTAAAGCAACCTTTATTATTATAAATATTGTTTGTATAAAAAAAGCAGTTGCCTCTAAGCTCTTGTAGGCTGTGAAAAAGAAGATGAATTGCACTCCGCAAGTACTGAATAATGTGGCTCATTTACAAATGCAGCACTTTAAACAATGCAAATTGCCATTTTTTTTAACCCATAGAGCAGGATTTTTCCTAGCATTTTAGCATATTTTGGGCATGAGCTAAATAGTGTACCCTCCAACTTGCATGTGATTTGCTGATAGATATCTATAGACAATGTTGTCAAGAACCAATTAACCTTGAGTCAGATTATTGATAGTCATGCTTTTTAGGATAATGAAATTAAAAATGACCTTTGGCAACAATAAACAGATTTTCTTTAAGATGTAAATAGATACATGTCTTACGTAAGAAATGCATAAGGCATTGTTTATGTGGGAAGGGAGACTTGCGTGCAGGTGTGCATAACTGAAAAATTAAAGCGTTGTCTTACAAGAGGCCACAGGCAGTTTTGATTGTTAGGTGCCACTCCTTTGAACTGTCGCCTGTGTGCTCTGTTTACACCCTGAATTTAATTCACAATGAGGCAGATTGGCCTCTCATAGCCAAAAGGCATAGAGCGGAGCCAAGCATTGTTTTGGTTCCCCCTGTCTTCCAACTCGTGGAATTCTATTGTGACATTTTAAGAATATTGTATAGCAATGTAATAATGACCTTTGTGATCTTGTTAGCTGCTGTGCTTGCTCAGTTTACAGTTGTTTACTATGTATTTGCCCTGTGTATCTGCATTTATTCTGTATGATGAACTCATATGCTGTTACATTCCAGTATGAATTCAATGGCTGCCGTTAGGACAAATGATTTGTCTCATGTGCAGTTGGCAACAGTTAGGCACTAATCTTATCATCTGGTCCCTAGGTCAAATGATTGGATTGTGTGGGAAATGGGTGAAAGTAGTGGCCCATCATTTTATTTTAGCAATAAGCCCATATGGGAGGCACTAGCCGAAAGTGTTTTATGCTTCTGTGATCTGGCAACTTTATTTCCCAAGGTACTCATACCTGTAGAGATAGCAAGGCATTTCAGTTGTTTCTTATTCTTCACCATGATAGCTTTAGATAACTGACTTGCAAAAGGAAAGGCTGCTTGGACTTCCCAAAGTGCACAGCCCACAAACTCATAAACCTAACCAGCTATGAGGCCACAAAGCAGATATGCAATCGGACTTGCTGGCTGAGAATTGGTTTATGACTATAGTCATCCAAATTAAAGTGTATTGGGTAAATGTTAAAGGATCAGAATAATCTCCAATGAAAAAAACAAGGGAAAATATTTTTTTATGATCTATCTGACTGACAGAATGTTAATGAGAACTCTTTAATGAGTAGAAACTTCAGCATTGCTTTTAATCAAACGCTGCAGTCTTCTATGTTTACAAATATGCTGATTCAGACCAATTCATCAGCTTATGCCCATGTATGGAACCATCCAACGGGCCCCCTTGAACAATATGTGCCCAATAATCGAGCAAGTTTGATTTTACCAGTTCACCATCAGCTTATTGATGCAGTCCTCAATTCGACTGCTGGCATAGAAGCACTTATGATCTGATCCAGGCCTGGACTGGCAATCTGTGGGTTCAACTTCTGGCAAATGCCAGAGGGGCTGCTATAAGGTGCCATAAAAAGTCAGTATTTAGTGGGCTGGTGGGGGCTGTTTGGGCCTTTGTGTGATTCTCAGTCCAGACCTGATCCGACTGTTAGCCCAAGGGCCAAATGATCAGAATAGTCTGATATTTTCCACCTGAAAGTGAGTATATCTGTGAAAGATACATTAGTTTGATGAGTAGATCTTAAAGTGGACCTGTCACATACACATAAAAAGCTGCATAATGAAAGTTCTTTGCAAATTAAACATGAAACACAAGTTCATTTTTTTCATTAGAACATTCATACCTGTTATAAAGGTGTTTAAATATCTGAGCTATCAATCAAATATCTGCCCTGCCTCTATGCCTGAGATATAGAGGTGGGGCAGTTGGTTACTTTATAATATTGGCTTTGAAAGCTACTTCTAACTTTGCCATAAAGTATTTGCATGATGCTTTTGCATTACCTGTCTGATCCCCATGTTCCTGTATGAGGGGGCTGCCATATTTGTGCAGCAGTCATCTTTTATCATTAGAAACTGTAACTAACAGACTGAGATGGGACAGTCAGGTTGGCAAAGTCAGAGTGTCAGAGTGACAAGATTGTAATTGTAACATCATTGGCCACCTTAAAGGAACAGTAACACCAAAAGAGGAAAGTGTTTTAAAGGATTGAAAATATAATGTAGTGTTTGCTTCAGAAACACAACTGTAGTTTATGTAAACAAGCTGCTGTGTAACCATTCAAGCACAGGATACACAGTAGACAGAACAGATACATTCTGAAGAATCCCATTGTATACTACAGAGCTTATCTGTTATCTGCTGTGTATCCTGTGCCCTTTCTCCTTTTACAGCTTTGAATGATTTCCCCCATGACTAAACATCAGCTTGTTTATATATAGTACTATAGTACAGTTTCTGAAGCAAGAATGTCAGTTTTACAAGTGCAACATAACAGTTTAATTACTTTATACATTTTTTTTTAATTGTTACTGTTCCTTTAAGTGGTGACAGTGGTTAGTGTACATTTTAAAACAAATCCTAATTCAGTAGCTTTGTTTTTATCCTGTAGTCAAAGCCTACAAACTATATACTGCCATTTATTTGGACAAACAAAAAGAAAAAATGGCAGCTGTGCAAATTTCCTTAAATAATAGTACCTCACTTTGTCAATTGTCTGAAATGTCTGGTTTGTGATCACTAATGTGTAATTTTAATGCACATGTTTACACAATTATTCAGCTTCTAGTTATGCCTCTGGGTCCCGCTACCACAAAACAAAGCCTTGACACCTTGCTCTCCCAGAGTGGTTTTGTTTAGGCAGGTTCCACTGGCCAGAGAAGAAAAGATTGATTTGTCTGTAGTTGCTGTATGCCCTACATCCATACAAAGAAGTAAACAGACAATGGCTTGAGCTAACTCAGTGCATTGCAGAATCCTTTGGGGGAAGAACCAGTCTGGTCAATGGTCTTCCACAATGGAAGGCTGCCCTTGGCTGCAACCTTCACGCAGAGCTATGGAGGCCAGTGTTTAGTTGAAATGCAAATTATATTTCATTATTTTGTTTAAAAAAGGTAGATTATTACCTCTGATAGCCAGCCTACTGCACTTCAGTTGTTCTTGGACTACAGCTCCCAGCAGTCCATGGACAGTCAAAGACAAGGATGCCATTGGTAGCGTAACTTTTAGTAGTCATATACTACTATACTAATATGTTGGAAAAACTGCCCATCTCTTCCCTGTGGGGGGTGGGACCTACCAAAGCTCTTGTACTTTTTCCTGCCCAGTTACACCCAAACATGTTTATAATCTGCTCAAACATTGCCCAACTGCAACAGGGCTCCAGACAGCCAATACAACTTTTACAGATATATGGCCATTTAGGTGGGGAAATCATCTCATGGTTTTTCTGATGTAATGCAATAGAAGTCTATGGCAAATTTTGAATATAGTATTTTGGGAAAGTTTCCTTTTTTATTGAATGTGCAGTGTGCATCCCTGATATTTATACTATTATGAACTAAGAAAACCAGAAATAATTAAACATACAGAATGGTTATCAAGCCAAGTACTATTTCTTTCTCATAAATGTCTTATATATGCTGATACTGTATGTCAGTTTACGTTGCTAACAAAAAAAAAACTGCTGCCGACTATGACTCATCTCCTGCAGTTGGCATGAGATCAGAGATTACTACATACACAATCACTGCCCCAATTCTTTCCAGTGTCCTCTGGTACAGACGTGATGCACTGGTTAAGGCTTAATAATGCTAGTGCTTTTCCAGAGTAGACTGGTAGTACAAGGGCATTGGTCTTTTCTGTGCTGTGCAAGTATCTCATTGCAACTACTACTAAAAAAACAAAGACTTTTACAGGTGTGGGAGGAGTAGGAGAGAGATTTTGCAGAACAGGTTGACACTGTGGCATATAATTGAAAAAGCTTTTTTAATTGAAAAAAGAAACTTATAGAGGTAAAACAATATTATTTTCATATAAAGCATGAACTACAGTGGCTGGCAGCATTCTCTGGGCGCTCCATAAGTAAAGCCACACAAAAACAAGTTATTTTAGGGAATAATATATTGTGACTGGTGATGAGCCATAGTCCTTCACAAAACCTTCACATTGGGTCATGCTCAAATATGTTTGTACCCCCAAAGTGCAGCCAATGAGGTATTGCTCTAAATAGCACAACAGCATTACATAATATTTAAGGGACACTGTCCAGTAGCTAAGAAGCACCTCTTCTATATAACACATTATCACACTTTTTTCAAAAAATCCCATAGTCATTTTATTCCAAAGGCCAGTGCTCACAGCAATTGGCTGCATCATGGGGGCTCAATATGGGTTCCACGGCACAAGGGGGGGCAATCTAATCAGTCAAATATATGCAGCAGCAAACAGTGTAGCTCTGTTATAGTGGATAACATACAGTAACCATTTACTTACAGTATTATACAGCATTGCTCCACTGATTGTAGCAGAGACCTAACTGATCAAACAAGTCACTGCAAGTGCCAGCAGGAGAGCAATGAGAGCAATGACCCTCCAAACTAATCATATAAGAGAAGCACCCCAAAACTCTTGTTATATCACTACTTCACTATTAAACATAGTTCTAGTGTTGTTGATTCAAGGGATCATGAAAAGTCTAGTGTTTCCTGAATGACCTGAAAATGTTGACATTCCTGAAAACTATCTGAGATAGCCCCCGCCCATTAATCTTGTACTACTTTTCTGGGCTGTTGCTCCCATTGCTTTTGAAGGTACCGACTATTCTTTTGAGCAGGGCTGAAGAATTATGCTACTGCAAAATAAGCTAGGTACAGTAAAACAATATATTTATTTTAGTTGTTTGGTATTGCAATTTGACTTGAGACTTCCTGTGTAGAGCTCTATATAAACCTGTTTATGCCATGCAAATACTGTATAGCATATATTATTATAACAGTTGTATTCAAACATGGCAAATCTAAAGTAACTAGATTTGCTGAGTAAGCTTAAAAAAATTAAGTACAATTTCAGTACATACAATACAGTTACTATTTACTGTACATCATAAACTGGATGAATTAAATCATTCATGGACAATATTAATAATGCTTATTTTTGAGTATTATTAAACAGTTTACTGCATTATTCACATGGGTGGATAAACCTTTATCAGGAGGCCCTGTCACTATTAGCCTGACTATCCATTTGGTGTCCCTCTAACCAACTGAACTGTTTTATTACTAGCAATCAATGCACATACAGTGGTGTGAAAAACTTTTTGCCCCCTTCCTGATTTCTTATTCTTTTGCATGTTTGTCACACAAAATGTTTCTGCTCATCAAACACATTTAACTATTAGTCAAAGATAACACAAGTAAACACAAAATGCAGTTTTTAAATGAGGGTTTTTATTATTTAGGGAGAAACAAAATCAAAACCTGTGTGAAAAAGTAATTGCCCCCTGAACCTAATAACTTGTTGGGCCACCCTTAGCAGCAATAACTGCAATCAAGCGTTTGCGATAACTTGCAACGAGTCTTTTACAGCGCTCTGGAGGAATTTTGGCCCACTCATCTTTGCAGAATTGTTGTAATTCAGCTTTATTTGAGGGTTTTCTAGCATGAACCGCCTTTTTAAGGTCATGCCACAACATCTCAATATGATTCAGGTCAGGACTTTGACTAGGCCACTCCAAAGTCTTCATTTTGTTTTTCTTCAGCCATTCAGAGGTGGATTTGCTGGTGTGTTTTGGGTCATTGTCCTGCTGCAGCACCCAAGATCGCTTCAGCTTGAGTTGACGAACAGATGGCCGGACATTCTCCTTCAGGATTTTTTGGTAGACAGTAGAATTCATGGTTCCATCTATCACAGCAAGCCTTCCAGGTCCTGAAGCAGCAAAACAACCCCAGACCATCACACTACCACCACCATATTTTACTGTTGGTATGATGTTCTTTTTCTGAAATGCTGTGTTACTTTTACGCCAGATGTAACGGGACGTGCACCTTCCAAAAAGTTCAACTTTTGTCTCGTCGGTCCACAAGGTATTTTCCCAAAAGTCTTGGCAATCATTGAGATGTTTTTTAGCAAAATTGAGACGAGCCTTAATGTTCTTTTTGCTTAAAAGTGGTTTGCACCTTGGAAATCTGCCATGCAGGCCGTTTTTGCCCAGTCTCTTTCTTATGGTGGAGTCGTGAACACTGACCTTAATTGAGGCAAGTGAGGCCTGCAGTTCTTTAGATGTTGTCCTGGGGTCTTTTGTGGCCTCTCGGATGAGTTGTCTCTGCGCTCTTGGGGTAATTTTGGTCGGCCGGCCACTCCTGGGAAGGTTCACCACTGTTCCATGTTTTTGCCATTTGTGGATAATGGCTCTCACTGTGGTTCGCTGGAATCTCAAAGCTTTAGAAATGGCTTTATAACAAGGGGGGCAATCACTTTTTCACACAGGCCCATGTAGATTTGGAGTTTTTTTTCTCCCTTAATAACGTAAACCTTCATTTAAAAACTGCATTTTGTGTTCAATTATGTTATCTTTGACTAATAGTTAACGGTTTTTGATGAGCAGAAACATTTAAGTGTGACAAACATGCAAAAGAATAAGAAATCAGGAAGGGGGCAAATAGTTTTTCACACCACTGTACATTCCTTGTGGGTGCATAGGACTGGCGATATAACTTGAGATTTGCTCATTTGGTGAGATCACCAAATGAATCCCTGGCCAATTTGGCTACCCAAGCACTGGACAAAATTGAGCTGATCTGATATTGCTCTGAGAATAGTGTTTGAGTGAAGTTACCCTTGCTCAGTATCATAACAGCTTAGTTCTGACCCAAAAGCTCATGCAGAAAAACATGGTCTAAGCTCCAGTTGTTATTTCTGGGTAAGAGGAAGTGGTTATTTATTGACTTGCATAATATAGTATATCAAGGGTTGCCAAATTTCTGTATTATAAAAAGAGGGTGGTTCTAGTGGACGCTTGTGACACAAACTCAGTGAGTAAATACTGTATAAAAAAAATCTTTGGTTGTGAACAACACATTTCATAACCTTGAACATCTGAGCTGAAGCCTGGCCTATAAATATGCACCCACAAATATGGAGCTTCCCATGCACTTTTGGTGCAACCTACTTCGGGCGACTTCAGAAAACTGCGTGTGAATCGCCACAGGCGATTTTCATTTTAGCCGGCAGAGGGCAGGGACTGCAGGACTGGACTGAGAATCAAAATAGGCCCTGGCATTTCAGGTACACAGAGGCCCAATCAGCCCACATAGAGGCCCAAACAGTCCCCACCAGCCCACTAAATACTGACTTTCTATGGGACCTTATAGCAGCCCATCTGGCATTTGCCCTAACCCACAGATTGCCAGTCCGGGCCTGGCAGGGAGAAGGCAGTTCAGGGAGATTGTTGCCCCGGAGTAGAGGCGAATTGACGCTAGGGCGACTAATCTCCCAGAAGCTTGTTTGGACTGATCCTAAAGGGGAAACAGGCATCCCAAACTAGGTGCCCCAGTTATGTGGATAATAAAGCCCAGACTGACAACAGTTACAATGAAATATAGTATAAATGTTTATTTTTTTTTTTTTTGTCTTCAGGTAGCCAGTAAAGTAAGAAAACTTTAAGTTTAACTAAATCTCTGATACAGTCTTACTGGTTTCATGCTCTGTGCACTAGGCTTAGGAAACACAACCAATGTGACATGAAAACCAATTAACCAAGGAATATGGCACTGCATTTTAGAGACAGATTTGTGTTTGTCTCTGCCCCAATGAAGCGTACATCCTACCACATTCATACACATACATGCTATGGTCAGGTTTTTCAGGGCCTAATTAACCTGCCTATATGTTTTGGAGCATGGGAAAAACCCAAATCAAATGTTTAACCATTATTATGTTATATGGCACCAACATATTCTGCAACTCACAGAGATACTGACACCTGAAATGAAACTCTTTTTTACATCTATTATAATATTGGCTTTGAAAGCTACTTGTAACTTTGCCATAAAGTATTTGCATGATGCTTTTACATTACCTGTCTGATCCCCCATTTTCCTTTATGAGGGGGCTGCCATATTTGTGCATCAGGAGTCCATTAGCATTAGAAACTGTAACTAACAGGCTGAGATGGGACTGTTAGGTTGGCAAAGTAAGAGTGTCAGACAGTCAGGCTTAGACATTTCAGATAACAATTATATACAAAAAAAACCTTTAAGCAAAAAATTATCAACATGAACTATAAGTAACATTTAATGTACATTCCTATGCTAAAATTCATTTTTAGTGTCAGTATAACTTTAAACAGTTGATCTTACAATGACCGTTTTGATATAATTACTTTGTATCTAGTCTATATTTAGAATCTAAGCAATAAGTCAAGTCATAAGTCAGGACTGCTGTTCTTTTACCATAAAGAAAGTATGTATTATATGTGAGCACCAAAGAAATGTATCCCAGCGCTTAAAAGCAAAATTCTAACGGTTTCTAAAGTTTTATTGTTTTATTTTGACAGCAGAATCCCCTTAAGTCAAAATAAATTAAATATGCATCCCTATACATAACTATGGTATCTAGTAATACAACAAACTTAAAATTCTTGATCAAAATTTATTGATCATATCTGTCTCTTCAACAATGGCAAATACAATATTTATTGTCGGCAGCGAATCATGCAATGGTACACAGACCTTTTTGTCTCCCACATAAAATGGCACTTGTGGGCAGATGACAGACTCCCAGAAATACCTTTCCATTGAATAGCACAGTAATTGCTGTATACCTACCTATGAAATTGAATCATTGCTAGAAAATCCAGCAGAGTGAGCAGTTTTTTTTTTTTTTAATAAAGCTATTCAATGCAAAGGTATTTCTGGGAATTTTATTGCCCAACTGCAAGTGTGATTTCACATGGGAGACAAACTGTCCTGTGTGCCATGGCCCTAAATAGGTTATAAGCTCTTAAACTCTTGTATCACTTATTGGTTATTTTTTATAGGTATGGGATCCATTATCTGAAAACCCGTTATCCAGAAAGCACCGAACTACAGAAAGGCCAACTCTGATAGACTCCATTTTATCCAAAATAATCCAAATTTTTAAAAACGATTTCCTTTTTCTCTTTAACAATAAAACAGTACCTTGTACTTGATCCAAACTAAGATATAATTAATCCTTATTTTAAGCAAACCCAGCCTATTGTGTTTATTTAATTTTTTTACATAGTTTTCTAATAGACTTTAAGGCATAAAGATCCAAATTAAGGAATGATCTGTTATCCAGGAAACCCAAGGTCCCGGAGCATTCTGGATAACAGGTCCCATAACTGAAGTAATCATTTATTTTCAGTGTATACAACCATTTAGGGGGTTATTTATCAAAGGTTGAATTTTAGAGTAATGTGAAGTTTTTAAAACTCAAATAAATGTGATTTTATTCAAAATTTAAATGGCGTGATATTTATGAAAAAATGTGATGGTCTTGACCCAAAAATTTGAATCAAATAAGAACCATTTTTTCCACAGAAAAATGTCAAATTTATTTTTTGACACGAGTCTGTGGGGCATCACTGCTATTAACATCTTGAACTTAACTTCTACATGAACTCAGCAGGTTTTAGGTGGAGAATAGTCGAATTAGTTTCCAGGGTCAAGATGTAATAAATCTCACATTTGAACTAGGGATGCAACAAATCCACTATTCTGGATTCTGCCGAACCCCTGAATCAGTTGCGATATATATATATATATATATATATATATATATATATATATATATCGGAAAGTGCTATTTGCCCTTTCCCTAACTGCATAACTCTGTGAATTTAAAACTGGAGCCACCAAAAACATGGAGACAGTTTTCAGCGACAGCCTGGCCAATCAGCAAGATTTGCTTCTGACCTTGTGACCTCTCTAAGGGTTAGGGCAGACGGGAAGATTCGGGGAGATTTGTCGCCTGGCGCCTAATCGCCTCTTCTTTGGGGCAACTAATCTCCCCGAACCGCTTCCCCCTGCCTTCCAGCTGATTAATTAATAACCGCCTGCGGCTATTCACACGCGGCTCTGCATTTTCCGAAGTCGCTTGAAGTTGCCTCCTTAGGCAATTTCAAGCGATTTCGGGAAAGCGCTGTGCCATGTGTGAATAGGCACAGGCGATTGTTCATTAAGCAGCTGGAAGCTGAAATTAAACTCTTTTTTTACATCTATTATAATATTGGCTTTGAAAGCTACTTCTAACTTTGCCATAAAGTATTTGCATGATGCTTTTACATTACCTGTCTGTTGCCCCATGTTCCTGTATGAGGAGGCTGCCATATTTGTGCAGCAGGAGTCCGTTAACACTAACAGGCTGAGATGGCACAGCCAGGCACAGCCAGGTTGGCAAAGTCAGAGAGTCAGGCTTAGGAACTTCAACTAACAATTATATACAAAAACAAACCTCTCAGCAAAAAATTATCAACATGACCTATAGATAACATTTAATATACATTCATATGTTAAAATTTATTTTTTAGTGTCAGTATCACTTTAAGGAGGTTTGGAGCTAAAATTAAAGTGAGGCAGATCTTTACCAGGAAGAGGAGAAGAAGAAAGCATGGTCTCTGCACAGAACTACTGAGAGCCAGCCTGAGATTTCTCCTGTGTCTTGTGAATATTCCTGCTGATTTATCTGAGTAGAAAGCGAGGGATTATACCTATAGAACATTTACCCATATAGGGAACCCCATAGTCAGAGCACAGGGAGTTAGTTAATCCTTTTCCTGTCAGCCATGATAGCACACCTCCCAAATGTCCCTTTTTTCGGAGGGACAGTCCCTCTTTTGACAGCTCAACCTGCAGTCCCTCATTTGTACTGGAAAGTCCCTATTTTCTCTGCACTGAACAACCAGAAAACAAACATTCTAACTTAATTGTCTTTTGGCTGAGAGTCCAGAACAGCTAACAGGTGCATTTAAGATACTTTGTAACAATTTTGAGATAAGAAAATAAATAATCCCTGTATGATAGGTAGGATTTCAGCCCTGTAGTGAGTTACCCATGTGCAGTTGCGTAACTACAGGGGGAGCAGGGGTATACCAGGGCCCGCACCCCCGCAGGCCCCCCCCCCGCCGGCAGATTTCGCCTTCGCTGCAGCCATATTAAGATGGCTGCAGTCACAAAATAAAATCGGCACAGAGGGGGGTGGGGGGGCCCCCAGGCCCGCCCCCACCTAGTTACGTTACTGCCCATCTGTACACTGAATCTGGACTGTAGATTTCCCATCAGCCTCCGTGACACATGCAGTGGATTCAGGAAGCCTTCTCCTACACTAGCATTCCAAGCTCAGTGTGGATTAAAGCTGGCATACTGTTCCCCTGCATCTGCTCTGCCTCACAGGAGTTATTTCTCTTTCAATACCACTGGGAATTGGTGAGACCTTTACTTTACACACCCTTGGGTGCATCAACACATAACTCAGATCATTCTACTTTGGCATAGCCCCCAGACCCCTAGTGTGCACACTCACCATTCTTAAAGAGACAGTGGACAGTTTCATACACAGGGTGATACTTATTATATTGTCTAACATTTATTGTTATTTCACTGTTCATATCAACAATATATTTTATTGCAGTATACAAATTATTGTTTAACTGCCTATTGTGTGGTTTATTGTCTGCTACAGTTGGTACCAAAATCGCAGTTCCCAGGGAGTTGCATGCCACCAATATCTGGAGGCATTTAACTTATCCAAACCCCGCAAATCTCCCACTTAGCGGAGGCTTGGGATCTATAAATGCATACTTTTTTTGTGTTAGGGCCCTTTAAGCACACCTGGTAATGATATAATTAAGCAGTGAGTCTGCCAGACACAGACAGGTCTTGTTTCAGACAAGCAGGGTGGAATCCCTCGCAGCTTGGAATGGTGAATCCGGTTGAACAACCTCTCTCCCCAGATATAATTAAGCCCTAGCTTCCCACAGATAATAGTAAAGAGCCTTGCTCTGTAATATACTCAGGGATGGAAAATATGAATCAAAAACCTTCAGTGTAACATATTCCTCTAAGGATTAGCTGGACACATGAATCCCAAGATAAGCAGCTCATTTAGATGAGAAAGACAGTTTCTATCTCTCACTTTTAAATACTTACATTTCTGCATTTCTCGAGCCTCCCTTCCCCCTCACAAATCTGTAATTAAAATTGCTAAGCTATGAATAGCTGACATTTTGCACAGGAACGAAGAACAGAAAAAAAAAGATCAGTGCCAAATTTCTTTGTTAAATTCTTTTTTTTTTTTTTAGTTCTTTAAATGATAATTTATAATATTTAGGAATTAAACATTAAACAACAGTTCTAACAAGTTATCTATACACATCAACTTGTAGAAAGTTAAGATATTTAAAGTTATTTGTTTGTACTGCCAATTTTTCTTTTCAAGAGCTATATAATTATTTTTAAATCCTCAAAAGCCTTCTGTCTCATAATTAACAATAGAATTTTGATAACACTGGATTATGGAATGACTGAAAGACGTATTATTGCTTTACTTGCTTTTTAATTATATTGGAGTCGCTTCTATGACAAACATTATGGGCTAAATTTATCAAAGAGTGAAGTTCCACCACTAGAGTGAAATTCCGCCACTCTCCATTCATTTCTATGGGAATTGGAAAGGAGCATTTATCAACGGTTGAAAGTTCACCCTTTGATAAATACACCTTTAAAAATCCCATAGAAATGAACGGAGAGTGGCGGAATTTCACTTTAGTGGCGGAACTTCACTCTTAACTTCACTCTTTGATAAATATACCCCTATGTCTTTTGATGGCAGCTGGAACACTTGCTCTTGGGGCATTTGTACCAAGGAAAAACTTACTGGAAGAACAATTATCTGGCTATGATTAAAGCCAATCAAATTTTTCAAAATAAGATTACCTTTCCCTTAACATGAGGCCCAAAGCTGGTAATGGGGCTGGGGGTGGTGGGGCACATGTTAACAAATAAGCTTTTGGGTGAATTCTTATTTGTGTTCTTGACAGTTGCTGAGAAGGAAACACTCTTAGGGGTATATTTATCAAAGAGTGAAGTTAAGAGTCAAGTTCCGCCACTAGAGTAAAATTCTGCCACTCTTCATTAATTTCTATGGGATTTTTAAAGGCGTATTCATCAAAGGGTGAACTTTCACTTCACCCATTGATAAATACGCCTTGCGAAATCCCATAGAAATGAATGGAGAGTGGCAGAATTTCACTCTAGTGGCAGAACTTCACTCTTTGATAAATTTACCCCCTAGTATTTATCTATAGGTTTGTCAAAAAATTTTCAACTGTAGAAATGTTTTGAAAACCTCTAATAGATGTAAATGATGATTTACCTACGTTTATACAGACACACACCTATACTGCTGGGACCTTGAGAAAGGTATCATGAGGGACTGAAACGTTACATTGGCTGTTCATGCAATTTTGAATACACTTTGGACCTGTGTTGCTGGTCTTTTTTTAAATATAGATAGATAGACCTGTTGAAGTGCATTCTTAGCAATTCTCACAACTCTCCTAATCATCACCAAAAGTCCTGCTGTGGATGTCATAATCTGCATGAGGCTCAAGACATCCAGCCAAGAGGGGCAACAACAGGGGGGCTGAATCATTTAGGCTAACATGCTACTGACATAATCAAATGAATGTCAGAGAATTGTTTTATGGCATCACTTGTTCTTGGTGGAAAAACAAGATTCGCATCTGGCAAGAGACCTGACCAAACAAAAGGTTTATTGATTACGAAGCTAGACTTTGATTTTTTTATTGCTTTTACTTATCTCCTATTCAACTATTAGTCAGTTGCCTGGTTGTGTAAAGGTTTATAGGGCAGATCAAAACAGATCTTCAGTTGCATAAGCAAGCCTCCAACAGCTCTGAGCAAAAGAAATAAATTAATGCAGTCTGCACCAACCAAAAGACTACAGGAGGGCCGGGCCAAGCCGACCAGGTGCCCTAGGCAACCCAGCCAGCCAGTTGCTACCCCTTGTGCACATGCACACAAACAAGCGAATCCAAACATTCACAATAGCAGAGAGGAGAAAGGAGGGGGTGACAGGGAGGATGGAGGGAAGTGACGAAGAGGGGAGGATGTGATGAGAAGGAGGCAGCGGAGTGACTGAGAGTGGAAGAGGCAAGGGGTGTGACAGGGAGGAGGTAGCGGAGTAACAGAGAGAGGAGGTGGGAAGGAAGTGAGTGAGAGCTACAGAGGTGTAGCAGGCAAGGAATAGGGGTAGGCAGAAAACACATAAAGGAACAGTTCAGTGTGAAAATAAAAACTGTTTGTAAAAAATGTAAATAGGCTGCGCAAAATAAAAAATGTTTCTAATATAGTTCCTTTAATAAGTGCCCCCTTATGTTTGCGGCCTAGGAATGTACCTCCTCTGCCTACCCATAGTTCCAGAGCTTATTATCTATATTTTATAGTTGTTAGTTGCAAGGTAAATGTCAGTTAAAAGAGCATATATGAGTGATCAGGCGAATGCTTTAGTGAAGCACTTCTGTTGTAACTGGAGTAGCTCTGCATGATTTAAATCCCCAAACACCAACAGGGCACAAACAAACAATACAAAATGTAGGCTATGATCATTACAGTCATATGATTTTAAAAATACTTGAGTCCTTACATACACAAAATGTATTTGCTTGTTAAAAAATTGTGTTTTTTCCCTCCAGAACTCTGCCAAAACACCGTTGCAATAAACGCCTTAGGGCAATTATGCCCAGCAGGAGGGAGAAGACAATCCATGAAGCCTTTGTCTTCTCAGATGTTATGGGCTGCTTAGATATGTCTGTAAGCAAGCATATAATATAATATAAAACAATACACATTTCTACATCCAATTAAAAATAAATGCAATTATGCATTACTCATCAAGTGCACAGACATTGTCTATGCTGCAAACATTTTAAACACTTAAAAATGTGTACCAAAATAGGTATCTTTAATTGCATGAAATACAACATATGGCTCTTTTGTCTGGTCAGGAGCCACAAATAGAATCCAATTTCTTGCATGTTGCTCATCACATGTTGCTCAAGGGCTTATTTCTCACATCCCCACCACAGTGAAATGCAGCAAAAGAGCTAAAGTAAAATGCATGAAGTTGTGTTCCACCTGCTCCTCAGTGAATATAATCAAGGGATCCATGATCTGGAAACCCATTATTCAGAAATATCCGAACTACAGAAAGGCCATCTCCCATAGACTCCATTATATCTAAATAATCCAAATTTGGAAAAATTATTTCCTTTTTCTCTATAAAAATAAAACAGTATCTTTTACTAGATCCAAACTAAGATCTAATGAATCTTTATTGGAAGCAAACCCTATTGGTTTTATTTAATGTTTAGATGATTTTCTAGTTGACTTAAATTATGAAGATCCAAATTACAGAAAGATCCCTTATCTGAAACACCCCATGTCTCGAGCATTCTGGATAACAGGTCCCATACCTGTACAACGCAATTTAAAAGAAGGAAGAAGCTGTGTGTAAGAGCCATTAATGCAGTTGTAACAGGATGCAGAACAAAATATATCTTTGCTTGTATATTAAAGAGCATATTATAAGTTATACATATAATAATATTTTAAGCAGGCTTTAACTGTATTAAATGTAGCATGTGGGCTTTTTTATTTCCTTTTAACCCCTAAGCGCTCTTGTTCTTCGGTTTAAGCACAAACAGAAACTGCGCCTGCTTTGTAGACCATAATGTCACCTGTACATTAAAAGGCATAGAGGTGGGGCAGTCAGTTACTTTCACTTTCCATTCTGCACTTACTAGATGTCACTGCTCTAAACACTCCCCTCTTCCCTCCTCATGCTTAATAATTGCATGGACCTTAGGTTCCCCATCTTGGAGCTAGGGTTGCCATCGGCCGGTAATTTACTGGCCTAGCTAGTAAAACACCTGCCACGTCCGGGCTGGTATTACAAATTTACTGGCAATGTAGTTGCTGGTAAATTTGTAATACCCTTTACCCCTTGGACCTCCCCCTGTTCACTCAGAACTTACCTTTTTTTTGCCTTCTAGCCATCGCGCAACATAGCTCCAACCCCTTTTGCGTTGTAGCATGTGGCCCCACCCCCTTTTGCATCACAGACTGCCCCGTTTATTCCTGCCCTCCACCAGCTTTCAGAAAAGGTGGCAACCCTATTTGAGCATAAACAAGATTTTGTGGGGCTAGACAACTTGTTTATGCTCATTTTGTTTAATAACAGTGTTAACAAAATGGCAGCTGCCTGCTTGCTGTGATTGTGTAATTCCAAGATTGAAGGAAAATCGTTAAGTAGTATATATAGTTTAAGTAAATTTTATATTTCTCAACTAACATGATAGAAAAGGATTTGGAATTATTTCTGAAGTTGACAGGTCCCCTTTAAGGCCCTACCAATCTTGGGTGCCAGTGTGTTTTAATATTCAGGTCTATGTGTATTGTGGGTTAATCAGGCTCTCAGTAAGCCTGGCTGCCAGCCTCTCTCCATATTTTAAGTACTAACCAACCTGTAAATCTTTCCAATTTTCATTTATTGCCTCAATTGATATAAATAAGATGGACTGGGGAAAATAACCAATGAATTTATGTCAGTCATTGTTTTCCTTGGGAGAAAAACTCATAAGGGGAATTCATAAAATTGGAGTTGATTATTATTCAGAGGAAAAAGTCTTAGTAAGAGACAACCACGCATATAATTCAAATAATTTAAACTTCACAAATGGCAACTAGAAAAATTGGCAAAGCAGACATGACTTTACACATACTCCATTATTCAGTATCTGTGGGAATTTCTCACTTATAGATGTATTATATTGGCACAACAAATGTGTAATATTTTATTTAAAATAATATCTTTTACTTATATGCATTTAGGAAATGTATCTTTGTTACATAGCATTACACAGCATAGCAATAAGCTGAAATGTTGAATTCACTCATTTGTTTCTAGAATAATAGCAAATATATCTCCTCTGACTTGTTTAAATAATAATAACACAAAAGCAACTGTGAGCCCCACCTTAGATTATGTGCATACTTATCTTTGTTAACACTAACGAAAACATACAGTTGCCTACACTGATTTGTTGCAGGTATGTAAACACATTAACCTGTTGATGTTTAAAATGCTGGTTGAGGCTGGGGACAGACAGGGAGATTTGGGGAGATTCTGTCGCCTGGCGTTTTTTAGCAGGCGACAAAATCTCCCCGAATCTCCCTGTCTGTCCCTACCCTAATATACAGTTCACATCTAATCAAGTTGTTTTTCCTTTTTGGTTACAACAAAAAATTGTTTTTACTTAGTTGGATTATATATTATAATAGCTATGTACACATAGTAAGTACAGCCATCAGTAGAGTAAACATCCACATTTAGTAAAAACTGAGGAATGCTCAGGCTGAATCCAAACCAGAGCATTTGGGACAACTTCTACAGACACTTTGAGGATACTCTGCCTGTTAGACTCCTCTGAGTCCAGTTATGGGAGTGCATCTATACATGGGGGTGCATTTTTGGGACCACTCCCATTTTATGGCCACTCCCCCAAATACCACATTTGGCAGGTTATGGAAAATTTGAGCACATTTCTGCTGGTTTCAAGAACAGGTTTTATGTGTTACTACAGTTTTGCTAATGAAGATGAATTGCCCTGTAAGCTGCAAGTCACAATTTCTGCAAGGGAATTGCTTATCTTAAATTACAATTGTATTTTCACTTTCACGGCACCTGCCGTTCTGGGCTCTCTGTCAAAAGCCTCAGTTTTAGAAACTTTGTATCTTTTTCTGGCTGTTCAATGCAGGAGATCAGTCGGGACATTTCAGTAACAACCTGGGGCTGTGGGCTGAGCTGTCAAAATTGGGACTGTCCTGCATAAAACAGGACAGCTGGGAAGTATTTGAATGGGGTATGGCTCACACTAGTAACCATTGTGATGAAATGTATCAAACTAAAACTGGTACATTCTTTGCCAATTATTTGGGAGTTCCCAGATTTAACAGCCTAAAGCTGGCCATAGACACAAAGAATTGATCTGGAGTTTCCCAACATTTTTGTGAGATGACGATCGGTCATTCAGTTGACAGGTTAGAAAATTTCTGTCAGCTGCCTGTAATATCTCTGCGTGTATATATATATATATCAGTGGGAGACTTTTTGCACTTTTTGGGACATCATTTTGCACGATTGCTGTTAGGGGCAGAACGTTGTCTGATCTGTTCTTTTACTACTTTATTTGATCTGAATATGACTATGAAGATTCTCATTCATCTAGGTCATGGTATATCTAACACAAAGTAACTCAAAACAACTGGGCTTGCTGAGAAATTTTAATGAAGACGTTTCAATGCTCATCCAAGCAGTTTCTTCAGTTCAACTGACTGGTGTAGGGGAGTTCTCAACTCCTAAAGGAAAACAAAGTAATGTGGTATTGGTAATCCAGTGTAGTGATGAGTGCACTGATCTATGCATTGGGGAGACAAAACAACTGCTCACTAAGCAAATAGATCAGCATAGGAGGGTAAATGCTACAGGACAAGACTCAGCTGTCTTTCTACACCTAAAAGGCAAGGGACACTCATTTGAATATAGAAATGTCCAAATCTTGGATAAAGAATACCGATGGTTTGAAAGAGGAGTGAAAGAGGTGATTCATATTAAGGTGGAGAAACCGTCCCTGAACAGAGGTGGGGACCTTCAACACCACCTGTCTGCCAGGGCCACTCCAGCCATGAGGAAAGGTGAGGAGGACCTTGCCTCAGGCAGCACGGAGGGGCCAGTTACCAGGAGCGGCAAAAAGCCGCCTCTGGTAACTTTAAGAGCCAAATTTCCGTTTTTTTTTTTTTTTTTAATCTTTCGAATTCGACTGTGCACCAGGGGCTGCTGCAGTCAATTCCTGCCGGGGGGCCCTGCGGGGGTGCGGGCCCTGGCCCCCTTAGTTTATGTACATGTGCAAATTTCAGCATTGCATCCGGAGCACTGGGGATTGGTGCACAGACAATTTTAAAAACTATTGTATAGCCTGTGAATCACCAGTGATTTCAAACCAAAGCGGGTGTGGTTGGGTAGTATGCCCCCCACTAAAATTCTGCCACCCTAGGCCCAGGCCTTTGTGGCCTTTACTCATATCTGGGCATGACTACAAAGGAAAGAAAGGAAAAATGGAATGCCTAGCAGGTATGGGGTCCCCATGAGGCCAATATTAATACAATTTCAATAAATACTGTTAAAACAGGTCAACCTCTAGACATATTTCTGTGGGGCCCAGTAATATCTTGTTAAGCCACTGATCATGTACCTATGTTCCTATCTCATAGAGCTTTTATAATTTACATATTGCTTTTATAATCATTTACCATAGATCCCAATTTATAGAGTAAATAGATCTTCTCTTTATTGTTCATACTAAAGGATTCTCAGACAGCCTCCCATTTTGAATACACTGCTTTGGGTCATCCTGATGATAGCAACTTAACATTATGGGAATCTGTAATTTATAGACTTATGAATCATTTGTTTAAGATTCTGCATCAGTACTATTCACTAAATGAAATCTAATTTACTATACCACTTTTAGGGGGGGAATTTACTATTGGTCGAATTTTGAATAAAAAAAAATTTGAAATTTGACCATGTGAATTCGAAGGATTTTATGGCAATTCGAATAGAAAGAATTTGATAGATCGATTAATCGATTTGAATGATTTTATCGATCGATCGAATTTTTTTATTCGATCAGAAATAACGGTCCCCAATTCGGCAGCTTGGATCTGGCGAACTAGGTGGTCAAATAGGGGAAGTACTTCGACCATCGAATAGTCGAATATTAAATAAAAAATAAAATTTTATTAGAATATTCGAATTACTCGAATTTGAATATTCAGTGGTCAAATTTGCCTAATTTGCATATTTGAAGATTCAAATTTTATACAAATTCGATCGAACTTCGAATTCTTCACACAAATTTTGTAAATCTGCCCCTTAGTGTGCAAATTGCAAAAGAAAAATGCCAAAGCTGAAGCCCAGAGACTTGCAGTAATGCCCTTTGAATTAAGCTTTCATCACAAGAGTCTGGTGGAAGGAGGCACAAAGACAGGCAATTAGGACGGGGTTTCTGTGCCTCCTATTGTTGTTCTCACCAAAGGAATAACAGATTGGTTCCTAAAAAACTTGGACATTGGCAAAGTGTTTGGCACCTCTTTAACTTACAACGGAAAAATACTAGTCTGTCACTATTATTAACACTTTAGAATAGTCCTGTCCAACACGTTGTCTGTTATGAAGCAAACAGCTTGCTTGGGCTGAGAGGTTTTATGGTCTGGCATGAGAAAGTTATGCCTCTAAAATGTTATTGGTTTGTGTGGTGGGAATGCCATCCTTTGTGTTTTTTCGGGAAGCATTTTCAAATAAAATATGTCTTTGCCTTTCAAGTTACCCTGTGCTCAACAGTGACCCTGGCACTCATTGTTGGAGAGATGTGGAAATTAATTTTGCTGACCTTTCTTTTCAATACAGTGAACAATCTCTTTGGGGGTGCCATTTAGCTAAAGGAGAACAATAGAAAGTGTCATTTGTATATTGCATTATAACTAAAACATTTCCCACGATGTTGATTGTCTTCTTCAGGCAATATGAAACTGGGTCCTGGGATCCGTCTCTGACTCTTGTTGCTCTCTAACTTTTGTTGCTTGCAGCCTTGCATAGATGGCCAAATTACAATGATGAAATTGATTGGCCTTTAACACTGGATGCTTGACTTTTTCAGTTCAAACTCCACTTGAAGGACAGAGGGGGCAGCCCCACAGAGTGGGAACCAATGACTATAGACAGATTGGACCAAATATAGTAGAGCTTTGCATGTCTGCACTGGTGTAACTAGAGGATCATTTGCTCAGGTGCAACCCCCTCATCCTGTGCATGCTCTTATCTTCAGACTTACTTGTAGGGTGTACAGTGACACCCATATTGTGGGGGGGGGCAGATGCAGCTTCTTCTGCTGCTCTTCTGGTAGTTACACCACTGCATTTCTCTTAATTCTAGTTATGAAGACTCATATATGTATGTTAAAGTTGTGGAAATTGATCAGATCAGTGTAGGCAGCCCACAATGATCAGTTGCAAATTACCAAATTGCATTAAATTATTTCTTTGGGGGTGGTCTACCTAAGTTCCTGTCCTGTAGAGTTTACATCTATGATTTGAAGTCTGAGGTATACACAGACTGAAGTGTATTGGCATAGTTTTGATTGTGTTTGTTCTTTAGAAAGTCGTTTTTCTAGCACAGTATTCAGTTAATGGAAATTAACTGTCCAACAGGGCAGTAAAATGATGTGTATGCAGATTCCCTTGGGAGCCACCTGGCCCGGATGGATTCTGTTTTCAAGCTTGCCATGGTAATAGTACCTTGACCTTGAGGAAGAACCATCTCATTGGTTATATAAGCAGTTCTTTGTTTTGTGAAGAGATATCTCTATGCTCTCACAATGGTAACAACCTTTTATGTCTGTAAGTTCTCTTGTCAGATGTTCCAAAGTTTATAAAAACTCTGTGATTTCTTTGTTCGGGGGTTCCGACTGATTTATGAATTCAGAATTCACTGAGCTTGTGTTAAATAAACTGTTTTTTTTTTTAACCTCAAGTGGTCTCCGGTTAGTGAATTTCCACGACAGCTCTATGGTTCTTCCTGAGACCGCCACAATACTAAGACATGTAATTGTCCTTTACCTCTACAAGAACCTGCATGCCAACTTCCATAGTATATTCTATATATAATGTGAGTATTTTTATGTGAACACCAATTTTAATTTTGACATGAACAATATGTTATAGAGTATTTAAATACATTAAATTTAAACAAATATTAAGTTCTTTAAAAATATTTGTATTACTAACCCTTTTGCAAAAAAATTACTAACCCTTTTGTAAAAAAAGTAGGAGTTAAAACATGAATAGAGCCCAGGCTACTGTGATTCAGGGCATGTTGCTGCAAGTATTTGCTGGCATTCAGTATTGGTTTCTGTCCTAGGAATAATGAGACCAATTAACACACATGAGGCCCTGTGGTGGAATGCAATAAAGTAGCAATACATATTGACTGCATGAGCAAACTCTTGTTAGTACGTGCCAGAGCTCTGATAGCTTAACCAGTGGTCCACCCCTAACAGAGTACAGTCACCCGCAACTGCCAGCTGATATTTATATTTGTGTTGTAAACAGTTGCTTAAAGGAATTGTTCAGTATAAAAGTAAAAACTGGGTAAATAGATAGGCTGTGCAAAATAAAAAATGTTTTCAATATAGTTAGTTAGGCAAAAATGTAATATATAACAGCTGGAGTGACTGCAAGCCTAACCTAATAGAACAGAACACTACTTCTTGCTTTTCAGCTCTCTTTTGTTTACACTGACTGGTTACCCTGGTTACCAGGCAGTAACCAATCAATGACTTGAGGGAGGGCCACATGGGTCATAACTGTTGCTTTTGAATCTGAGCTGAATGCTGAGGCTCAATTGCAAACTCACTGAACAGTTATGTCCCATGATTCCCCCCCTCAAGTCGCTGACTTACTCAGATTTAGAGAGCTGAAAAGCAGGATGTTGTGTTCCACTCACTCCAGTTTTTATACATTACATTTTTGGCTAACTAACTATATTAGAAACATTTTTTATTTTGCACAGTCTATCTATTTACCCAGTTTTTATTTTTACCCTGAACTGTTCCTTTAAGATTGTTGTTGGACCATATGTAATACCAGGCCTGGACTGGCAATCTGTGGGTTCTGGCTAATGCCAGAGGGGCTGCTATAAGGTGCCAGAAAGTCAGTATTTAGTGGACTGGTGGGGACTGTTTGGGCCTCTATGTGGGCTGATTGGGCCTCTGTGTACCTGAAATGCCAGGGCCTATTTTAATTCCCAGTCTTGACCTGTGTAATACTATCCAAAAATCGAAGCATCAGGAACCTGGTGAACACTGTGCAATTGTAGGCAAATATCTAGAAAACTAGAAATTTTAGGGACAAATGTGCACTTACCCTATACAGAAGTTAACATTTCCCTTTGGTGACTTTACAATGCCACACACCCTGGATTTGCTGTTTCCAACATCAACTGTTTGTTTTTCATCCTTTTCATTTCAGAATTGTCAAGGGCCATTAATGGCTACCCAATAATGTTTTTAGAACCAGCTAGTACTTGGTGGTGGCTACAACAAGCTACAATTCTTGGTTGCCCTTAAAGGATAAGTAACCTTAAAAATAAGTGAATGTAAAATCGATGAGGGTGCTATTCTAAGCATGTTTGCAAAAGTGCTAAGAATAGCCCCCTCATCAATTTTACATTCACTTACAGTATTTTTAAGGTTTACTTATCCTTTAAATATTTTCACTCACCAAAGGTGCAGGCTAATAGATCCCACACTCAAGTTTGGGGTAATAGTTGTTTTCTAAAAAAATAAAAAAACTTGCCCCCCGCCATAAAGTATGAACATCCTGCAGTTAAAGGAGAACAAATCTGTAAAAATGAAT
>CM044438.1:69613224-69622832 GCA_024363595.1 Xenopus borealis
ATTTAGTATGAATATTCCCAAGTCATCCTCTCAGAAAGAAAATACATATTTATAGCCCAAGCTGTACTTCATTTCTTAGAAGAATCACTTGTGTAATTAAGTGCTACGGTTTCAATCAATGCTCTGTGAAGTGCGGGTTACTTGCATTGGATTTGATTTTATTTGGATTACAAACTCTGACAAGGTTTTAATTCGGGCGCACCAAATCCAGGATTCTGTTGAATCTTTCTGCCTGGCCGATCTGAATCCAAATCTTAATTTGCATATGCAAATTTACAGGGAGGGAAATCACATGACTTTTTGTCACAAAACAAGGTAGTAAAAAAAAAAAATGTTTTTCCCATCCCTAATTTGCATATGCAAATTCCGATTCAGTACTGTATTCGGCCCAAAAAAATCGCGAAGGATTCGGGTTCGGCAAAATCCAAAATAGTGGATTTGGTGCATCCCTAGTTTGAATAGAACATCTTGGATCCATCCAACTCTGGTTTTAGGGCAGGGCAAAGAGGCTTCTTTTTCCTGGGCTCAATGCCCAGACAGGGGGACCACTGGGTATAGTATTCCTTGTAAAAATTACAAATTGCAGTTCCATTAGTTTGTGTAAATATGTTGATTGTTATTTAAGGTACATATAAGCAAATATCTCTTATTCTCCAGCTGTAGTTAAAGTACCAATAGCCAGATTTTATGTAGGGGGTTGTTGCTGGGGGCAGTACAGAGACAGTAGGGACCCTCTGCTCCTCTTTTCAAACCATTTTCTGAGAAATTGTCCAAGGCACGTTTGACCAACCTGTATTTTGAATTGTATGTAGCAGTTGAATTGGTTGCCACCTTAATATCCTTGGTAGTTGTGCCTCCAGTGCTGGGCTTTAATGCTTCTCCGTCGGTAATTGTTGCAAGGAAATAGCTAATTATCTTATCGGTCTGCTGAAGCATTTCTGATTCCATATTGCAGGGATATTAAATCTGTTGAGCTCCCCTCACCAACATCCAGAGTGCTGCTTGGTACATAATTCCTTTAATGTTTTTCTGTAAATGCAAATTGTCATGTACTGTAACATAATTCACAACCTGATTTTGGTGTATTTTAGCTTTATTTACTTTGCTTGTGTTGATATTTTGTTCTCGTATGATGACATGGACATTATCTGCAAAATTATACTGGGGCGGTCTGGAACTAAACACCTTTTGAATATTTATTTTGCCAAATGAGGTTCGAAATGCAGCTGTCTGAACTCTCAGCCACCTGTTCCTGATATCTCCCCACCTGCGATTTGGATTTACTTTGTCAGTACAATATTCAAACAGCCTGCAGCTCTCAGTAGTTGTTTATAAATAAACATACTAGGTGATCCAGCTGGTTTGGGTGGTTTGAGCGGAAGGTTCCTTGCTTTAGACGCCATAGGTGCATGTAAATATTTACTTTGCTGGTTTGTAGCTTATTCTACCTTACCCCCTTCAGTTATTTAGGAACAATAAATGTTGATTCAGTCATTTTTCTGATGCTTTCACATGGCAGCACCGTATTCCTTATACAAAGCTTAACTGTGCTTTCTCTGCTAGTTATGAGGTATAATCTGGTGCTTTTTTCCCCCCCCCTCTCTAAATCATGTTCTGCATCAAATGCTGAAAAGTGACAGTCTGCTTGTTGGAACTGAGGTTCCTGGGAAATATCACTGTGTTTACAGCATTCTACTGTATTTAGTGCTATATACAGCATATGGCCAGCTCCTATCTGGTTTTCAGCTACAGTGTTTTCTGTTTTTTTTTTAAATAAATGCAGAGACAAATTAGTTGAACAATATAATGGACTTTATTGAATTTGTCCCCTAAAGCAACAAACAGGAAATATGTATATAAAATATTCTGTTCTCCTTCAGCAATATCACTACTGTGTCATTAAACAAATAACATGCAACCTTATCTATTTCTTGCCTACGTGTTTGTAATCTTGTACAACTAGTGTACGTGTCCAAAGGCATACCAGTTCTGTCAAAGCACAGAACTAACCCAATTTTCTAGTTCTTCCTTTTGGCATCCTAATGGCTTAGATGTGCTCCCTCCAGGCCTAACAATACTCATACCCAGAAGTTCCTACTGAGCATGCACATCCATTAGAATCCATTAGCAGCAATCCTCTGTGCCCCACTGTGTGAGGTCATCTTTGTGTGCTTGGGATCTCTTCTGTCTGCAGGGAGTGAGTAGCTAGGATGTCTCTATTGATATCTTGGTGAGCCTCACACTGGCTGCTCTGATGGGTATCATAAGCAATTTAGTGATTTGAGAAATGACTTTCAGTTGCAATTATATTTTTTCCCCAGAACACTTTTTCTTAGCAGCTGCTTTGTTTGCATGTATCAACAACATACAATGTTTTGTCCTGCCCCAGAGCTGGAAGTATTATTTTATAGATTTTTGGTGGCTTTTTTAGTAGTGATAATTGATCAAAAATAATTGTGTGCTACATTGGGCAGCATAGTGGGCTTCTGTCTTTCATAACTGGGGGTCCTGAGTTCATTCCAAGCCAGGACTCTATCTGCAAGGAGTATGCATTTTCTCCCCAGGTCTGCATGTCTGGGTACCCCTTTACAACATACAGGCAAGTTATAGTTCAGGTGTAAGTGCATACCTTGAGACTTAAATGTGCCTGGGGGGGTTAATGGAAAGCAAGCCAAAGATGGTGTATTACCCTTTAAACAGGACAAATCAAATGGTCTGGTTTTACTCACATTTAAGCAGAGTGGTAATCAACATGTAGATAATGATGTGGCAGGAGATCTAGAGCTGTAGTTTAGTTTAATACTTATATGGTCACGTGACTTCAGTTTAGTGTGCATGAGACTGATCTAGAAAGTAAAATGCTTGCAATTGTGAAGTACAGCCGGAGCTTCAGCGATGGCCCAGAGGGTCATTTACACTTACCAAATTGTACGATCCTTTTCCCGAATTAATCGAGGCGGCACCTTATGATCAAAGCTCCATTGCACTACAATTTGGTAAGTGTAAATGACCCTCTGGGCCATCGCTGAAGCTCCGGCTGTACTTCACTATTGCAAGCATTTTACTTTCTAGATCAGTCTCATCCACACTAAGCTGAAATAAGGATTAATTATATCTTGGTTTGGATCAAGTACAAGCTACTGTTTTATTACAGAGAAAAGGGAAATTTTATTTGGATAAAATGGAGTCTGTGGGATATAGCCTTTCTGTATTTCGTACTTTATGGATAACTGGATTATAGATAACAGGGTCCTGTATATGCAATACATCTAAACATAGCCACAAGGTCCCACTTTTCATAATATAGGTTGTACTAGGATTGTTGTAGTTGACCCAATAATAGCTGGCTTTTACATGTAGTTCCCTCCCAACTAAAGGTTTATAGTTTTGACATGGTTCATCAGGAGACAATATATTCAAACTTGCCCAGTTCACCATGATCCATAGATAAGGTGTGACTGCTTAGCCAGGATGGAAGTGATCCAATGAAACTACTGCTAGAGTAGGAAGCAGAATACTAAACATGAAGTAGTAGAATACTTAAATTATTGACTATAACGGTCTGTGAAAATCAGGCTTATACTTTAATGCTGGAGTACATTGCACCAGGGCAATACCCTCCAGTTATAGTAGAACCTGGAAAATATAAAAATAAAATGTACTATGCATAATATATAGGTGGAACCACAAAACAACAATGTAAAATGAGGGAAAACTTAAAATCAGGTTATGTAGAATTGAGGTTTCACTGTATCTGCAATCTTCAGACCGCTCCAGGTAAAAGAATGAAAGCAAAGATTTGGTGCAAATTTGCCAGCTGTTCATAAATGAGCCCCAATGGTACTACTGCATTAACTTGTTCAGTTTTTCACAAGAAAGCAAGACTTTAAGTGGAAATTATGTAATAACAGGGAAAAGTGAGGATACTGCACATAATGGCCTTTTAGCTTAGAATAATGGAATTGTTATTAATTCATTTAATAGTCTTCTTTATAAACTTCTCTGGTAGAGTATTACTGTATTAGACGTGATGGATAAATGTTTTTCACCAACTCACTGAGGGATGGATATGATTTCAAATAATGTCTTCAGTATTTACTAATTGTTGCATTGGCCAGTGCTTGCATGCGTTACTGCAGCTCCATGCACAATTGTTTAGCATTTGTTGTATGTTCCAAATAATATTTGGGCTTTGAGAAATTAATTAATAAACACGCATCGTACATTCATATAGTAACCGAGTAAGTTAAGTTTTAGAAAAACACCTGTCCATCAAATTGAACCTTTTAAGTCTATGTAACCTGCCTAACTGCTAGTTGATCCTCTCCTGAAGCTTCTGTAGCCATATTTGCATTTATATGTGCTTATAAATGCAGTTGCTTTGAACACCAATAATTGACTTTTGCTTGTTTGCTAAAGGTGGCCATACGCTGAG
The DNA here is from genome assembly GCA_024363595.1 of Xenopus borealis. NCBI lineage: Eukaryota > Metazoa > Chordata > Amphibia > Anura > Pipidae > Xenopus > Xenopus borealis. The sequence goes on from CM044438.1 coordinate 69,617,660, forward strand.
AGATCCGCTTGTTGGCGATGTCGGGCTGATCCGATCATGAGCCCTAGGGCCCAACGATCGGTCAGAATGATGTGCAAATGGGCGGTCGGATCGCCGGACCGCATCAATGCACAAATGCGGCCGCAATCCAACGGGATTTTTATTCCTGCCCGATCGATATCTGGCCGACATTCGTCCAGATATCGATCGGGGGAGCCCATCGGAGGGCCCCACTCACGTGCAGATAAACTGCCGACTCAGTCTGTCTGCAGCTTTTATCGGCTCGTGTATGGCCACCTTAGGCTGGGGACAGACAGGGAGATTCGGGGAGATTCTGTCGCCTTCGGGCGATTCCGGAATTCGCCGCGCCGCGTGTGTACAGTGCTGGCGCTTTGTCATTTAAACTAGCGACGGACAGGGAGAAGGACGTTCGGGGAGATTGTCGCCTGCTATTAAACGCCAGGCGACTGAATCTCCCCGAATCTCCCTGTCTGTCCCCAGCCTTAAGAAGGGATCCGTCTGATTGCATGTGTGTGTGGGCCTTCAAGACACATTTACGGCAGTATCTGATGTCAGTCACAACATGAGACACATCCGCAACTGCAGATGTAGGCAGAAGTGGAACTTCAGGTAGCACACACATGAAAAGTTCAGAACACAAAAAGACAACACAAAAGAAACCATTTATAAGGCATGTATGTAAGCTAGTTATGTTGGCCTTCTAGTTTATAAATGCTGTCAGTCACCTTCGTGTACATTGTAGCTGACAAATGGGTGGCTCTTGTAACCCAGACACTGTTGCACAATGCTGACCTCACCTCATGGAATGTGCAAGAATGCATCTTCGCTGTAATTCATTTGCAGTTTTACAATCTGCCAGCTCACTATGAACCACCATTTATTTTGATATACAGGTTAATATATGTATTATACAGGTATGGGACCTGTTATCCAGAATGCTCAGGACCTGGGGTTTTCCTGATAACATCTGTCTGTAATTTGGACCTTCACACCAAAAGTCTACTAGAAAATCATGTTAACATTAAAGGGGTTGTTCACCTTTGAGTTAACTTTTCGTATAATGTAGAGAGTGATATTCTGAGACAATTTGCAATTGGTTTTCATTTTTTGTTTGTGGTTTTATAGTTATTTAGCTTTTTATTCAGCAGCTCTCCAGTTTGCAGTGTCAGCAATTTGGTTACTATGCTACAAATTACCCTAGCAACCCTGCATTAATTTGAATAAGAGACTGGAATATGAATAGGAGAGGGACTGAATAGAATAAGTAATAAAAAGTGGCAATAACAATACATTTGTAGCCTTACAGAGCTTTTGTTTTTAGATGGTGTCAGTGACCCCCATTTGAAAGCTGCAAAGAAACAGAAGAAAATTGCAAATCATTAAAAAACTATGAAAAAAAAACTATGAAAAATAAATAATGAAGACCAATTGAAAAGTTTCTTAGAATTGGCCCTGCTACAATATATTAAAAGTTAATTTGAAGGTGAACCACCCCTTTAAATAAACCCAAAAGACTGTTTTTGCTTTTCACTAAGTATTAATTATATCTTAGTTGGGATCAAGTACAAGCTACTGTTTTATTATTACAGAGAAAAAGGAAATTATTCTTAAAAAGTTGGGCTATTTGATTATAATGGAGTTTATGGAAGACAGCCTTTCCTAATGTGGAGCTTTATGGATAAACAACTTTTTGAATCATGGATCCCATGTCTGTAATCATACCTGACGACGGTTTTGAGAGAACCGAAAAGCGTTGATGTGGGGGAATATGTGAAGATTACATAATCTATATATTTCTAAGGATTTGGATGTTCAAAAAATGTTTTTAAGACACAATTTTATGGATTTTTGCAGGCATATTCGTTTCTATTTGGTTATTGACTTTATGCATGCTGTGGCCTGATATCACTCAGTGTGGCATAGATTGAAGAACAACCAGGAAATTTAACATTTAAGTCACAGTTGTCAGGTGCTGTGGTTCCTCATGGATTTATAGATTTATCACATTTTCCCTATCAATATTCATTTATATGGTAATTTTGTATATGTATAAAGCCCTGAAATTAGGCAAATTAGTGCAGATACTCCCCCCCCCCCATATATATATATATATATATATATATATATATATATATATATATATATATATATATATATATATATATATATATATATATATATATTCATTTATTCTCTATTCTCTGCTCTTCTAACTTTCTAACTTCTAGTAGTGGTAGATAGGGAGATTAGTCACCCAGCAACAAATCTCCCCTACCTTGGGTGACTTGTCTCACAAATGCCTTCCCGCTGGCAAGAATACAAATCACCGGCAGAATGGCATACATTTCCAAATCCAAATGGCCTCACAAGGAAATTTTGGACGTCTAGGAAATCCAAACAGATTTGTACGCCATCCTGCCAGCAATTCGTATTCTTGTTCAGCTCATGTGCTGGAACACTTTCATCAAGTTATCTGACCTCATCATATATCGCATCATATATAATCATATAATATATAATTATAATCTGGTTACCATATTAATTTGGGCTGTATTTGGGGCTGACAAGAAACTGTGTAACTAGCTCTTTGCATTTATCTGCACAAAAAATGAAATAGATGCCATTTTCCTACATCCAATGGAGCATTGTCTGCTGACTAAGTGATTCTTGAACTGTGGGGCTACCTTGTCCTTTGGTAGGATTGAAGCAATATGAATACCATTAAGGGCAAGGCCAGACGGGGAGATTCGGGGGAGATCTGTCGCCTGGCAACTTCTCGCCGCAACGAATCTCCCCCTGAATCGCTAGTCAGCGCTGCGCACTAGCTAGGCGTAAAATCGCCTGCGCTTGTTCACACGCAGCGGCGCGATTTTAAAAGTCATTCAAAATTGCCTGGCGAGGCAACTTTGAGCAACTTTTAAAATCGCGCCGCTGCGTGTGAACAAGCGCATGCGATTTTACCTAGCGGGTGCGCTGCGCTAACTAGCTGGGTGATTCGGGGGCTATTCATCGCAGCGAGAAGTCGCCAGGCGACAGATCTCCCCGAATCTCCCCGTCTGGCCTTAGCCTTAGGGGGAGCTACTTGCCTTAGATGCACCTAAAAGCCTGCTTGAAGGTCCCTTAGGCTAAGGCCACATGGGGCTGTACCTCTTTTTTGTGTCTGGGCCAATAGGCATGGCATCAGATTGTCAGTATGTACAAGGAGTAGATCTTGGCATTACAAATGCATACTTTTTTGTGTTTGTACTCCAGTATTTGTTCTCTGTATATATACGCAGGTTGACACCATGCCTGTCATTGCAGATACACAAAGGAGTGGAGGGGCCTTCCACTGTGGAGCTGAACAGCTTTATATTTGCCTAGGTGTTGTCACATTTGCAGTGTCAGGGCAAAATGTGTACTGTGAATAAGAGCAGTCATTGGTGTGATGTGTGCCTGGAACTCATAACATTCTTGAGTGATGATGAAAGGTTTAAAGGAACAGTAACCAAAAAGGGAAAGTGTTTTATAGTAACAAAAATATAATATAGTGTTGAGCTGCGCTGGTAAATCCGGTGTGTTTGCATCACAAAGACTGTAAACAAGCTGCTGTGTAAACCATGGGGACATCAATTCAAGCTAGAAAAAGGAGAAAAGGCACAGATAGCAGCTAAAGGAACAGTAACACCAAAAAATTAACGTGTTTTTAAGTAAAGAAAATATCATGTAGTGTTACCCTGCGCTGTTAAAACTGATCTGTTTCCTTCAGAAACACTACTATAGTTCATATAAACAAGCTGCTAAGCAGCAATGGCGGAAATTAAAAAAGGGCTATATGGCACAGGATAAGTAATGGATAACAGATAAAATTATGTTCTACAGAGCTTATCTGCTATCTGCTGTGTAACTTGAGTCTTTTCTCATTTGATTGGCTGCTCCCATGGCTACACAACAGCTTATTTATATAAACAATAGTAGTGTTTCTGAAGCAAACGCTGCAGTTTTACCAGTGCAGGGCAACACTGCTTTATATTTTTATTACTTTAAAACAATTTCATTTTTTGATGTTACTTGTCCTTTAACTGATAAGCTTCCTAGTATACAATAGGATTCTTCAGAACTTATCTGTTATATACAGTGTATCCTGCGCTACACCCCACGGCTACACAGCAGATGATATAAACTATGGTTGTGTTTCTAAAGCAAACATGTCTGTTTTACCACTACTGGGTAACACAATATCATACAGTGAAACCCTGATTTTAAGTCCCCTGATTTTAAGTTTTCCTGCATTTTACATTTTTTATTTGTGGTCCCACCAATTTATAATGCATTTCAATGGGGGCATTTCCCTGATTTTTACATCCAAATTTTGTCCTGCTGTTTCCAAAAATGGCTTTTGTTCCTCTATGAATGTTATTTGTGAAATAAAGAGGTTTAAAATACTAACCAGATTCTGCCTGTTCTACCTGTAAATGGTCAGTTCCAATGAATGTGCCCCTTATACAGGCCTGTGCCAATCACTTATTGCTTTGTGTGTGACTGACAGAGAATCTTGCACATGCCCCCCATAGTGTAACATTAACACTGCAATGTTTAAGCCTTATTATTAACACAGTAAATATTGTATCTCAAAGTAAAACAGACTCCTGTGCTTTTATACTTTCAGTACTTGAAGAAAAATTTACTTTAACCCATTTCCCTGATTTTACATTTTCCCTGATTTTACATAATTTTTTCCTGGTCCCCTGAAAAACTGGTTCTACTGTATTTTCATTCATTTAAAACACTTTACTTTTATTGTGTTACTGTTCCTTTAAACATCAGTTGCTTTGGCGGTAGTCGAGCAACAGCTGAAGATTTCCATTTTATCTATCGGGGCCCATACAGTGCAATGAAAATTTGAATTAGCCTCTCTCAGCCTGCTTAAAGGCTACACAGTGTGCCATTGTTTAATGGGAGATTACCAGATACATGTGTACACATGTACATCTATTTTTCTGTATGCAGTGTTCTTTAAGTAGCACTCCTTAAATATCTACTCCTAGAGCAAACAGTAGGCAAATGCTTATTTGAGTTTCTATGCATTCCAGTAGAGGGGGTTGTGAATAAACCTTCAGCTTTGTGCAGTAGGAGGAATATGTGAAGTCTCAATAGCTACAATTGTTCTTGTGTGACCCCCCCCCCCCCCCCC
>CM044438.1:69629484-69656174 GCA_024363595.1 Xenopus borealis
CTCCCTGAATCTCCCTGTCTGTCCCTACCCTAACACGTCTGTAGACATTGCATAATATCATATGCACTATCATGTTAAATCTTGTCTGGCCCAATTTAGTAAATACAGATTATGTCAATACTTCACTTACCTGATCTTGCTGCATTTTTACTTCTGTTGAAAGCTCCTAATGCAAATGACATCACCTGGTAGTAAAATAGGAGGTTTTGCATGCAAGGAACATATTATAATCTAGGGCTAGGCAACAGTAATTAAAGGCAAGACAGACAATTCCAGTTAGCACGATGACTAGGTGTTTTACTTTGGTTTTATATAATGTTGTTGCCATTGTACCAAAGAAGGATTAAAGACATTAAACTCTGTGTTAACTCTCATGTTTGTTTTCCTCCTCACAGACTGCAAGTATAGGTATGGGACCTGTTATCCAAAATGCTCAGGACCAGGGATTTTCTGAATAACAGATCTTTCCATAATTCGGATCTTCATACCTTAAGTCTACTAGATTATCATGTAAACATGATTAAACCCAATTAGCTGGATTTGCTTCCAATTATAAATTATATCTTAGTTTGGATCAATACAAGGTACTGTTTTATTATTACAGAGAAAAAGGAAATCATTTTCAAAAATTATTATTTGGATAAAGTGCAGTCTGTGGAATTTGGAGAAAATGGATTTCCGGATAACTGATCCCGTACCTCTACCATGAAAGATGCTAGAATTTCTATTTTTATGTAAATTGTATGCACCCAATTATTTAGGAGTAGGGTGAATTATAAACAAAACTAGCTGTGTTAAACGGCTCTAACATTTATGCACACTGTGAGGGTCTCGCAAGGTCCTCATGCAATGCACGCGCAATGGAGGAAGGTCTGAAAAAGGCTGGTTTTGTGGTTTGGTCCAAACTGTTCTCTGCTGCGTGTGCCTGTACTTTTATGTTCAGATCAACTGAGCTGGGGCAAGGAGCAGATCTGCTCTTCTCAGCCTACAGATAAACACAGACAGAGACCAGTCTAGCCAACACTCCATGTGCCCTCGACCGATGTGTACCCTCTTTAATATTATCTTTTGTTTGCCAAATTGAGTCTATAAAGACATGTCAAGGCCCCTCATTATACAAGAGTCCTACACGTAGAATGGGGGGCCTTGACGTGGCATGTGTGCTTACATGCATAAAAGTGTGGTTCTAACACCTAATTTGTTGAAATAATTATCTTTCTTCTTGTATTTATGTGATAAATTGCGGTTTGATTTGTAATTTTTATTTTGTATACCAATGTTAACAATTTTACTTCAGGGCAAGAACTGCATTGCTTCTCCCTTATTTATACTGAGCGTGAACCTGATATTTCTGCCCATAGCTCTTATATCCCTGGGTCTGGCAACAAGAGCAAGAGTTTCTAAATTATATCTGCAATTAACATCGGTGTTAGATATCACTAGCATTTCATATAGTGAACAATGTAAAGAAAGTTTAAAGGAAAAATATAAATTGTCATGAACTGTACTTATTTGGTGTATTTAACCATATTAAGGTTTATATTTCCTATGTATCCTATTTTCCCTTTTTTTGTTGTTTGTTTTGTTTTAGACCACAAGCACAGTAAAGCTGACAATACAATATAAGATCAGCTAGTTAGGCAGGTTAAAAAACCTAGTCGGATCCGCCCGCCGTATCGCCTGCATTATGATCCGATCGCCCTAGGGCCCATGATCGGATCATCCCGATATCGCCCACTTCAACGTGAGCATATCGGGGAGAGATCCGCTCGTTTGGCGATATCGCCAAACGAGAGGATCTCACGGTCTATGGCCACCTTTATAACGGCAGCTTTAGCTGCCCGTGTATAGCCAGATACAGACTGTTGAACTGTTAAAATATCCTACATAGTTGATGGCAATCTGACTTAGCAGTGATCCTGTGCCTGTTGCAGTGGAGATCTCTCACTGGCTTGCTCAATATTAAAAGGGCACCAATTACTGAAACGTATTAGTATTTGCTGGCGTATAAGACGACTTTTTGCCCCAGAAAAATATGCCCTGAAGTGGGGGGTCGTCTTATACGCCAGGTACTACTTACTTACTTACCTCATCCGACGCCGATCGCGATCTGCCCCGCTGCTCCAGCCGCACTTCCTGGTTGTGACGTCAGAAGTCTCGCGAGACGCGCAACCAGGCAGCAGTGAGTTCAGCGAAAAGAGCACGGGGAGCAAACAGGACATAGAAGGTAGAAGGCGAGTTTGAGCAGCAATACGTACAAGGTAGGGCTAAGCACCTAACTGGGACACAGGGAAACATGGACACAGTGACACAGAAGGCGGTCGAAAAGCAGCAAGCAGGGACACAGAAGGGGGGCTGACAGCAACAGTGACACAGAAGGAGGGCCAACAGCAGCAAGCAGGGGCACAGACGGTGTGCAGAAGGTGTGCGGAAGAGGGGGTAGTCTTATACAGTGAGTATATAACAAATTGTACATTTTAAGTGGAAATGTTGGGGGGTCGTCTTATACGCCCAGTCGTCTTATACGCCGGCAAATACGGTATTCCCAACCAAAGAGGTGTCGGCTAATAGATTGGAGGTAACAGTAGTGTTTTTTTTTTTTTTAATTCCCCCACTAGCGCTATGCCACTTGCACTGGGAGGAAGCTCCCAGTTGGAAGGGCCATATTAGGGCACATGTATGCACATAATGAGGTAATGCCACAGCTTGCTCATTATGCACATGCATTATGGCTGCTCGCACTGGGAGGGAGCTAGTGCTGGCAGGGGGCGAGCTTAGCTCTGTGATTGCAAAACCTCTCTACTTAATTTTTCAGGATTCATTGAGGTGTGGCATGGTCCAGAGAGACTGGCGAATTGCTGCTATTCAAAAAGGATCCCTTTCTCAGCCTCAACTATAGGCAAGTTAGTCTGACTTCGGAGTTAGGAATGCTTTTCGAAGGATAGGATATTGGACTTCATGGCAAATAACAATACTATGAGTAGCATGGTTTTATGCGTAATGGATCTTTCCAGACTAACATAATTTCTTTTTATGAGAAGGTAAGCCGGGACCTCGATTTTGGGATGGCAGTAGATGTGATTTACTTAGACTTTGCTAAAGTATTCGATACAGTGCCACACAGAAGGTTACTGGTTAAATCAAGGAATGTTGGCCTGGAACATAGTATTTGTACCTAGATAGAGAACTGGCTAAAAGATTACAAGACCAGTGTTGTTAGTGGTGTACTGCAGGGCTTTGAACTTTGTCCCTTGTTTATTAATAACCTGGATGTGGGCATTGAAAGTACGGTTTCTATTTTTGCAGATGATACTAAATTGTGCAGAACTATAGGTTCCATGCAGGATGCTGCCACTTTGCAGAGTGATTTGTCTAAGTTGGGAAACTGGGCAGCAAACTGGAAAATGAGGTTCAATGTTGATAAATGCAAGGTTATGCACTTTGGCAAAAATAATATAAATGCAAGTTATACACTAAATGGCAGTGTGTTGGGAGTTTCCATAAATGAGAAGTATCTTGGGGTTTTTATAGATAACACGTTGTCTAATTCTGGGCAGTGTCATTCTCTAGCTACTAAAGCAAATACAGTTCTGTCTTCCATAAAAAAGGGCATAAACTCAAGGGATGAAAACCTAATTATACCTCTTTATAGATCACTTGTAAGACCTAATTTGGAGTATGCAGTGCAGTTTTGGACTCCAGTCCTTAAAGGAACAGTTCAGAGTAAAAATAAAAACCAGGTAAATAGGCTGTGCAAAATAAAAAATGTTTCTAATATAGTTAGCCAAAAATGTAATGTATAAAGGCTGGAGTGACTGGATGTCTAACATAACAGAATACAACACAACTTCCTGCTTTTCAGCTCTCTAAATCTGAGTAAGTCAGCGACTTGAAGGGGGGGGCCACATGGGACATAACTGTTCAGTGAGTTTGCAACTGATCCTCAGCATTCAGCTCACATTCAAAAGCAACAGTTATGACCAATGTGGCCCTCCCTCAATTCACTTGGTTACTGCCTGTTAACCCGGGTAAACAGTCAGTGTAAACAAAAGAGAGCTGAAAAGCAAGAAGTAGTGTTCTGTTCTGTTAGACTTAAGCTGGCCATAGACGTAAAGATATTTGAAAGATCCAATGGTTATCGTGAGACCACGATTGTCTCAAAACGATCGTTTAAATGCCTGATGTGTCCATCAACTAAAAAGACCATTTCAGGCGATATTGCCAGCAAAAACAGAAGGATCGCAGCCTGCTTGCGCTGCTAACATAGGTAGATTGCATGGGGAGCGATAAAGATTTTCTAACCTGGCCGATCAATCATCAGACCAATGTCGGGCGAAAAATCGAGAGACGAACGATCGTTTGTATCCCACTAACCGCACGATAATTTGACAGATTGGTCGGACTTCACCAAAATCGGTCGTTCGGAAGCGAAAGATCGTTGCGTCTATGGGGAGCTTTAGTCACTCCAGCCTTTATTCGTTACATTTTTGCCTAACTAACGATATTATAAACATTTTTTATTTTGCACAGCCTATCTATTTACCCATTTTTTACTTTTATACTGAACAATTGCTTTAAGAGGGATGTAAATGAGCTGGAGAGAGTGCAGAGACAAGCAACTAAGCTGGTTAGACTTAAATTTTGAGGTTAGACTGTCCAGGTTGGGGTTGTTTTCTCTGGAAAAAAGGCACCTGCAAGGGGACATGATTACACTTTACAAATGCATTAGAGGACATTTTTACCCATAAAGAGGATCACCGCACCAGAGGCCACCCCTTCAGACTAGAAGAAAAGGACTTTAATTTGAAGCAGTGTAGGTGGTTCTTCACAGTGAGAACAGTGAGGTTGTGGAAGGAACTCTTTATAGCTGAATGTGCCTACATACATTATATCAAAGGGCTCCTTGTCATCCGTAAATGGATTCTATGCCACACTTCCAAAACAGCCCTTATTTCTCCAGGAACCTTTTTCCATGCTTTGTGGCTCACAGTCCAAATAAATTGGGGGCCACTCTGTAGATTACAAGGCAAATGGCAGTGCCTGCAACTTCAGCTTCCTCTTAATCTCAAATTACTTTCCTTTTTAATCAGCATCCCTTTTTTGTATTGTAGTGTGTGTGGTTTTGTGGCACCTATCCTATAGGGCAGTGATCTCCAACCAGTGGCTTGTGAGCAACAAATTGCAATCCAATTCCTTTGGTCTTTCTTCCAGTGGCCTCAAAGCAGGTGCTTACGTTTGAATTCCTGGCTTGGCAACAAGTTTTGGTTGCATAAAAACCAGGTGTACTGCCAAAAAAACTCCTGTATGCTACCAGTCTACTAGTGGCTACCAAATACCCAATCATATAATTTATTTGGCACCCCCAGGACTTTTTTCATTCGGGTGTTGCTCCCCAACTCTTTTTTTTTTTTTTATTTCCTCCTAGGCAAATTGTTTTGATGAACACTTGCCTGGCCTGCTTTGACGGAACACTTATGCAAAGTATGCCATTTATGAGAGCGCTGCATCTCCTCATTTATTACACCAGTTTAATTCGTTTCTCCTAGTTATTCATAACCTTTCATAAAAAATTCTCATAGAATGTTTAGTGCTGCTACCGAGTTGTAGACAAACCAGCAATGCCCAGGAGTACTCTTATATCTCTCCAAGGAGTCTGTTGGCTGGGTTTTTGTGTTCAAAGCAGAAGATAAAAAAACCCTTGTGGATTCCTTTATTTAACCTTCTTGGCAGGCACTGGGTGACTTGAAAACTGCTGAATGGAGAGTGTTTGTATGTCTTCATGTTGCATAAGCGAGAATCTGGTGTATGCCTTATCATCTAATTAGTGTGTGTGTGTTGTGTTTAAAGCTCCCCATAGACACAACGATCTTTCCCTGCTGAAAGACCGATCTTAGGGAAGTCCGACCAATCTGTCAAATTATCGTGCGGTTAGTGGGATACAAACGATCGTACATCTTACGATTTTTGTCCGACATCGGTCTGAAGATTGATCGGCCAGGTTAGAAAATCTTTATCGGTCCCCATGCAATCTACCTATGTTTGCAGGGTCAAGCAGCCTGCGATCCTTCAGTTTTGCTGGCAATATTGCCTGAAATGGTCTTTTTAGTTGATGGACACATTGGACATTTAAACGATCGTTTTAAGACAATCGTGGTCTCACGATAACCATTGGATCTTTCAAAAATCTTTATGTCTATGGCCAGCTTAAGGGTAGTGACACATGGCAGATTTGGGAAGATGTAGGGGCCTGGCGACTAATTGCCTGTTCTCCTGGGCAACAATCTCCCCTAACTGCCTTCGTGTGTCTTCCCTTCCTCTATAATGAAAAGTCGCTTGCACTAAGCACATGCGGCGTTTAGTTTTCCAAAGTTGCATGAATTTTCCTTGTGAAGCGACTTCGGAAAACGAAGCTCTGTGATTGGAACGATTAAAAAAAAAAATCTTTTTTTAGGAGGTCCCCCATAGGCTAAAATGGCAATTCTGCAATTTCAATTCAAATCGAATTTTTGGCTATTTGATTGAAGTAGCCCAAAATTACGTCAAAATTCTAATTTTTTAAATCTAAATTTTATTTGAATTTTCACTTTGATCCGTAGTAAATGTGCCCCTTAGTTGATACATTTCTCAGAAGTATTAGCAACTATTGTATCAGTTTTAACAGCTGTCTTTAATGAAACCCAGAGATTCTCAGAAGGCATAAAGATAAGAATCGTATCAACTTAATGTATCGCTTTAGAACAGTTAACAGGGTCGGCGACCCTCCCCCTCCCTAGAGCTGCTTTAGAAGGTGAAAATTACACTTGACACTTCAATATTAGAAAAACTGTGACACAAAGAAAGTATTTGGAAAACATTATTTCATGTGATCTATCTGAAACCAACTAGTTGTTTGAACGTGAACAACCACTTTAATTTCAGTTTTCTTTATATTCTTTTTTTTTTGGACCCACTAAAATGGTTAAAAAATGCCTTTAGATTTGCACTTGCTTTGGTAGAGTTAATTATTTGCAGTGTAATTTAGAAATCAAAACTACAGCATAAAAATCATGAAATCAGAAATCAGTGTTTTTTGCAAAGTGAACTTTGAAATGGCAGTCCGCAGAGTATCAACTGCTTGTTACTTTGGACATCTCTCCTTATCTCATTCTGTAACTTGTATTAAAACAACTGGGAAAATCTATTCATGGTTCCTGCATTTTCAGTTGTGTGTACTCCGTTCTTGCTTACATTGGCTTTTGGCTTTAAAACGCGCACAATTTATTAGGTATGTCGTCTTTCTTTATCCCTCTAAGTGCCACAGGACTTGGACTCTTTTCTATGGCTAAAAGATTTAGTGCCACAAAATGGAGAATCTGCTTGTAAAGCCGCTCCTCACTCATTTCCCAGCTCTTAGTCAACAAGCATAGGTGTGGAACGAGCAGGCCCTTGGTGTGATTGCCCAGGGGCCCCTAAAGAGCCAAGATACCTAGCTGACACATGTCTGCTGTTCTCTTGGGCCCCTGGAATATTGTTCCCCAGGCAGGCAGAGCTTAATTTTCCTCCAGGATAGCCCCCACAGCTGAACCTCTTCCTGATGGCGCAGTTACTGGTGCTGCAGTGGTCCCCCTATACTGCCTGCCCTGCCACTATAGACTACGCTATCACACTCTCAAATAATTTTTTTTTGGCATCATGGGGGCCTTTTTACATACTTGCAGCACGCACATGTAGTTGTACATGCATAGAAATGCACACAACGCCGAATTTGCCAAGTGTACACACATGCATACACACAATTTTGCAACATGTGATTGGTTATGCTTGAAAAATGTATTACATACATGTATTTTTTTTTTTTATTACGTTTAAGTATAAGTTTTGTGATGCTTTTCAAAAATGTCATTAAAAAAAAAACCTTTAGTATGGCCTTGCATTGAGGTAGTTTGCCGTATTTACCCATTTTGGATTCGTCAATTTGTGGAATATATGATTTTCTGTGGTTTGTTGCTTTTACCCCACATAAATCTGTTTGGTGGTAGAAATGCTATGAAATGTGTGTGCGCTTCATTTTGGGGTATTCAGATAAGCGCCAGATCGAACTGTTCAGTTGATCCCTAGCATTCATATTTAGGCTGTGTTGTGGGTAGGGTTGCCACCTTTTTAGGAATGAAATACTGGCCTTCTTATATATTTTTTCCTATTCATAACATTGGGATCAACCAGCAAAAATACTGGCTATGCCGGTAAAATACCGATCAGATAATAGAAACTGGAAGCTTTCCAGAGATGTTTTGGAAAAAAAACGGCCAGTTTTGGTAAAGTGTTGCGAGTAGAAAGACCTGGTTACCCATTTTGGATTTGACTGAATGTGTACTTTCCAAAAATATATGGGTTTGGGGAATAAGCTGTTTTTTTTTTTTGTGGCCCCCCCTCTGGGACGATTTTTATGCGTTAAGTTTTTGGGGGGTCTCTAAGCACAGTGGACATCAAACTATTTAATGGACCTCTGGCATTCATATTTAGGCTGTTTTTATCGATACCTTATGCTTTGTGGGAGCAATTATTTTTCAGAATTTTTATAAATGTTAATACATACTGCTAAGTTTGGAATAGCTTTGATGTTTGGTAATTTGGAGTAGAAAGACATGGTTAACCATTTTGGATTCTGCAGAATGTGTACTTTAAAAATATATGGTTTGGGTTTCCTGGGGTAAACCTAATGCTCAGTGAGAGAACACAAAATGTTAAAGAAAATTGGCACTGGGTGTAAATAAAATAGGAAATTCTACTGGCACTTAAAGGGTTATATGCTGAATGTCAACATAGCTGCACCAAAGTATCCTTTCTATGTAGTTTACATGATTCTATGTACTTGTTGGATGAAGCTAACAATGTGGCCTATCCTGCCCTCCCTGCCTTTCTGACCTGCAAACATATTTCAAGCATGTATCAAATATCACTTGATTTTAATTCTTATTGTGTGGATTAGATCTGGAAATTTGTGTTAAACACCTGTTTGTTGCTGCTCTTATGGCACTAGGTGTCTTGTTCTCCTTTTGCCAAGGTTTCCCCTGGGAAACTTAAAATCAGTGTTCTATTGTAATAAACTTTAGCACTTGCCTGACTGAACTACATCCAACATAACAGGTGGATGCTAGGGGCACTGTAGCATTGGGTGGCATTTGCGATTCTACTTTGTATTTATTAATATTGTAGAGAGACCTCACCTGTCATGTTGCCCATATCATCCAATCAGATCTTTGCTATTGTTTTCTAATTTGAAGATTACTGTTCAAATCTAATTGCTGATTGGATACTGTGGGCAATATCACCGGTGATGTTTGCCTCCAGTGTTAATTAATATGCCTCTTTGTCTGATATTCGTCTGTTGCCCTTCTTTGCCCTCATTTTGATTTGGCAAATGATTATCTTAACATTAGCCAGTTAATAGTTTGAGGGAATCCTCTTTCAATAGTGCATTTTATGGAACCTATTGCTGGATTGCAATTTTATTTTGAGTAGGTGCAGTAGCAAATAATGGGAAGACTCATTTTATCGAAGTTTAAGACATATTCTCCAAGCTGTAAAGAAACTTTTTACTAGATATTTCTTAAGCTGGTTGCCAGGCATTAGTTGTGCCAAGCAGCATTATCCAGCTGAGCAGCTTAATATCTCAGCCCAGGGATTCCACTTTGCTACTTAGCTGGCCTTTGTTGTATTTCCAGTAGATTCTGAATGTTAAATCCCCCTTAAAAAATATATAGTGTGTGTGTGTGTGTATGTGCGCACGCTTCCACTTTTGAAGCTTGGGTGTATGTATGTATGTATGTGTGTGTATGTATGTATGTACACAAAAACCATGAATATTTTGTATAATTGTATCCTTATAAACGGTTACTAGTGATGTCATCTGTAAACGATGAGTAGTGATATCATTTTTGTCACACATTTACTTGCTACCTTTGGGAAAAAAAACCACTTCTCTGAAATCCCTGTATAAAGGAAGATAGGGGTTTTGTTGTCTGTCAGAAATAGTCAGCTGTAGGCCTAAAGGCTGGATTGCACATTAAAGTGGGGCAGTTATAGCTTCTAGGGTACCTGATGATCTTTAGCCTCTTGCTGGAGGATATTGGTTGTGGACTTTATGGAAGTGTCACATTCTGGACAAAGTGTGATCAAATCTATTCTTTGTCCGAAAGGTAGCCATTTCCCTGCATAAATAGAAGCAGCACTGGTGATCTGATGCGCTGCAACAAAATGCCGGCGTCAAGTTGGAGAGACGGAAATATGGTAAGAGATAGGGTTGCAACCTGTCCAGTTTTGACCCAGACAGCCCGGTATTTTGAAGGGCTGCCCGGGTCAATACTTCCTGCCCAGTTTTCCAAATAAGGAAAACTAGGCGGGATTCCTTTGATTCACTTGATTGACGCATAGCACCACCCCTTGACGTAGTGGGCCCGCCCCTTGATGTTGCGAACCCCCCCTGCTTGGGTTCAGCGCAATGAAAAGGTGGCAACCCTAGATAGATGTTGGATGAAGTTGCAGCATTCATCCGACACAACTGTCTGATGCACAACTGTCTGATGCACTTAGGTAGATGCAGAATTTATGGCGCTGATATGATGGTGCTTGTATGCCCATGCTGTATATTCTATAAGGTGTAGAGCTTAATGGGTTAAACTGCTTTGTCCATTAAAATAATATATTTTATTATTATTGTGGTGACAGCATTACATAAAGGTAGCAATGTCTTGCAAGTTAAAATGCTTTGGAGCAAAAAAAAAAAAAAAAAAAGTTCAGCCATCTTGTAGCAAATTTAATTCAGCAGGCTGCTGTTTATCCAATTATAATAAATGCTTGTCTTACTCATCTGAGCATAGAAATTGTCAACAGTTCTGTTGTTCGTGGCTTGCTTTTCATTGTGTCCTCTTTTGTTCCTCTTGTGTTCTGTCAGCTCTGTCATTATGAAAATACAATGTAATCTTTCCCCCAGGCCCACTGTGTCCTCTGATTTGGCTTCATTGCAGAATTGTCTTGCACCTCCTGAAATGGTTCGTGATCTGCCCGTCTTGAGGAACAGCATGTAAAATTAGGAGAGCAAGGAAAACAACTATAATGGGGAGAGTTGGTTTTTGCAATCTATTTTTTGGCAGCAGGCAAAATTACAGTTGCTCTCCCACCTAAGTGCTCCAAAGTGTTTGTGTTGAATCAGATTCTAATGGCTCCGGTGTGTGAGCAATGTGTGCGGAAGGACTGTAAATCTGGCTTCTCGCTCTAAAACATTATTTTCTTGGTCAGGTAGTCCACTGTGGTAAAGAATTGCTCATAATCTGATAACATATTTCATAGGCTGATTTAAGAACCCTCTCCTATGAAATAATATAAATATAATCTACATTCTGGTCATTTCCCTATGGGACCAGACTGTAAACTATATCCTTATGAATGGCGCGTTCTGACATCGGAACACTTGACGCCTGCAGCCTCCTGCTTTTATATGGTCACTTAACTCAGAGGTGACTTATAATATCTATAAATTACAGTAGGGGGTACATTATCCACTATGTACAGGTATAGGATCCTTCTCTATAAACTTATCCAGAAAGCTGTGAGAAGACCGTTTCCCATAGAGCCCATCTTGAAACAAATAATTCTGGGTCTTGGTTTTTTTTTTTATGCTTTCCTTTTTCTCTGTAGTAATGGAATAGAACATTGTGCACAAAAAGATGTATAATCTATATAGTTAAAGGGGCAAACATTATTTTCTCTGTGTTCAGTACATATTTCCAATAGTATAAACTTTTTTTTGCAGGAAGGAAGCACTGAAATGTATCTGCAGCTGCACTATTAAACAGCCAACAGCCAACAGCCATCTGTTACCAGGCAGCTATAAGAAGAGTGCAGGCACATGTGTTGCTTCAGAGAGTGCTTGCGGTTGGGTGTTCATAATAAACACACCCGTACGCTATTCTTATTGGTAGGCAGGAACAGTAAAGGTCCCCATATAGGCGTGACGATTCGTCTTTGGTGGACAACTGATTTCAGTGCAATCCGACCAATACGTCAAATTATGCAGTGAGTGGGATTCGAACGATCATACATCGTACGTTTTTTCGTCCGACATCCATCAGACAATTGATCGGCCTGGTTAAAAAAAAAAAATTATTTTATTTTTAATTCTTGCAAATGATACTTCATTTTTAATAAGTCTCCATTGTAAAATGGCTCCATATGCAGTAGAGAACACACCAAGCAAATATATATATATTTTGCCTTTAGATCCCTTTAAAACAATGGCAGCCTTATACTGTGCTATTTTATAAGCAGTTTTTTGCACAGTGCTTCCACACTGAAATGTATGATTTATCGGTGGCTCTACTTAAGCTGATCAGACAACCTGCACTACACTGATGAGCCTCAAGAAAGGCGAAACCGGTCTGCAGTTGGGAAATCTGATCAGCTATTATCCTGGCTTTTGCTTGAACACCCAGTGGGTGAGTTTTAGCCAATGGGATAAACCCATGCAAATGGGATTTTCTTGGAGCACATTTGGAATTCATTCCCAGAATTCCCTTTGTTTATCTGTCTGTATGAGGCAGTCTCCTCAACCCTTGTCACTTCTTTATACCCAGTCACATGAAAAGCCTTATGTAGCTCCGCAAAAGTAATGATGAGTATACATATGGAAAAAGTACATGTATTTTAGAGCTATAGACAATATAGTGTGTGCAGGTAAAAAAAAAATAATTATTTTTTTAGCACTTAGTGATTGTATGATTGCATATTTAAAAGTCACTTTAAAACAGTATGCTCCCTTTTTATGCTTTTAACTAAAGTTAAACTTTTGCTTTTTAGCCTAGCACTGTTTTAATGACGATAAGCAAGCTAGCACAAGGGATCTGGTCATAATAAATGGGTTTGGGAGATTGATAATATATATTATGTAGGTTTTATAGTTTCACAGCTAGTGGCTCACCCTGTTCCAGTAAGGCATTGCTATAAATAATTAGAGCTGCATAAATATTTATGCCAAAAAAATTGTTAAAAAGGGATGTCAAATAAATTGCATTATTATACATTTCTTTTGTTGTCCTTGCCTGTGAATTCACATCATGCATTGCAGTCATGGAAATAATCCATTTCAAATATTTAAGTTCAATATTTATAAAGGTGTTTATTTTCTTTAATGACTGCACCGCTTCTGACTTGGCCAAACGTCAAACTTCAGACTTGGCACATCCCACTGAAAGCAATGTTCAGCTGACAAAGAAATTCTGCTCTGAGAATGGAGTGACATACATACATTGGTGGTTTTAGCAATGCTTTTTTTCTTTTTCCACCACAGTGCTTACACTGTTCAATAACTAAACATTATTTTTTCCAGCTATTTATTGGATTGCTATGTAAAAACAAACCATTCTCTGCTGCTTCTGTTACTAAAAAGTATTACAGGTATGAGATCATTTATCTGGAAACCTGTTAACTAGAAATTTCTAAATTATGGAAAGGCCATATTCCATAGACTTAAGTTTATCCAAATAATCCACATTTTGTAAAAATGTTTTCCTTTTTTTTCTGTATTAATAAAATGGTACCTTGTACTTGATGCCACGCACAGCGGGCGCCGCAACCACGCACAGCGGGCGCCGCAACCACGCACAGCGGGCGCCGCAACCACGCACAGCGGCCGCCGCACCCGCGCACAGCGCACAGTGGCCGCCGCAACCGCGCACAGCGCACAGTGGCCGCCGCAACCGCGCACAGCGCACAGCGGCCGCCGCAACCGCGCACAGCGGCCGCCGCAACCACGCACAGCGGCCGCCGCAACCACACCTTGATACAAGTCTCTGTTGATACCAGAACGTCTGTTCAGATGTATTTATTTTCCTTCTTTTTTTTTTTATTTCATTTAGTCAAAAATATGCTTAACTCCTACTGAATTCATTTGTTGAGAATATGCAAAGAAATAATGTTAATAATGTAGCTGTGTTAAAATGCAGTTGCTCAAGAAGTATATTATGGCTGTTATATGTAAGGGCATCTACTGCTTGTAGGACTGTGACACCATCACTGTCATAATTATACGCAGAGCTTCAACAAACGGGGGTCTTACAATAATTTAATAAAACAAGGGTTATAGAATAAAAATGGGCAAGTGGGCCCTGCTCATACTAGTGTCCGCTCTTTGCCTTTCATAGATGTTTATTTGCCTTCATTCAGCTCAAGCATTTATTATCAAGCTTTCTCAAGGATAGATGCTTAACATGATGGGTAGTGAGTGTTTTAATCAATCTTACATCACCCTCTTATAAATGTTTAAGAATTCTGGTGATTCTTTTGAAAGGAAGTTAATGTAGGGATACATTACGCGACAAAGGTATAAGAGCAAAAATAGTAAGTTTCTTCACTCTTCATTTCTGCTCTCCCAAGGCCAGAGCGGTTCCGGGCATCATAAGTGCAAATATAGGATAGCAACAGAAAGTCCCAGAAATATTAATGTTCAGACATGTTATGAAGATTGTGCATGATGGGCAACCTGATGGCAAATGTAAGCTCTTTTCACATGACACTTTGTTAGAAAATAAAGCTTTGGCTTTACTCCTGCTGCACTGCACATATTATTTTTGCAGCAGTGTCATTCTAGCTTTCTGTAACCATATAGCGGATTCCTAACTTATGTTATCTGCTGAACAAAAAATCACATGGGAAGAGTCTGATAGGAGCGTGACCTCTACATAAGGCTTTTACAATCTGCTATTACTTCAATTTTCGCCCTATTGATCTGCTGTTATGTGATTTCTTGGAATTCAGAGTTTTCAGACTGTACCTTTCCCAGTTGCCTACTATGTGTTTTTTCTCCTTAAAGGACAGTGTAATACATAAAATAAAACTATGGAATAAAGCCAAGTATATTATCAGCTTTTCTCAAATAGTTCTTTAATGTTTAGAAAAAATGTGCAAGCTGCTTCCACAATGCCCCTTTATGAGTTTGCAGTCCTTCTCAATAGACATTGTAACAGCAAAACCTGAAGGCGCAAATCGTATGGTCACCATGCACCTTTCCTGATTACTGTATCTGTTCTCTGTGCAAATATGTTTTACTTGTAAAGGTAAAGATTTCTCAACTTAAATTTGACCACATGCTCCTCCTGCTCCCAGAATGCGTAAACGTAATGTCCACACACAGGTCACCAGGTACTGACCAGTAAAAACATGCATCCGATTCCTTACAAGACTTGGGCTACTTTGTCCATTTTATTTAATTTCCCTGTATATGTTCTGCTTTCTCTTATCTACAGTGTGGAACATAATCCACATTAGTTTCCACTCCTTTAAATAATATGACATGATAAAAATAAACAGTTTGTAACTTGATTGGCCCCTGGGTTTTCTTGTGCCCATTAGCTAAAGTAAAGAAGCCTAGAGTGTTGTAGGATGGAGTTTAAAGCAACCAGACTTCAGTTAGTCATTGCTAAAACCACAGTCCAATGTACATTCACAGGAATAAATTAAAGGAATTCTGTCATTTTATGGATTTCTACAGATACTGTAAGTCACTCTACCATATAAAATTTAATTCCTAACCCAACAAGTGTATTATTTTTAGTTGGTATGTAGGCAGTCATCTCCGGTCATTTTGCCTGGTCATGTGTTTTCAAAAAGAGCCAATGCTGCACTATGTAGCTGCTTTCTGACAACCTATTGATTAACTAACTGAAGGAGTCGGAGTGAGACTCGTTTTTACTCTTGAGTGTTGTTCTTAGGGTAGGGACAGACAGGGAGATTCTGTCGCCTGGCGTTTTTAGCAGGCGACAATCTCCCCGAATTTCCTTCTCCCTGTCTGCCGCTAGTAAAAGGGACAAAGCGCCAGCGCCTGTACACACGCTGCGCGGCGATTTCCGGAATCGCCCGAAGATACCTCGTGAGGAAACTTCGGTCGATTCCTGGAATCGCCGCGCAGCGTGTGCACAGGCGCTGGCGCTTTGTTCCTTTTACTAGCGGCAGACAGTCGCCTGCTAAAAATGCCAGGCGACAGAATCTCCCCGAATCTCCCTGTCTGTCCCTACCCTTCGATCTATCAGGGAGCTGTTATCGGGTTACTTTCCCATTGTTCTGACAATTGGCTCCTTGGTGGGGATGGGGAGGCCGTGAAATCTCCACTTGCTGTGCAGCAGTAAAGAATGACTGCAGTTTATCAGAGCACAGGTCACATAACTGTGGGACACCAGGGAAACAGACAATGGGGTATATTTATCAAATAGTGAAGTTCTGCCACTAGAGTGAAATTTCGCCACTCTCCATTCATTTCTATGGGATTTTTTTTTTTAATCAAAGGGTGCCTTTCAAAATCCTATAGAAATGAATTGAGAGTGGTGGAATTTCACTCTAGTAGCGGAACGTCACTCTTTGATTACCCCATGTTAACCCCAATGGACCCCATGTCCGATTTCAAAATTAAATCACAAACAATCAGTATTTCTGTTTTGAAAAATGGATTTCCGCTCAGAAGTTTGCTGGAGCAGTACTATTAACTGATGCCTTTTGAAAAAAACATGTTTTCCCATTACAGAATGCCTTTAAGTTTTGAGGAATGTAATAGAAATCATTTCAATGGAGGCAAGTTAAAGTTTGCCCCACATGCTCTGTTCCCCATCTAACAGGGAAAAGAGACTAACAGGGCAATATACCCAGTTTTTTTGTTTTTTTTTTAGCAGATTATATTTGTCCTCCATTTAGATTTTTCATTCTTCTCTGCTTTTACCATTTCTGTGAAATTTTCTTCCAAAAACAGGGGTGTTTGTGTGTTGTGGGTGCCATATGGCAGAAAATGCAGATTTAATAGCGTCACACTCAGAAATATAGAGTAGAATTTGAGTAATGTTTTTACACCAACTTTTTTTTTTTTATATTTATAAAAGAATACCTTAAGAGGTTGGATAGTTGGTATCAGAGGATTTGTGGTGTAAATAAACCTTTTACTCTACTTTAAAGAGTCAGACTACACCTTCATTCAACATGAGCTGTATGAAAGCAAAGAAAGGCAAAGAAATAAAATCCCATTTTTACTTTAATGAAAAAGAAATCTATCTCCAATATACTTTAATAAAAAAAATGTGTACAGTTTTTATAAGAAACCTGACTGTATGCAGTGAAATTCTCCCTTCATTTAGTGCTGTGGATAGGAATGGCAGAGGAACAATCATACTTATGAACAGCAGGGGGAGCCCCTGCCTTACCAGCCATGCAGAACTCAAGCAGCTTTGTTTCTTTGTTCATTTATGATGATCCCTAAGCAGCCCAGACCACACTGAGCATGTGTATGTAGTCTTGCAAATATGTATAACAAAGTTACAAGATGACAGCCCCCTGTGGCCAACTTTGAAAGCAGAAATCATTTGTTTGATTAGGCTTGTGGTGCAGTAAGTTTGTTTAGTGTACAAAATACAGCATTTCTATCCTTATTCTGTTTTACACTTTCCTTGCCCTTTAATTGCAATTTGAGAATAAGTTCTGAAACTTGTGATCAAACATGAAGTAGAAGTACATACAAGGAAATGGCAACTGAATTCTTATCAGGGCCGGAACTACGGGTCAGCAAATAAGGCATGTGCCTATGGTGTGTCTTGTGCAAGGGAGGGGTCACTAGGCACATGCCTCTTCTTTTGGCTACCCCTACTCTGAGCCCTTGTCAACACTTATGGGATATTATTGTCCGCCATTGCACCAACATCATGCATTAATGTATGCACAACACCCCCCCCCCCCCCTCCTCTTCGGCAAAGGTGACTTAGCCAAGTGCATCAGACTATCTAGGCATGGCAATGATCCTTATTTTAAAAATAAACTAGAGCTTAAGGACATTTAATAAAGTCTTTATTTGCTGCTCCAAAATAGTCTTTTATTTACTGCTAGTTTTGCAAAACTAGAGACAAACAGTTTGTGGTACAAATCAGGGATGCTGAATCCATGAGATGAGTTGAAAAACTGGGCTTGGGTGGCAGGGCAGGGTACTGGCATGGCAAAACACTCTCCTGGTACCTTTAAGAGCAGAATTTCCAGTTTTTAAGCTGAAAACTTTTATTTTTAGTTTGCTCTATGACAGGATCAATAAATTATATGGATGCACCAAATCCAGGATTCGGTTTCAGATTCGGCCATAATTCATCCTTTTTCAGTAGGATTCGTCCAAATCCTTGTGTGTGGCCGAAGCAAATTAGCAGTGGGAAGGGAAAGCACATGAATTTTCATCTCAAAACAGGGAAGTAAAACTTTTTTCCCCCCACTTTTTACTTACCTGCCTCTTATTTGCAAATGCCAATTCGGATTTGGTTCGGTATTTGGCTAAATCTTTCATGAAGGATTCAGGGATTCCACCAAATCCCAAATAGTGGATTTGGTGCATCCCTAATAAATTATTGTTGTTATTTTGTGGTCACAAAACCATAGAGAGACCAGATTATTCTTTGATGAATCATACTTAGCTTAACCTTGTGATGTGGCTTCTTGTTACATATAAGGACAGTAACCCTTTATCCTGCGTGCACACACACACACATATACACATGGCAACATGAGTGTAGGTAGGGTGTGCCTCTGACATGTTGGGTTTACTCAAAAAGAGTATACATTTTGACTATTTAAAATCGTAAAAATATAGTTTTTTGACAGGGCAAAATCTTAGGTTCAAAGTAAAGACATTCATTTATACAGCAGGTTTATTGTGGAGTATAGGTTTGTCTTGATTGTACTTTAGTTTCCACAATTAAGTTTCAGATTTTTCCCTGTTTAGTACAAAAATAGCATGCATCCCCCTTTTTTTTTTTTTTTTTTAATTATTTGCTTTTTGTAAATGCTTTCATTGATTTTGCCAGCACATTACCAGTTCTATTACTGGCACATACCTTTATGAATGTGTAATGTTGATCCATATAGAGGATTGAGCCATTAATGCTTCTGGCACAAAGCTAGATAGACTTAAAATTACCAATGAGTGGATTCTGCAAAAGCTCTCATCCAAGACTGAAGTAAGGTGATAATGGATCTGTAAATGCATAATAGATGGCCTTGTGTCCATTTGCTTTACAGAGCCAAAATGTAAAAGGTTGTTTACCAGTCTCCTCTCTTATAATTTCCTGCTCAAATGCATATCTTGACTTTTGAGACTGGCTACCATCTTTCTATTCTCTGTTCCATAGGACAGTTCTCTTAAGTGATAGAGAAATCTTTGTACACAGATTTTGTTTATCAAGGGCTATAGAATCCCGTTTACCATATATGATCGACCAACTAATGATATGCTGGTGGAGAAAAGATAGATGTGCGTCCGTTCCAAACATGAACTTGGCTTTCCCTCTCTTTTATAGACCTGCCCTTCCAATGATGTCACAAATGGGGTGGGGCAGGAGTCCACCTACCAAACTAGAAGCCAACAGTGTAAGGTCCCAGGCAGTGGAGCTCAACCCCAACCTGCAAAACATGCACATCACTTCAACCAACTCTCGCTTCTGTATCAACCTTTGTATACGTGTCAACTATGGTAACAGTAGTTGCATGTAGGATGAATGTAGTCTAACATTAAAAAAGTCCTATCTCAAGGTCTATTGTGATGTGTTCTGAAACTGCATAGGTACAGATGTTAGAACATCACTATATGTAGCAGACAGGTGGTGTCCAAATCTTGGATAAACAGTACTGCTGGTCTGAAAGAGGTGATTCATGTCAAGGTGGAGAAACCATCCCTGAAAAGAGGCAGGATCTTCAACACAACCTGTCTACTGTATACAATACTGTACTAACATCTGTATACTACCAATTTCAGGACACTTAACACATCGATTCATACAACTCTCACAAGTAACGTGTTTCTAGGCGTTGCATGATACCTTGGTAATCCTATTCCTGTAACCCCACAGAATTACACCCCTGTGAGTTTCAGAAGTCACCTCTCTGAAGAGTTGCAATGTGCCGTTACTGTATCCTATCCTATGCATTTTTACCCTTCTATCCCTAACAGCTGCTTTACATTCTCACAATGAAATGAAAATGATTATTGATGATATGAAATGATTATTTATGGTTTAAAACGTTATCCGGAAAGCCCCATGGTCCCAAACATTTTGGATAACAGGCCCCATACCTGTAGTACATTAAATAAACCCAGTAGACTGGTTTTGCTTCCAATAAGGATTCATTCTTATATCTTTGTTTTGGCTCAAGTGCCAGGTACTGTTTTATTATTACAGAGAAAATAATTTTAACAAATTTGGATAAGAGTCTGTGGGAGACTGTCTTTCTGTAATCCATAATTGGGAGCTTTCTGCATAATGGGTTTCCCCATCCCATACCTGTATTTTTATATGTTGTCATTATTCGGCTATACTGGAAATTGGTAATATACTTAGAGAGGTGTTACAAGGTCATTTAAATGGGGACACTTCTGAGAAATGCATTTATGAACAAACCCCACATAATCTGATAACTTTACTGCCTTATATACAAGAATCCAACTAAATATAAAGAAGCAATACATGATGTGGGGCATTTGAAGTATTAATGATAAAGTAGCTTTTACTTACTAGTCCTGAGCAGTTACTTCCTGATATTATTGAAGCTAGCATTACAAGGCCTGTTTAGTGAAAACCTTTTAATTAAAAAAAATTACTTTGCTACCAAAACAGCTAAATAAATATTTCTAACCTTGTTGTGTCTTTTTTACAGGTGTAAATGCATATATAACACTGGATGTGTAAATAACTCTCATCAGGCTGGGAGAAGACCCCCATTTTGAAATATGGTGCCTTGTTCATGCTTGACCCTGCTAATATTGCTGGCAATAGCACTTTGCTGCTCAATCACATTGACACAAGCTGACAGTAAGTTTCTCAATCTATACTCCTATTTGATCTTTCTCTTTTTAGCTGGGGCCTCTGAACCTTTTACCTTCTATGGTCTGATTGAAAGAGCAAAAATTATTGGATGGCAAACCAAATTGCTGTTTTCTTAGACCACTGTTTACATTGTAAAACCTGAATTTGACATTTTAAAAAAATGCTTTTTCATAGCTGAATGTTGATGCAAGGCTTTCATTGAATGAATGTGCTATTAAAGGAGAAGTCTACCCTCCTTGCGCTTTTTATTTTTTATTTTTCTCAATTAAAATACTTTATAGGAAATGCAATATATTATAATTTGTTGACTCTTCAATGAAACTGTACACCTGGACATTCCAGGTCTCTCTAGTATTGGTAGCTGGAACTGATCTAAGTTAATGAACTTCGCATGTCATTTAAAAAAAAAAAAAAAAGGATACAAAAATATTTGCTTCCCTGGTATCCAGATGGAAAAAACACAGCTGGTGCAATCCCCAATGTTGGATACCAAAGTAATCTGCAAACAAGTGTGCACAGCTTCTTTCTCGGCAGTCTGTGGAGAAGAAAATATTACATTTTCTGGGTGACCTGTCAGTTTATTTGTCACAGTGACCGTAATTCCATTAAATCTCCACTCAGCTGATTCATTCTGATTGTACAAGTTTTTCCTTCAGGTCATTCATTTCTTCTCTTTTGTGAGATTTCAGTAACTGCTCAAAAGGAGTTTGTGCTTTGAGAATCTAATTTCTAGGTTGTTTTTTTTGATAGGCAGAATGAGAGATTACTGCACTGGAGATTACCTACTTTTAAAATACATGTTTGTTCACTCAAAAGAAAAACAAAAAGTGCCCAAGTCTTAATCAGAGCAGAGCTGGAACCCTACATCTATTTGTTGCAATATAAAATTTTGTATTTAACTTTTCATTGCTTTTCAGGCTTAAAAGAATAGTTCAGAATAAAAATAAAAACTAACCAGGCAGTACGCAATCGATGACTTGAGGGGGGCCATATGGGTCATAACTAGGGTTGCCACCTTTTGGTAAATTTTTTTTACCGGCAGGCGGGGTCACAAAGGGGCGGAGAGTAACGCCAAAGGGGGCGGGACATGATGTCATATGGGCGGGGCCACATCCTACGATCGGCTGAAGACTGCGAGAAAGGTAAGTTTTAACTCAAACTAAGGCAGGGTAAGGGCCTTTTTTAAGTGGTGTTACAAATTTACCAGCAGCTACATTGCCGGTAAATTTGTAATACCGGCGGGGCCTTTGCTGGTGTTTTACCGGCTAGGCCGGTAAAATACCGGCTGGGTGGCAACCCTAGTCATAACTGTTTGCTTTTTGAGTCTGAGCTGCATTCTAAAGATCTGCAAAGTCACTGAACAGTTATGTCCCATGTGGCCCCCCTTAAAGTCGCTGACTAACTCAGTTAGAGAGCACAAAGCAGGAAGTAGTGTTCTGTTCTGTTAGACATCTAGTCACTCCAGCCTTTATAGTATTGATGTGCGGGCCGATCCAATACCCACTGGTTGGGCTTGTTCGGTTGGGCTTGTTCAGGTTAACCTCACACTGCTCTTCTCTGGTGGTGGGCGGTTGCGGTTTGAGCTCTTCTTCTCTCCATACCTGCCATCTTCAAATGCCGGCTTTATAGCCGAGCACCTGCTCGTCCCACCCCTTTTGTGATGTCATCGGGGGGGGGTAGGCGTGGGTCTGAAGGAGGGCAGGTTAGGGTCGTATCACTAATTTATAGATTACATTTTTGGCTAACTATATTAGAAACCTTTATTTACTTTACTTTTTAAAGTAACCCATAAGATGTACACTTTTAAACAGGTGACTAGTAAACTTGTGTTCCTTGCAGGACCTTTTGACCCTGAGGTGAGTGAGGTGAAGATTGTCTTTACTTCGGCTTAAAACTTGCAACAAATTTACTCTCAGACTTGATATTCCAGTTTTGGGAGGAAATTGTTCTTACATGTTCCAAATGTGTTGTAGGTGCAATTGGCTCCTAACCATTTTATCACTGCTGTAAAAGAAAAGAAAATATGCAAAAGTGGTGTATGCCAGTGTAATAATTTACATAATAGCCTTAAGCTTTTAGACTCCCACGTTTTTGTCCTTAACAACATTCCTAGATTTGCTTATGCTCTTTCATTGCATAAGATGACTAAATCTTTGTTTTAGTATTCCTAATTATAGAAAACTTATTTTGCAGCAAAACTGTTGTGTTCTTTCAATTAGTTAGGATATTTAATCCAGTGCAGAACACACGGTGGTGCCACCTAATGCTTCAGCTGGCAATACATTGTGACTCTGCTGTAGACTGAGAAGGCAGCTAAAGGAAAACTATACCCCCAAAATGAATACTTAAGTAACAGTTTATGATATTAAGTGGCATATTAAAGAATCAAACCAAACTGGAATATATATTTAAGTAAATATTGCCCTTTTACTTCCCTTGCCTTGAACCACCATTTCACGAAGGTCTGTGTGCTGCCTCAGAGATCACCTGACCTGAAATACTACAACTCTAACTGTAACAGGAAGAAGTTTAGAAGCAAAAGTTAGAACTCTGTCTGTTAACTTGTTCATGTGATCTAACATGAATGGTTGTTTGTGTGCACCGTGAATCATACAATCCTAGGGGGGCAGCCATTATTTTTTAATATGGAATTTTTCTATTTGATTACCCAATGGTACATACTAATAAAAAGTATATTATTATGAAAATTGATTATTTACATGAAACTGGGTTTTACACATATGCTGTTTTTATTCAATATATTTTTATAGAGACCTACATTGTTCAGGGGGTATACAGTAGTTTTCCTTTAGTGGCCCAAGTGTGCAGGCCACATCCATACATTGATGCAGTTCTCTGTGCATGCAAGGCCCATGAGATTGGCCCAGTTTGGTCCAGTCTGTGTGCGGCCAAATTGATGAACAATCTGCTAGTCACCAATCGAGTGGATTGATTAGTCATTTTTTTGAACTGGCACACCTTGTAAAGAGCTGCATGCTCCTGGTGCAAGTGCTCTATTGATAAGCATGTACCTATGTGCTTTTGCACTTGAGTCCAGGGGTTTCCTAAATGACCCCTGTTTTGTGCTCTCACTGGGCCCATGTATTAATGGCCTCTCAGCCAAGTGGTCTTTGTCAATGAAAATGATCACTAGTAAGTTGGCTAGTATTGTTGCCCTGGCTAGTTTACAAGTTTCTGATTCCTGAAGTTTTCTGTTATGCATGTGCTTTTGAGTAAATTACATCTCCAGCTTTTAAATTTTCCTAGCCTCTTTTGAGTGAAGCAGTATTATAACTCCCATTTAGGATTGTATATCTACCAGTTTAAAATAAAATCACCTTTGTAACCAAAGCAGAAAAATGCTTTTCTAAGGGTAGTTACACACGGGCAGATTCAGGGAGATTGTCATCTGACTACTAATCACCTCTTCTTCTGGGCGACAATCTCCCCGAACTGCCTTCCCGTGCCATACTGCCAGCTTGAATGAAAAATCGCCAGCAGTATGTCACTCGCGCCACTTCGTTTTCCGTAGTCACCTGAAGTTTCCTTGTGAGGAGACTTTGGAAAATGAAATGCCGCAAGTGACATACCGCTGGTGACTTTTCATTATAGCCAGTAGTATGGCACTGGAAGGCAGTTCGTAGAGATTGTAGCCCAGAAGAAGAGACTAAAGCTGGCCATAGACGCAACGATCCGATCGTACGAATCCTCTATTCGTACGATTTTCGGATCGTGTGTGGAGTGTTCTTACATTTGTCGTGCCATGCCGATCGGTCGTTTGGCCGATCGGCCAGGTTAGAAAATTTCTGTCGGCTGCCGATCATATCTTTGCGTCTATTGCAGATCGTACGATTTTCAGGGGGAGACGTCACTAGGTTTTTAATCTTACAATTTTTGTACGATCCCTGTCAGGGGCAGAACCTTGGCTGAT
Organism: Xenopus borealis; assembly: GCA_024363595.1. NCBI lineage: Eukaryota > Metazoa > Chordata > Amphibia > Anura > Pipidae > Xenopus > Xenopus borealis. Next base: position 69,654,283 of record CM044438.1, read on the forward strand.
CTGTGCTTTTGCTACTTTATTTGATCTGAAGGTTAGTGGCAGGTCGGGAGATGGGGAAGTTCCCCATCGAGGATTCGTACGATCGGATCATTGTGTCTATGGCCATCTTAAATCTCTCCGAATCTGGCAGTGTGTCACTACCCTTATAATGCTTGTTTTCTTAAACAAATGAGCTTGCGGATTACTGGATTGCAATGTGTTCCTTTTGGAGATAAATTATTGTATGCATGTGTGTTGTGCAACCTATACATTTCTAATAATTTATTTGCAAATTATATGCAAATTGATTTTTTGTGAGCAGTTGGATTTGATTTTAGCTTGTAATGTGTCTGTAATTGGCATTAGAAAATCTAAATCTGAAAGTGGCATACTGCAGGGATGTCTACAATCTGGTACTTCAGCTGTTATGATGTGCTACTCCCAGCATCCTTCATATACTGTGCATCTATAGGAATGACCACGGCAGTTATTATTTACACAACAGAGAGAAGTGTATACAGAAATGTAGGAGTCCGGAACCTTGATGGATTTAGTATAGTGGCTAAAGAGATGTAGGTCTGGGGCAACTGTCATATTCTTAATAGTTTTCCAAGGTTAATGATTCAGAACAGGCTTATAACAAGGAAGCTCTGTGCAACTAAATTAGAAAATAAATATCTGGTGAAATAGTGTTTCCCAAATACTAGAGCTCAAATTTATACAGTGGATGTTTTAATAAATAGGAGGGGCATTCACCCATGGTCAGCCAGGACAAAAGAACCCCATTGAGACTTTTTGTCTGCTATAAATTTTTACTTTGACACGCCACATGAAATAAATACTTGTTTTAAATCCGCTCTATAAAGTAGATATCCCTAAGAAATATCCCTAAGGTATTTTACCAAAGTAAACGTGTTCTCTTTAGTTAATGGTAGTACTGAAGCAAAATCTTTGGACCAGGTGTGGACGACCCACTGATATGCTCTTTGCCTTGTGCCCACAAGTGCCCCAGATTCTACTTAATGACCCCTGCGTGCTGGCCCAGTTTAAACAGCATAGTATACATATAATTATGTAGTTATTCATGTATTCATGTCTGTACATTCACAAAAAACCTTTGGCAGTAATTGAGGCTGCAAGACTGTATGTAGTTTTTCCTCTAGTGTTGTGCCACTATGTCCTTTTTCTTTGACACTTATACAGGCAAGCTGGGGAGATCTGCTCGTTTGGAGAGGATGCCAAACAAGCCCATCTTAACCCGATATGCTGACTAATGACTAGGCAATATCGGGTTAATCCAAATGTTTTGCCCTGGGCCGAACAATTGGATTACAATGCCGCAAATGGGCGCTGAATTGTCACAGGATCCCATTCAGTAGCAGATGTGGTCCTGTAGACATGAAAAAATTAAACTTGCCCCGATCGATATCTGCCATATTTTTGATCTGATATGTACCTGGGGGACCCATCGGTAGCCCCCACACATGGGAAGATATTCCTGTTTCCCGTATACATTTGTGTTCAGAATAATTGCAGTCCGACAATTATTTTGGCAGAAATTGTGTTTCTACATGGCAAATAATTTACTAGTAGGGGTAGTAGAATATTAGGAAACCAACAGACCCAACAGTCATGACATGCATGCTGCTGATTCTGTGTAATTGAATCATTCATTGAGGCTTGTTCGAAACAAAAACTGAACAGAAAACTACCATTTGGATGGATAGAAGAATAGCCATAATGGCAAAGACTCACCCAAAGATATGCCCCAGGAAGATCAAAGAAGGTCTAAAGTTACCTGTGAGTATTGTTACAATTAGAATATGTAAAGCCAAGATATCCACAAGAAGCCCCTGGGGAGGATTTAACCTTCAGTGAAAAAACAGCGTTCAACGGACATTGAATACAGGTAA
>CM044438.1:69657637-69678222 GCA_024363595.1 Xenopus borealis
ATATGAGATATAGAGAGAGATAGATAGAGATGTATTTAGATATGTAGATGTATGTATATGTTTATCTATAATTTTATTCAAGATTGTAGAGAGGTATATATAAAGTATATCTCTACATATAATATACTCATATCTACAACACTGAATAAAATTGTAAATAAATTTGTAAATAAAAAAAATTGTAGATAAACAGGGAGGGAGTCACGGACATAAAAAGCAGATAAGAAGCTCTTTGTTGAATCTTGTATGCATATGAAATTAATCTGTGTGTGACCAGAAATAGCAAAGAAGAGGCAGAGTGAGAGACATTAAACAAATAAGTATGCCGTATTGTATATGTGTAGCTATTGTATGAGAGGGCTGCTGTAGTGTTTGGTGATTGTCTATTTCCCAAGGATGCAGAAAGCATAGTTTTGAAATGGCCAAGGTAAGTTTAAAAGTGTTTTTTATTGAAGAAAAAAAATTGCAGTGGGAAATGGGAGTTTTAACACTAAATTAATGATGCAAAGCAGCGTATGTGTGCCTAACAGTTTGCTTATGTGCCTGAAGATTCATCTAAAATTTGAATACAAATGAATATGAAAAATAGTTCTTTTATTGTTAGTGCCTGTTGTACATTCAAAGTAGCACAATAATTAGCATTTCAATGTGTTTTTAATAAAATATTCAGACTAGTATAGAAATAAATATACATTTGCATTTGTTTACATTCATTTTTCTGGGATCTCTGTCACAGTGTTTATCAATGTACCCCTCCATGTAAAAATGATGATGCAACAGTCTTAAACACAATGACCCTGTCCTACTAGAAAATCTCCTGGTGGGTCCAGCCCATGATATACCCCAGTCCATCCTTCATTCCACTGTGGTTGCTTATAAAACCTATGACTTTTGGCCAAATCTAAACTACTGTATGGGACCACTGGGTCAGGATTTCTGGTGGGCCCTAGGAGACCCAATGTGAAAGGTATTTTCTAGCTGGGAATGATGAATGTTGGAGTTAGCAACTGCTTGAGGACTGCAAGTTTGAGAAGCCTAACTACTCTTCAGGCAGTTTTTAAGACACCTTAAGGGCTAGAGCAGACGGGGAGATTCGGGGGCATTTTGTCGCCTGGCGACTTGTAGCTGTGACTTGTAGCCCCCGAACCTCCCCGAATAGCCAGGTCCTGGGGCGCACCGGCGTTACTTGAAAACGCCTGCGCCTATTCACACGCAGCGGCGCGATTTGTGGAATCGCTCCAAATTGACAATTTGGAGCGATTCCACAAATCGCGCCGCTGCGTGTGAATAGGCGCAGGCGTTTTCAAGTAACGCCGGTGCGCCCCAGGACCTGGCTATTCGGGGAGGTTCGGGGGCTACAATTCGCGGCTACAAGTCGCCAGGCGACAAAATGCCCCCGAATCTCCCCGTCTGCTCTAGCCCTAAAGGGCACCAATTACAGCCAAAATTAAACACATATTAACAATCTTACCAGTACAACCTAAACACGTTTAATCAAACTTCATATACAGGTTTTTTTGGGGGGAAAAAGCAGTTTAAAAAAAAAAATCACATACTTTGTCAAATGGGTTCTTTCACTGAGGGAGTCCATACGAGTTCACGAGCATGCTCAGATTGCAGCACTGCCCTGAGTATTCTACCCAGAATAGAGAAGAGAGCCATTTTGCAGTCCGGTTATAAAGTGAAAAATCTTTATTAGTCCATGGTTAAAAGTGAAGGCATGATGCACGCTGCTTGACACGTTTCGGACGGAAGGCCCTTAATCTTAAGCATGTAGAACACTAGGAAGACTGGCCAAATATATAATCCAATGCACTAGGTGACATCTATTGGTGTGTTAACAATTTGCAACTAACGTTTGGCATAGCCATACTGAAGTTATAGAAGTGAGCACCATGCAGATCACTACTTACTTCCTTTGCGCTGATGTGCATTGTAACGAAAAGCCGATCTTTGACTTTATCGGCTTTTTCGTTCTAATGCGCATGCGTCAGTCTGGGGAAATGCGCATCAGCGCGAAGAAGGAATTGGTGATCTGCGTGGTGCTCGCTTCTATAACCCGGGGCTGGTGCAGATTTCGCCTGATAGAAGCACCGGCCCTGGGTTTAAGGTACATCAGTATAATCACTTGGGGGTGCCTTACGTTTGGCATCCCCAAGTGTATTCTGCCTTTCCTTCTTCTTGAAACAAAATAGGAAATGTCAAACCTGGTATTTAAGCCTTGAGGGCTACGTGAACTACGGGGCAATAGCCAATAAGCTTCCCAAGTATTTAGTATATGTAACGAATCTCCCCCTCTCAAGGGGGCGCTTATACTTTCGATAATTTTTGCCCCTAGATCTGAAATACCCCAACTGTTGCACATGTGAAAGTGTCTACCTATGGGAGATTTATTATGTTTCTCTGTAGCCAATATATATATATATATATATATATATATATATATATATACATACACACATGCGCGTGTTGTGGTGGAACTCCATACACCATACAGGCTATAAGTTATGATCAAGCAGGAAATGTCAATTGAAGAAATGTGAGAACTTTCAGCTGCTTCACTAATATTCTCATTATCCATTGATGACAAAAGTTGTTGGAAGTCTGGTATGAGGAGGCTACAAAGCATGGCACATTTTTAATATTATGTTGGCCTTGAACTAAGAATGCAATTGCTGGCAGTTTTATTCCATTCACAGCAACTCCCTACACTGATATATGAGGCTTTCAAGCATAGCAAACACATTGCTTAATTATTCATGTTAGGTATATTATTGCAGGAAATGAAGGCATTGAGGATACAAATGGAAAGTGCAAGTGAACAGAGTTCTAGCACGGTAGAGATTAATGTGGAACATGCACATTGGGCCATTGGCTTTGGGGTTATCCTGTAGAAGTCATGTAAATGGTGTGCTTGTCTACCAGGAATGTGATGTGCTGTTTCACTGCATGTATGTGTATAAAGCTTTATAGGTACACATGCCCGTGGCTGTCCCAATTGTCTTGGACAATATGCTATATGATATAAAAAGCTCTACCTCTCATAATAGAAAATGTTACTGCTACTATAAAAATAAAATTTTCCATTTGCGGTTTTGATAGATGTATCATTTGATCAGTCATGCTTTTATCAATGATCAATCTACATTAATTTGAATGATCAACTGGGATATTGCTGACACATAGGTATAATGTCTGTGCAATGAGCAGAACACAATTACTTGGCTGACCTATTGGCACTGGTCTCTTCGGGCACTGCATTTCACAGTCACCAATTTTCTTCATTTCCAAGACAAACTCCATGAAATTACTTTTATTGTGGCAAATAATGCAGATGGAGAAAGAGGCAGTCGGTGAGGGTAGAGGGGGAAAAAACAAATAATTATGTCTTGATGGCGGAGCAGTTGGGAGTGTGATGTTGCTTTGGAGATGGCAGTGCCTGTAAGCATTGTGAACAATAAATGCGTGTGATGCATGACGATAAGTCCATTTAGCAGCTAACATGAGAGCAGAATACTTGGAAAAAGTAAAGTAGATTGGTTTTTACAGAATGATTCAGGCCATCACTAATGGAGTGGATTGTCCATGCTGCTGTGATCTTTTGCTTGAAGGAAATTAAAAAGTGGGATTTGCTTCCATAGAGTAATGACTTTGACTCATTACTTTCTTTTCAGCCCAAGAATGCTCACACTATCACGGTAAAGGAACAACAAAAATCATTTAGCCGTTCAACCTCATTTTGTGCTTTAAAAGATTGCCTTACAAATGAGTACACCTTCCTTCCTTCCATTATATACAGTGGTGAAAATAAATATTTCTCTCAGTAAATATATTTTAATGGGGTTATTTTTATGAAATATTACACCAGATGTCCGTAACTACCCAAGAAACCTGCTGAAATCTGTCTGTATTTTGAAAACAACCCTGTCAGTGCAAATTAATATCATCTGGTTTATTCTTAAATTAATTGTTCAGTATAAAAATAAAAGCTGGTTAAATAGATAAGCTGCGCAAAATAAAAAAAGTTTCTAATATAGTTAATTAGCCAAAAATTTTAAGACTGGAGTGAGTGGATGTCATATACATAATAGTTAGAATCCAACTTCCTGCTTTTCAGCTCTCTTCTTTTCCAGTGACTGGTAACCCTGGTTACCAGGCAGTAACCAATCAGTGACTTGATGGGGGGCTACATGGGCCATAACTATTGAATCTGAGCTGAATGCCGAGGCTCAATTGCAAACTCACTGAACAGTTATGTCCCATGTGGCCCCCCTTCAAGTCACTGACTGACTCAAAGTTAAAGAGCTGAAAAGCAGTTGGATTCTGGCTATTATCTTAGACATCCAGTCACTGCAGCCTTTATACATTACAATTCTGGCTAACTAACTGAATTAGAAACTTTTTTTTTTGCACAGCCTGTCTTATTTACCCAGTTTGTATTTTTACACCAAACTCTTCCTTTAATTGATGACCTATAAAGAGGCTTCTCACTACCAAGGTATCACACAAGAATGCATCTTATGATGGGTAAAAGCACAAATCTTTCTCAAGACCTTTGCAACCATATTGTTGCTAAAGGGATCCTGTCATGGGCAAACAATTTTTTCTCAAAATGCATCAGTTAATAGTGCTGTTCCAGAAGAATTCTGCATTGAAATCTATTTCTCAAAAGAGCAAACAGATTTTTTTATATTTCATTTTGAAACCTGATGTGGGGCTAGACATTTTGTCAATTTCCCAGCTGCTCAAAGTCATGTGACTTGTGCTCTGATAAACTTCAATTACTCTTTACTGCTGTACTGCAAGTTGGAGTGATATCACCCCTCCCTTTCCCCCACCCAGCAGCCAGACAAAATAACAATGAGAAGGTAACCAGATAACCGCTCCCTAACACAAGATAGCTGCTTGGTAGATATAAGAACAGCACTCCATAGTAAAACCCATGTCCCACTGCGTACTATTCAGTTACACTTAGAAGGAAAAACAGCCTGCCAGAAAGTAGTTCCCTCCTAAAGTGATGGCATAAGTCACATGACCGGGGCAGCTGGGAAATTGACAAGTGGCTAGCCCCATGTCAGATTTCAAAACTGAGTATAAAAAAATCTGTTTGCTCTTTTGAGAAATGGATTTCAGTGCAGAAGTCTACAGGAGCAGCACTATTAACTGATGCGGTTTAAAAAAAAAAAAAAAAAAAAAAAAACGTTTTCCCATGACAGTTTCTCTTATGTATACTGATGGCATTGGTTAGAGAAGTACTAAGCATCTGAATTTTTTGAGTGAGCTCCATTGGAACTATAAACACCCAGTGGAAAAAAACACAATTTCACACTAAACTGGCAACGACCAGTTGCTCCTCTCAAGATTTCTGACAGAGGAGTCAAAAAGAATAATCAGAAGAGTTGTCCTAGAGCCAAGTATTACTTGTGGAGAGCTTCAGAAAGGCCTTGAATTAACAGGGTACAGTTGTTTAGAAGAAAACAATTAATTCACTCAACAGACATGCCCTCCATGCAAGCTCACAACATTCCACAGCAGACAAAAAAAGAAAAATCATGCTGCAGCTCGTTTAAAGTTTTCTGCACAACATTTCGAGAAGCCAATTAATTTCTTGGGGAATATAGTCTTGTCGGATGAGACCAAAACCGAACCCTTTGGAAGTCATTGCACACACCATGTTTGGAGGAGAAATGGCACTGCACATCACCTCAAAAACACCATACCAACAGTGAAGTTTGGAGGTGGAAACATCGTTTTGTGGGGCTGTTTTTTCAGCATATGCTACTAGCAGACTTAATATAATTGAAGAAAGGATGAGTGGAGAAATGTACCGGGACATCTGCTGCCATCTACGAGGATGCTGAAAATAAAACGAGGATGGACATTTCATCAAGACCGTGAAACCAAACACAGCCAATGAAACTCTCAATTTGTTTCATAGAAAGAAACTAAAGCTGCTACGGCCCAGTAAATTGGCCAGCTTGAATCCAACTGAAAATATAAGGAAAGAACCGAAGATTACGTTTCTAAGAAGAGGCCCCCGGAACATCAAGATTTGAAGACTTGTTTGTGTGGAAGAAAGGGCCAAAATCACACTTGAGCAATGCAGGCCTTGTTTCTCCACACAGGAGGCGTCTTGAAGTGGCCATTAGAAATATATTTACTGAAAAAAAACATTAGTGTGTTTTAGAATTATTTTGCCTGCTTTATGTATTAGTAGCTGCCATTGTGCCAAGTAAATTCTACAATATGCAAAATAGAAAAGTAAACCAGAGACTTATAGGAGAAAGAAAGGTTAATGAATATGTAAGACATCCTCTCCCAATCGCTTAACTGTTACCCCATACTGGTGCTGTTGCCCTGCACCAACTGCAGGTTACTTCTGTGCGAGTGTGTGTATGTATGAATGTGTGTGTATACATGCACACACACTCTCTACAAAAACAAAAAATTGGAAGCATTTGCTTTATTTTATGTAAGCTGAAGTTTTGAAATAAAAATGGCGAAAATGGTGAAATGCCTTTTTTGTTGGCTTTATCTGGTAATTATTTTTTGTGCCAGTCCAATAAAGCAATTTCTATGACCAAATTCAGTAACTTTGGCAAATTGTTTCCACAGTCTGTTAATGCTGCTGACTTGACATACACTCTCCTCCTTTTAAAATCTCTCCGATAATTAGTTTCTCTTTAGCAAGAGGAGGATTAAGTGTCTCACCAGTCTGAGGTAAATGGAGATCAGCAATTTCTCTTCATCAAGTATTTAGCATGTGGTTAGTGAAGAGGAAGGCACAGTAAGGGTAAAGCCACCTGATCCTAGGGTCTTCCCTTCCCATGCGAATAGAAATCTGAGGGTATCACTCCAAATTAAAGCTGTTAGCTTAAATGTTTGTAATGAAAATGAAACTAAGGACATGGTGTGTTATAGTATACCCCATTATTTGATAAAATGTTTCAGAACTTGATATCACAAATGCTTTAGCAGATTGAAGGAATAGTCAAGAATAGTCAAAGAAGTTTACTAAATATAATGTTATAAATCTTACAACTTGTCCCATTTGATATAAGGAAGATAATTCCTTAGTCAGAAACCATCTGCCATAAACTGTATTTTATCCAAATTTTTAAATATGATTTCCTTTTCTTCAGTAATAAAAACAGTGCCTTATACAATATCCAATCTACAGTATAATTAATCCTTATTGGGAGTAAAACCAGCCTATTGGGAATTATGGTGTGATCCAAATTATGGAAAGATCCATTATCTGGAAATCCAAGGTCCTGGGCATTCTGGATAACAGGTCCCATACTTGCAATTACCTTTTTTCCTTGAAATTAGCTGATCACAGCTAATAATAATTGGGGGCTTCTATTGATGCCATTTTGCTTTAGGTTGTTGATGGAGACTCGCTGCTCAACCAGTTGCAGCTATCATGTGTCCAGCACAGGTACACATAACTTTTAGATGTTAGGACAGTGATTTTGCAATACTGTAACATTGTAAAGAGCGGGATGAGTTGTAAGACTGCACAAATGTAGCACTAATAGTGCTTAGCTGTACCCTAGGAGTTTGAAAAGCATTGCTGAATGTGTATTGATGTGAAATGAAATCCCATTTGTTTTGCTATATAAAAGGGAAAGGTAAAAGCAGTTTAGGTAGTTTTAAGCTGGCCATAGACACAAAGATCTGATCGTTTGAATCCTTGAACGATTGGACTTCCCCATCTCCCGACCTGCCACTAACCTTCAGGTCAAATAAAGAAGTAAAAACCACAGATTAGCCGATGTTCTGCCCCTACAGGGATCGTACGAAAGTTGTGTCCGACAAAATTTAGTGACAGTCTCCCACTGAAAATTGTGCGATTGGCAATACACGCAGAGATATTATCGGCAGCCGACAGAAATTTTCAAACCTGTACGAATCATCGATTCAGAAGATCGGATCGTTGCATCTGTGGCCATCTTTAGACCATTTGTTGTCCAGAGGAAGAAGTCTTCTTTTTTTGCTCGATGTCAGTCCTTTGTATACTAGTCGGAGTACTGTTCTTTTGCTTGCCTTTGTTTTGATAATTGGGGTTATGCTCTCATTATATTAGAGAATTAAAAGCAGAAATAAATCCGTCATTTGAATGGTTGTTCTTCTCTTTGTAGTGGGGAACATCCCATGAGGGATGTACAGACAGGAGCCTTTATTATTTTCTCTTGGTATCAAGGCTCATTTTAGAAACTGAAAAAAGGTTAAAATGCTAAGTGAGCTGAAACCAAATTGATTGGATTTTATGAAAGTGGCAGCAGCATTTCACTCATACTGTGGGATGCAAACTGGCACATCTTAACAAAGCAAACTTAACACAAGCTGAACAGATCCGTCTGAAATTTTAGATCTAATATTCTATTTTGGGTGCACTGGAGCTGTCAGAATAACATGGTTTGCTTTTACATTGTGTGTTGGTTCCCTCCCTTCTTTTCTGAAACTGTAGCTTACTGTGCAACCTTCCAAAAAAAATATACCCATAACCTTTTCAACACTAAATTTAATAGGAAAGGATTCTTCTCATAGCAACCACTGTCACCTGGTGCTTGGAAGTAAAAGGCTTTATTTAGGATACATTTTTGGTGGGGATTCATACCTGTGATTCAATACTCTGACCGTTATATATAGCAATACTTTTAAGACTTTTTGATGGAAACCAAAAAAAAACAAATAACAAATGCTCTAGGTTTCATGTAAAGCACCTAATGTTATCTGAAACTTACCTGAAAATACCTTTTGAGAACAGCTAAATTAGGATGCCCAATAAATGTCAGTTTACTGTGTGTAGGGTAGTATATACTGTTCTGATATTGTGACATGACACATCCATATGGGCCTAGTTGGATACTGCTGTTAGAACTTGCCTGGCCTACAGTCCATACTAATTGGCTTCAGCCTGGAGATCCAGAGCTTTGAGGGAATGTGATTCATGTGGAGCTCTTACCTCATCCAGGAATGATCTTTCTAAATTCATTCTCACTTTTTCCCTAAGGTTTCAAGACATACAATGGAATTCATCTTCATCTTGGGTGGTAGTGTCATCCAAGGGGAATTATTTGTCTCATCATGCGTATGAATTAATTTTGTCACCAGATTGAGCCGATGAACCCTTTAATGCTCTGCCAGCAGCTTAATTCAGAGCAGCACTCCTGTAATTTTGCTGGTTCTTTGTGAGCCGCTAAGTGAACAGGTTACCATACATTTTCTGTATGAGGAGTAAGAGATTAGTTTGTTTGGAGTAGATAATGTGCAGCCTTGTAGTTACAGTATACATTGCATTCAGACAATTTGGGTAATGTTAGATTTATGAACAGAGCAGCAGATGATGGCTCGTTTGGTATTCATTACAGAACATAAGACTATCCTTGTTGATTTTATGCAAGTTTTGCAGTGCACAAATGTGGTCCCTTAACACCCCCAGTGGCAGCCTTGTGTGTAATGCTAGCTGCTTGAAAAGATGCACATATATTTTCTAGGATATTTATTAAAATGCAATAATGCTGATGTTCACAGTTCTTAGAACCCCTTGGCAATTTCCGTGCAGTAGGGCTTTACCAGTAATAACAAGCTTGAATGAATTACCATATATGAACTGTATATATCAGGTGCTATTAAATACTTTGATATGTGTTCTGAATGTTATACGAGTTTGCTGCAGTTATCTTTTCTGGGCTTTATTCGGGTAGCAGCATATAGTGTTTTTATTTTTTCTCAGAGGCCCACCCAATTTTTTTACTAGAGAGGATTCCTTTATTTCAGGGGAAACGTACAATGCTCGAACTTTATATTTAGAACACCATTTATATCTAAATATTTTTGTCTCTGATGATCGTATTCAGTAGCATAATAAACAGTCCAGCAGCAGTTCCAGTGAAATTCAGTTTTATTCGTGCCACCAACCAGTCAACATTTTGGGCTATTCTGGTTCTTTATCAAGCAATAGTATATTGTGTAACAATCACAATGGTTTAAGGGGACAGGTTTCAGGTTAGCTTCTACCTCCTAATAATGAGACACAACTCCCAGCAACCCCAGTGAAGTGCAGTACTCCATTAAAGGACCGGTAACATCAAAAAATGAAATTGTTTTAAAGTAATGAAAATATAATGCAGTGTTACCCTGCACTAGTAAAACTGCTGTATTTGCTTCAGAAACACTTATATTGTATATTTAAATAAGCTGCTGTGTAGCAATGGGGGCAGATATTCAAAGAAGAAAAGGCTCAAGTTACACAGCAGATAAGCTCTGTAGAACATAATGTTATCTGTTATCCATTACTTATCCTGTGCCATATAGCCTTTTTTCAATTTCCGCCATTGCTACTCAGCAGCTTGTTTATATGAACTATAGTAGTGTTTCTGAAGCAAACAGAACAGTTTTACCAGTGCAGGGCAACATTATATGATATTTTCATTACTTTAATACATTTTAATTTTTCTGTGTTCCTTTAAATCAACCAAATATAGCATAATGTTAATGTATAGCACTAACCTTGACAAACAGGGAAATGGACTTAAATCCACTTAAATTGGTCCTTGTGAGAGATATTTAGATTACCAGTGCAGACATCATATCCCCCACACATACTTCCATAACGGACTCCTGACCAATAAAACAGTTGAATAGCATTAGAGAGAGAGAGGTACACAGTCCCAGCTAACTTGGTGCTACATTGTGTTACAAGTTAGGTAGTTGAGGGAATGAAATACTTAAAGAAACAGTAACACCAAAACATGAAAGTTTGCTTTAAATGAATCACAATAAAATGTACTTTTGCCCTCCACTGGTAAAACTGGCTTGTTTGCTAAAGAAACTCTGCAATAGTTTATATAAACAAGCTACTGTGTACTCATGGGGGCAGCCATTCATGCCCAGGATACACAGTAGATAACATATAAGTTCTGAAGAATCCCAATGTATACTACAGAGCTTATCTGTTATCTGCTCTGTATCCTGTGCCCTTTTTCAGGTTTGAATGGCTGCCCCCATGGCTACACAGCAGCTTGTTATATATAAACTATAGTAGCATTTCTGAAGCAAACACATCTATTTTTACCAGTGCAGGGCAACAGTACATTATATTTTCATTACTTTAAAGGACCAATAACATAAAAAAAAATATTAAAAAAAAACAAACAAAAAAAAAACACTAAGACAAAATACTTTCAAATCACAAAGCCTTTATTAAGAAATAACTTACAGAAACTCCACTTTCTGTCCTCTTCGGAAAAGGCGACAGAGTGACCATCCCTGCCCCAGGTCTTTTCCTGTTCTTCCTCTAGAACAGACTGAGCAAAGCGCAAGCGCTCCGTGTGTGCCGCGTTGCCCACAAGGAGCAGAGCCAGTTCCAGTCACTGCCCATGGAACTGTCTGACGTGTCAAAGTCTGGGCTGGGAGTAGGGTTTCCCAGGCGGCTGTGCAGAGGGCTGAAGCTGCCCTTCCCTGGGGTCTCTTTCCTTCAGCCAAAGTCCGGCTTAAAAATGTGGACTATGGAGAAGTTAGCGGTCCGGTGAGTGTGGCCCTCAGGGTGCAGAGGAGGCAGGGAGGCCCCTGGATCTGGCTCACTTGGGGCCCTGGGCTTTGCTCAGTCTGTTCCAGAGGAAGAAGAGGAAAATGGTGGGGACCTGCTGATGCCCCACTCCCCCCCCCCCTTTTAACAGACGATTTATTGGTATTACTATTAAAGCTGTTGACAAAAACAAAATAATACATTGTGAGTGCTATTGCTCACTTGTTAGCAGACACACATTATTATACTGTGATCATTCATTCCCTCTTCCACATTGATGCCAACTTGCAGCATTGCCTGTCAGTTCTTCTCTTATTTAACAGCTGTTAACACAACAGGTTTTCTGAGAGGACACGTTCCCGTTCTCATTTAAGTGGTGACAGAAACACCATTATACTATATGAGTCGACTTTTTCCTCAGCATTCTGATGCTTTATACTTGGAAAGTGCCCTGTATTTTCTTTATTTTAGTGTTTTTCATAGCCTGCTTGTTTGAGGCTTGGTTCTCTCCAGCTCTATGTACAAAAATAACCTGCAGCTGAAAAAGTTTACTAGTATTTTTGAAAGATATGTTTCCCCTCCCTGTCTAGATCAGTTATGAGTGTTCCTGTGGCTTCATGTGTGAGCTGTGAGCTAACATTCTAAAAAGGGATGCTTTTTGCTAACCTCATAATATTTAGTAATTTAAATTTTATTCCAATCGCATACAGTATTTGAGCGTGATGTTGTGGAACAACAAACTCTATTTCATGACCGTTGGGAACTCTGCAGCAACTGCACAAAGCACTTCCACGGTTTTCAGTAGATGAACATATGGTCCCAGTTGGGAATATTGCACTACAAACTGTATTCTGAAGTGCATTGAGAGTAGACCAATCTTAAGAGTCCTATGTGCGATGTAGGGTTAAAAGCTGTAAAGCCGATCCAGATACACGTTACTGCAGGGCTTATGTCATTGAATTAATTGTAGTTAGTAGGATGTTTAGTTTGTACAATGTTTAATGGTTACATTATATTCATCAACCTCCTTAAAAGGGTAGAACTCCACGGGTGACTTTCAATGCGATACTGTCTGTTCCCACTAATTTCAGGCGTCATGTCGGATGTGACAATGTAATGTAAGTAATAGGAATGTCGCATCTAGTAGCTGACATGACACGACTGTCGGATGCGAACACTGCATGTTGCGTCTTCATCCGACAGTCATGTTGTGTTGGAGGAAATCCGTTTCTACATGTGACATTCCTATTACTTACATTAGATTTGTTGCATCCGACATGACGCCTGCAATTTGTCGGAATGGATGGTATCACATTGAAAGTTGCCTGTGGAGTTCTAATCCAAGGGTAGAACTACACAAGCATTTTTGCTTGGATCGACTCCTGGCTACAAAACACAGGCGACGAATCGGACGGAGACGCACACGTCAAAATATAATTGGACAGAATGAAAAGTTGCAAATAAGAACTACATGGACTGTCGGATGAAGACGCTACTTACTGCATACACATCAGACAGTTGTGACGCGTCGCATCTAACGTCGTTCTTTCCTACGACTTTTCATTCAGTCCAATTAGAATGTTGACGCCTCTTTTCACATGCCTCTTGCTTAAAGGGGTTGTTCACCTTTGAGTTAACTTTTAGTATGATGTAGAGAGTGATATTCTGAGACAATTTGCAATTGGTTTTCATTTTTTATTGTTTATGGTTTTATAGTTATTTAGCTTTTTATTCAGCAGCTCTCTGTTTTGCAGTGTCAGCAATTTGGTTTCTAGGGTACAAATTACCCTGGCAATCCTGCATTGATTTGAATAAGAGACTGGAATATGAATAGGGGATGGACTGAATAGAATGATAAGTAATAAAAAGTGGCAATAACAATACATTTGTAGCTTTACAGAGCATTTGTTTTTAGATGGTGTCAGTGACCCCCATTTGAAAGCTGCAAAGAAACAGAAGAAAATTGCAAATCATTAAAAAACTATGAAAAATAAATAATGAAGACCAATTGAAAAGTGTGTAGAATTGGCCCTTCTACAATATACCAAAAGTTAACTTGAAGGTGAACCACCCCTTTAAAAGCAAAAAAGAAAGCTTTTAACTGACTTATAGGCAGAGACATTTTAATAACTTGGGGTCGATGTGACCAGTTATACAACCAGAATCTCTTCTATTATATTTTAATAGCACCGATACAACCTAATAATTGAGTCCTATATACAAATTTGCAGCCTTCTCTGTAAGATATTAGAACATGGCTTCTGAGGGGTAGAGCTTTGGTGGGTAGCAAAGCACTTGATCTGAAATAAGCTTTTCTTTATATTTGCCTATTAAATAAAAAATATACCCCTAAACAATGTAAGTCTCTCTAAAAATATAACCTGTCACATTAAACCGTCTCTTTGCAGCTTTCAAATGGGTGTCGCCGACTCCCTTCTTAAAAACAGATGCTCTGTAAGGCTACATATTCAATGTTATTGTTACTTTTTATTACTGATCCTTCTATTCAGGCCCTCTCCTATTCATATTCCAGTCTATTATTCAAATTAATGGTTGCTAGGGTAACTTGGATCCTAGTTACCAGATTGGTTAAGATTGAAATTGAAGAACTGCTGAATAAAAAACGAAATAACTCCAAAGCTTCAAAAATAAAAAATTACAACAAAGTGCAAATTGTCCCAGAATGTTACTCTCTATATCATATTTAAAGTTATCTATAAGCTGAACAACCCCTTTTAAATATTCATTCTGTGGTGTAGTTTTTCACTTCAGTATTTAGAGCAGGATAAGAAGGAATAGTCTCTTAACTGTTAATTTTTCCTATGCTGAATTTCAAGAGAATAAAAACTGCTTGCACCATACAATGAATGTGTTGGCATATTTTCTCTTCAGCATTCATAGTTGGTATTTTCATTGAACTATTTAACAAGTTTGTTTCTCTGAGACTTTCAACAGGGG
Source organism: Xenopus borealis (assembly GCA_024363595.1). Taxonomy (NCBI): domain Eukaryota; kingdom Metazoa; phylum Chordata; class Amphibia; order Anura; family Pipidae; genus Xenopus; species Xenopus borealis. The sequence goes on from CM044438.1 coordinate 69,672,132, forward strand.
GCATAAATCTCACTGTTACCAAACATCAGTTTCTTGTGAAATCCCTTCCATATCTTCAAAAGGCAATGAGAATTTGTCACTGTTAATCTGAATTCCCAGCAAATGCTCTCCTTGTTAACTGAGCAGTTTATGTATTTTATTGTTTCATTTGTTTGCTTGCTTCAGGGCCTCGTACATAGCTACTCTACATGCCTTTGCTGTTGACAAAGCATTCAGTCACATAACTCCTGTTCTCTATGGAATGGTTAAATGAATGAGGTCCAGGAGCCAGATGTCTGGTCTCCAGTTTAATCTTTTTATTGTCTCTGCACTATTTTGTAATGCAGATGTTAGACATTATATAACTGAAGAATGTTCTCCTTGGGAGTGAACTTCTATGTGCGGAAGCAGTTACCAAAATGAACAGAGTAAAGTTGGAATAATTTTGTTTATAACGCTAGAAAGTTGTGAATATTACTACCCAACTTATAAGAATGATAACAAATCTATCATTTTAGAAGTATGAATGTATTTGCAGAAAAGCATATAAGCATGGGCAAATTTGGCACCAACAACCAATCATGTTTGAATTGCAGGTAGCTGGAATAAAACCTAATTACTGATAGGCTTTAATGGGTTACTGCTAAGGGGGAGATTTAGTCCTTGTGAGGAAACTTCGGGCAATTTCAGAAAACAAAGCGCCGCGTGTGCGCAGGCGACTTTTCATTACAGAGGAAGGGAAGACACACAAAGGCAGTTCGGGGAGATTGTCACCCATAAAAACCAGCGATTAGTCGTCGGGCGACTAAATCTCCCCAAATCTGCTTGTGTGAATCCACCCTAAAGGTGCAAATTTGACCCATTGTTTATAAATAAGGCCTAGTGTGCCTTAAAGAGGCACATTAGACTGAACACAATTTTGTGTGCTATTGCTAATAGCAGAATATTCCCATGCATTACATCTGTGATGCAGAAGTGTTCCCTTATAAAAATGAATTTTTACTCCTGTAGTATTGCCATCATATGTTATTTGCACATATTGTATGCCTTTATATATGTCATATTTAGGTAAGATATCCGATATGTCTAGCAATGGAATCTTACCCAGAAAGCCTGTTTATAAATAAGTTGTATTGCTGGTATTAGGCAAGTGTTCACTGCCTAATAAATAGGGATGAGCAAATTTTTCTGGTGTGTTTCGTGGCGGAAATGATGACCATAGACTTGTTATAGAATGGCATATGCAACTTTACAATTGGCAGTCATTTTTTTCTTTTATGTTCCTTTCCTTTCATTTCATTAATTCTTTTGAATTGTATGCCTCCTTTTCTAACTGTTTCCAGCTTTCAAATGGGGGTCAGGCAACAAATGTATAGGTATTGCTACTTTTTATTCATCTTCTATTCAGACCCTCTATTCATATTCTATTCTCTAATTCTTATCAATGAATTGTTGCTAGGGTAATTTTGAGCCTAGCAACCTCAAATTGCAAACTGGAGAGCTGCTCAATACAAAGCTAAATAATTCAAATACACAAATAATAAAAAATGAGAACCTACTGCAAATTGTGTCAGAATATCAATCTCTGTGTCATACTGAAAGTTAATTTAAAGGTGAACAACTCCTAAAGGGGGTAGAAATTCTGTTTATAGATTTTGTGGTTGTGCACTTTCATACAATTTAAACAGATTGCATTTTTTAAATTGTTCATGTTACAGTATGTTCACTTTTGTGTGCTTTATTAAAGCCGTTTATTTTTGCACCATGGCTGTGTCCCAAAATCGTCCTCTGGATTAGTGCCTAGTACACAGGAGATTTGGTTGTGCAAGGATTATACTGGCAAGAAGTAGCCGGCGTCTCATGAAGGCAGCAACAGGGGAGGACTCTGCATCGGGTGAACTCCGTAGTGGACTGCAGCACACTTTGTTTATATGGATTTGATTCCAATAAGGATTCATTATATTTTAGTTTGGATCAAGTACAAGCTACTGTTTTATAATTGCAGAGAAAAAGTGAATCCTTTTTTATAATCTGGATTATTTGATTATAATGGAGTCTATGGGAAACTGCCATTCCAGAATTCGGAGCTTTCTTGATAACGGGTTTCCAGATCTGAACCGATCTGATACCTGTACTACATTTGTACAACTGGTACTAAACATTCCTTAATTGGTAACTCTCCATGGTATACACATTTCCTAATATTTGTTCAGTAACTACAGTAGTGTATCAGGGCAGGATAAGGTGAAAAGGTAGTGCATTGTGCTAGACTGGAAACATAGAGGGGACATGGACCATGTTGCATTCATCGTAAAGGTTTAAATGAAAGAATAATATAGTGGATAATGTACCCCCTACTGTAATTAATATAGATGTTATAAGTCACCGAGGAGTAATGTGACCATAGAAAAGCACGAGGCCGCAGGCCGAGTACTTTTATAAAGGTCACAACTCCAAGGTGACTTCTGATATCTTTATAATGCAGAATGTACCCCCTACTGAAATTTATAATCTACAGTTTGTGTGAAATGTTGGGAGCGTCAGAGGGGTTGGTGTCAAAATCTGGTCACCATTGTCCAATTTGAACGTGCCAGCGTCCCATTCGGACATGCCGGCATCAAATTTGGACGTTCGAACACTGTTTATAAGGATATAATTTACAGTCTGGTCCCATAGGGAAATGGGAAAAAAACACTGCCACTCAAGGCAGGTGAATGTGTGAACATACAATGTTCATGATAAAGGAGTTTACCCCGAAACATTGCACGTTCACACTAATAAACGGCAAGGGAAGATCTCTGCCATTCACCTGCCTTGAGTGCCTGTGTTGTTTTCCTGTTACAGCATACTGGGGGTGGCAGTAGCCTCCTACATTGGGCATCAGGCTGTTACATTGAGGGAACGTTAAGAGTGTGTGCGACTTCATTTATATCCAGCCCATAGAGAAATGACCAGACTGTAGATTATAAAATTATATCTTGCATGAAAACTGTAGTTTTTAATGGATACTGGGCCCATGAAATATGGTGAAGGATTCATGTAAACAGATGTGTTTTGCTCTCGCTGTGTACATTTATGGTGCTACATAAAAAATAAATACAATACAGTTTAGGGTGGCATAATGAACATTTTGGGAAATTCGACTCCTAAAGCATACTACTGTGTTTAATCCAGTGGCTCTTTGTAGAGCTATTTTTAGTGAAGTGATCCGTCATGTCTTAAGCAGGTCCATTTTCTACGGTGTTCCAAGAGCAGAGAAAGAATGCTGTAAAGTGGAAAACTAACCTACAGAGCAATGTAATATAAAGCAGCCATAGTCTGCCCTGTATATCATAAATCTAAGACTAAGTGGATTCTTACATGCTAATCTGCTAGCACCTCTCATGTAACAGAAGGTTTGTTGAATGCTGTGTTCAATGTAAGGGAAGACTTCTTGTTTAATAGGCTGCTCATTATATGTATCCAGATCAGTGAGAGTAAAGTGATTAGCATGATGTGCGTGCTGCTCATTGTCTTGTAGTATTACTTACAGATGCAAAATAAACGCTTGCCTTGATTGATTGGAGAGGACGAGTCATCACACACAGTGCTGGTGAACTACTGATAATAGACATTGCTGAAACAGCCAGACTGCATTTCTAGCTGGAAATAATGTAGTCTGGGATATTTTGTTTCAGACATTCTTGTAGAACATAGACTGGCACTGGGTAAATAATGAACTATTGGTCATTCAGTTAATTTTGGATGGCTTATGAGTATTTTTAATGTTAAATGTACTTGCTGTATGCCAGCAAACAATAGGTTTCTTCAGTTTAAAATTGGCTATACATGCCATAAACCCCCCACTCCGTATCTGACTCAATCAGTCTGTGGAGGGAGACCTTACACCCTTCTCTATCTGTCACTGATCCATATACTATTGAATAACAATCATGCCAGCTTGATGCACATGGAATAGTTACAGGCAGACCTCAAAGCCAGAATGGACTGCTCCTTTTACATTCAGAAGTGCATTTGTTAGTTTAAGTAGCAGTGCCATGTAAATGCCCCATGTGCCAGGGCTCTTTTCTTGTATTTGACATTTTCACTGCCTTTTCTGCCACAAAGTCAAAATGTAGAACAAAAATTGCTGGAATGTGATTTTTTAAATAAGTGACCGTTCCAGTTGCTCACTATCAGGCAAGCAAAAAGCTGTTCACCTGGCGATGGGTTCATAGTATATGAAAATGTGCACTTTCATTTTTCTTTCAAGTCAAACGTAAAAATGTATAAAATGATTCCTGCTTTTGTTTATTTTTTGTTGTTATAATTGTATTTTTATTTATATCTGAATACAAGAGGCCTTTGCCTTGTATCTACTCACCTTACATAGTACAAAGCACTTTTGTACTTTCCCTGAAACTGCTGGGAGGTTCATTACTGAGCAGGACTTGGTAAGGTACAAGTTGGTAGCATATTCCCTAGTATTTTACTGCTGTAAGCCTTATGGCATATGACTTTTTACATTTTTCTTTTGGGTGGGGGGGGAACAACAACGACTGTACAAAATCCATGTTATCTATTGGATATGAGAGTTTTGAAACATCACTTAAAGGGAATGTCAACCCAAAAGTAATGTTTTGCCCAATAAATCAAAACCTATTTCTATTTAACATTACAATAAATGTTCTATGGTTTTTAAGTTATTTGTATATGTATTGCAATTGAAAGCAGTGTGTACCTGTCCCTGTCTGTTCTCTGCCCTGCTCCTCAGACTTTTGAAACAATGTAAGACAAGGCAGCTGATTAGCATACCTGTTTGCAACATTGTTTAAAAGGCAACAACCAGGAGTTAAAGGAACATTAATGCCAAAAATGAGTGTTTCCAAGTAATGAGAATATAATGTAATGCTGTGCTTCACTGGTACAACTAGTTTGTTTGTTTCAGAAACTGTACTTCTGAAACACAACTATAGTTTATATAAACAACCTGCATAGTAGCCATGGGACAGCCATTCAAAGCTGAAAAAGGAGAAAAGGCACAGGATACACAGCAGATAACCGATAATCTCTGTAGTATACAATGGGATTCTTCAGAATGTATGTTATCCTGTGCATGGATGGCTGCCCCCATGGCTACACAGCAGCTTGTTTATATAAACTATAGTTGTGTTTCAGAAGCAAACACACCAGATTTACCAGTGCAGAGCAACAGTACAATATATTGTCATTCATTTAAAACACTTTGGTTGATTTTTGGTGTTACTGTTCCTTTAAGCAAATGCTTTTAGTAGCAATTGTTTTTACAAATAACATTAAAAGCACAATTTTTTAAAATACATTCATATCAGAAAGTTGCTTAGAGTTATGTTTTCTTTTATTAAGCAAATTTTTATTTTAGGGTTGACGTGCCTTTTAACTTTGGGATGCTACAGTTTTGCTGCTGGTTTATTCTAGAGATAACATGTTCACTGCTATGTAGTTTCTTGTTTGCCTTTAAGCCTCTGCTTACGTCTAATAATATTATTGTGTCACATGGTGGTTTAACCTCATAGTTTCTCAACCGATGTTTGCACTGTATGCATTTTAAAAAGTTCACATATGTCATACCAACTCAACTTTAATGCATTTATATACCTTCTGTGTGTTCATTTAGACCAGTACAACTGGGTAGAATAAAATGAAATTTGCTAGCTCAAGTGTTATATGCGATATGCCTTTTCTGCCATATGGTATTTAGCTCTGCTTTGCCGTGTTGTGCACTTTTAGAAGCAGATTAAATGATTCCCTTGTGAAGCTGCGAATTTGCAGGATCTGTACCATGGAAGCAGTCCAACAAATAAGCTGTTGTATATTTCAGTCTGTTTTTTTTCTTCAGAACTTTCTATAAAGAAAATTTTAAAAAGCTGTGGGAGTATGGTTTTCATTTTTAATGTAATATTTATTAGAATTTACTATACATTTGATTTTGTTCAATCATTTACTTTTACAGAGCAAAGTTCATGCTTCAATACCATGAGATTGAATGATTTTCATCTGATCTCTAGACAAAGATGGAGTTAATAGACCCAGAATCGAAGACTCCTTAAAGGAGAAGTCAACCCAATTGGTGCTAAAATCCACCCCCCCCCCC